>OV816027.1:11967454-12567454 GCA_929113105.1 Agrypnus murinus
CTAGTTTGAACCTAGTTGATATGATTTTAGTTTTATATATTACGTATGACTAATTGCAGTAAAAGCTTTTTCATTCTCATATATTAGTTTTTATACGCAGTATATTCTCTTGACAATAAAATAAATGTTGAATGCACGATCCCATGCAGTTATGCATTTAAAATTGCAACGAGAGATGAATCGCTGTGCTGCGTACAACTAAGCTAGGATCGCCAGATTATTTTAATGTAAAGTTATCAGATGGCGTAAAAAACGATCCAAAATAGAATCACTACATCTAGTCATCTAGACCGCGCTGGTCGGTCAGAGTACCGCAAAACGCCGCCATATTGGGGCAAAAGAAGCACAAAAATTGTTTATATTATCTGTATCTGATTGCATTTAATCAAATCCACGTTTACTTTAAAAGGTTTTTCTTATTCTGAAAAATCAAACTTCTATGTCAAATACGTGAAATGTGGTTTTAATTTGTCCATTATTAAAATTCACCTTTCTCTGCCCCAATAAGAAGGTGTTTTGCGGTACTCTGATCGACCAGCGCGGCCTAGGTGACTAGATGTAGTGACTACTCCAAAATAATAATGTCTTTAATGCATTTCGATACATAAAAATTAACATAAGTACATAGTTGAAATTATAGACGAAATGAATAAAATTTTGAGCAAACACTAAAATACGACAACCAAATCACATAATAAAATAATAGACATATAATAGTCTGGTTCTGAAGCGACGATTGTTTTTTAAAACCACTATTAAAGATCGCTAATCACATCAATCGGGCCATGTTTAGCAGAAAGAGACCAATCATTAAAACAAATTCCTCGTGAAAAGATGGGGTTATTTCCTTTCATGAATGAATTCAATTCCAGTGGTTATTAAATGGAATATACATGAAATTATTAACTCCCTCTTCTGGTATTAGCAAGAAACATCAAAGTATTAAAACCACCTAACCTAGTTTTTTTTATGTGATAGGTAGGTGTTGAATTTCTTTAAATATTGTCTTTATGAATATTTAATGACCTTTCTTTTAGAAAATTTTATAAAATAGTTTCAACTTACCTAACAAACCTTTTTATACTGTTAATACTACTACCTACGCCTCCAATAGAATTATTAGTAAGTAATAATGTCTTCAAACAATTTTTAATTAATAAACTTTGTAAACACTTTATTCTGCTATGTATCACCTACTTACTTTCACTGAATTTTACCTTGATATGTATTTTTACTGCTTATAGTTCATTCTTGTAACGGTATGTTTTTACTAGCTTCGAAATAATGAAATTTTGCGTGCAAAGTTACAAAAAAATCTTAAATGCGGTCCTGTAAATTTGCGTTCTTCTTGTAATTTAAAGTTATATCGGCATGCGGTATAAATAAACCTCATAAAAATATGTTAAAGGTCATCTTTTAAAATTTTTCCAGACTAGTGGAGCCGTCTTGTATAATAAATCAACAAAAAAATTATAGCTTCTATTGTAAATAAAAGGTAGAGCCAGTACACGTGTTTGCAGTGTCAAATAATTCCGTTGTTAAAATTTAAAAAAGACGACAACTTTGGTTAGTGTGAATTCATGTTTTCAAACTTTCTCATATACGTTTCAGTTTTTGTTCTACGAAAATATTATAAACACAATTTTGTTGTGACGAATTATCGTTTGTATGTGCTAAATGATAGATTTCAAAGAAACACATTTGCGTTTTAAAATACATCCCGTCTGCAATTTTTGTTATAAAGGATACCGCGTTCTGATTCCCTTTGTGTAAAAAACACTAATTCTGATTCGCCTAAACGAAGTCATGCGATTCTTTTATTGGCCCATTCAAAAGTCCACCCCGCTAAAAAAACATTTCGTATATAGAAAAATACCCAGAGTTCAGTGCAGTTAACGTGAAGTCTTGGGCAGTCGAAGTTTAGTCTCTAATGAGTACGGTTGACGTCCACTCTTAAACAAGTGCAGTTGACGTTGTGTCTCAAATAAGTCGAGCTGATGTTCCGTCTTGAGTAATTTGAAGTCAAGTAAAAGAAAATTCCGATATCGTTCGCAAAAGTTTGAAAATGCGTTTAGTAAAAGTATCGTTGCGGATATAATTTTCCGGACTTCTGTGTTCTTAAATTGTGGGAAATTTATCTCCTTACCGAAAAGTATCGTTTATTTTTGTACAGTTTACCGATAAAGTTATTTCTCGTACCGTACTTCGACAGAAATAATTAATAACTACGGATTTGTTTTAAATGATTGAACTCTTGAATAATAATGAAATTCCGATCGACGTAAAGATTAAAACTACAGTTAACTACCGAATTTAAGTCAAAATCTTTATTAAAATCCTAGTGTTTTATGATTTCAGTCCGGATTTAAATAATAATGAAAAGAAGTGATTGTTTTCACTAATAGTTTAAACAACGACGTTATCCAAGTTATATGGTTGTATTAACAATTTTGTTTGGGTCAATTTAATAATAAACAGTTCATTTTAATATAGTGTTGCGAAGATTAATTCATCGTAAGCTTTAATTACGTGACTGCAGAATTATATGAACTTGATCCAGTTTCTATCATCCAGCAGCAATTGTTCCTGCGTGTGCAATTTAGTGCTAGTTTTGTTTGCGAATTACCAATATAACTAAGGTATTGTGAAATATGAATTTTTTTCTTTCTACTTTGTAACTTTTATGTTAGTCTATTTTTTCTATATATATATATTGATTTTATATATTTTTTGTGTATAAACGTCCCGAATAGCTAAGAGCTCTTATGCAGGGTATTAATACGGGAACTTTTAAGTTCGATAAATGAATTTCTATATTTTATTTTTTTAATATTCACAGAATAAATACGTTTTCAAGTTTAACTAAAATGAGTAACATTGGCTCATATAATTATGAAAGTTTTAATTTATATTTTTTCTCCAGCCTAATTTTGATATTATTGAGTATAGTTAACTATGTCATCAAAATTTATTGGATCTGATTTCATTTTCTGATTAATGATCTCAGCTCTCCTTTTAATTATCCTTATTAAATTTCATAATCAGATGGCGCCCAGTTAATGTATTTTTATTGAGTTTTGAAACCTCTATCTATCCTTTTAATAATTAGATAACTGTAGAACCAATACCTACGACCTGATACTTAGATTTGTAATAAGAAAAAGATCTCAAGCTGAAGAAATTTTGAGCATTATAGTAAAGTAAGTATAAATACTTTGATATATTTAAAGTTTTATTGTTGTGTTTTCATGCAGAGAAAAACTTTCGTTTCACTGGAGCCCAGTCATGGGGCATTATTATTTTGAAGAAAACCTTTCGTTTCATTCTTTTTCTTCTCTTTTATTTTTATTTTAGGTATGACTTTTCTTCTATAAATATTATGGACGAGTAATTATTGTACACCATTAGTAACAATTCACCATCATAATGCTGCTTCGTTTTCTTTAAATAAATAACGTGGAGACACTTTATGGGGGAAGTTATTTTTATTTTCTTTTCAAACTTTTTTT
This sequence comes from Agrypnus murinus, assembly GCA_929113105.1. Taxonomy (NCBI): domain Eukaryota; kingdom Metazoa; phylum Arthropoda; class Insecta; order Coleoptera; family Elateridae; genus Agrypnus; species Agrypnus murinus. The sequence continues at coordinate 11,970,964 of OV816027.1, forward strand.
ATACACTCACAATGTTCTTCATAATATGTACATTAATCTTTCCAGAAATGTTTTTATTACAATGCTATTATTATTTTGTTATCATCAATTTATAAAGAGCAAATTTTTGATAAAAAACCTTCTTCTCTCAATTTCTTGTTACTCTCTTCATTAAGAGAGATGATTATTATCATCAACTTATATAATTTGATTATTTTAAAAGATAGTAGTGTTATTAATAATTGTCTGCCTCCATTGTATCAAAGTTTACTTTATATCTACTGACATTTTTATAATTTTACATTTTCAGGTATAAGATCTTATAGTTATCACTTTTAAATTACTAAACTAATACATTTTCCCTTTTTTTTCAGTTCGCTGCAAAATGGAGAGGTAGACGTAACATTCATAAAGAAAACTCATCAATAATGCTTATAATTGAATATTTAACTTAATATTTATGATATCCTGTCTTATAAAATTCATTCACCCCTTTTTATTTTAAATTTTGATGTATCCTTTAATTTTTGATTATCTTTTAATCCGTGAATATTTATTTTATTTGAAAATATCATCACCGTATCAGTATATACCACAGACCTGGTCCCTTTTCATGGGTAGTAACACATATACAGTGTGTTTTTTGTAAACTGTAATATAGGAAATCCAATGGAATTTTATCATTTTCCTCGTAAGTTTGTACCCTTGCAAATGTAAGTAGAAATTTTGGTATCAATAGAAAGAAGAATTCATTTTACGTCAAAAAATATTAAACTTTATGAAGAAAACCAAAATCGATTTAGAAAAAGACTTAAAAAGCTTATTGATTTATTACTTTTGGTAATAAGTTATTAAAAAAAAGCTGGAAGCTGAACGCCGATTGGTGTAGCGGTTAACGCTTCAGATTCCTAATCAAGAATCGCGAGTTCAAACCCCATCATCTTATACTTTTTTTTGTAATTGTATTGCTTACTAATTATTATTTTTAGAACTTTATTACAACGATCATTAATTTTTTTTATTGTTAGATATTTTTGCTACGGGAGTTTACCGTTATTTTTTGTACAATTTTAACTATCCATCAAAAAGGCAATTGAAAAAAGGGCATAAAACTTATAATCGTTGTAATAAAGTACTAAAAATAATAATTAGTAAGCAATACAATTAAAAAAAAAAGTATACGATGATGGGGTTTGAACTCGTGATTTTTGATTAGAAATCTGAAGCGTTAACCGCTACACCAATCGGCGTTCAGTTTCCAGCTTTTTTTTAATAGCTTATTACAAAAAGCAATAAATCCATAAGCTTTTTAAGTCTTTTTCTAAATCTGTTTTGGTTTTCTTCAGAAAGTTTAATATTTTTTTGACGTAAAATGAATTCTTCTTTCGATTGATACCAAAATTTCTACTTATATTTGCAAGGGTACAAACTTACCAGGAAAATGATAAAATTCCATTGGATTTCCTATATTATCGTTTACAAAAAACACACTGTATGTTGCATTCAAATGACTTTTCCCAATTATGGATGGACACTTAGATAAGGAAAGGGAGAGGACTGGCAACACTCATGCCGAAATCGAGACCAAATGCCACTGATTATTACACACACCGGTATTGGGCCAGTGGTGACCTTGCTTAACATTGAAACATTAAAGAGCTGTTTTATTAGCAAGAACTGAATGACACAGCATTTCTTTTATATTTTCTATGAAGTACAATTCACCATTATAATAGTCTTACAAATGTATGAAAATCGATGAATTATATACAAATATTCACAAATTACTAAACTGGTGACAACCACCAATGTAACGAGTGCCCAGTCACAGTTTTCATATACGGAGGTATACAAGTGTTACATATCCTCTCCCTTACCTAATCTAAGGATGCACATGTGTCTTGTAAGAGTAACCTTTTGTGAACATTTATAACCACATATATTACATTCAAATGGCTTTTCCCCACTATGAGTGAATAAGTGTTTTCGAAGGTTACCTTTTATTGAAAATTTATAACCACATATAATGCATTCAAATGGCTTTTCCCCACTATGAGTGAATATGTGTTTTCTAAGATCATTTTTCTTTGAACATTTATAACCACATATATTACATTCAAATGCCGTTTCCCCACTATGAGTGAATATGTGTAGTTTAAGATTACCCTTTAGTGAACATTTATAACCACATATATTACATTCAAATGGTTTATTACCACTATGATTAGACATGTGTTGTGCAAGTTGACTCTTGTATGGAAATTTGTAACCACATATATTACATTCAAACGTCTTTTCACCACCATGAGTGAACATGTGTTTTCTAAGATTACTCTTTTGTGAACATTTATAATCACATATATTACATTCATGAGGTTTTTCACCATTATGATTAGACATATGTTGTGTTAAACTACTTTTTTCTAAACATTTATAACTACATACATTACATTCAAATGTCTTTTGCACACTATGAGTGAACATGTGTCTTCTAAGATTACTCTTTTGTGAACATTTATAATCACATATATTACACTCAAATGGTTTTTCACCACTGTGAGTGTTCATGTGTCTGTTAAGTTCCCCCTTTTGTGAACATTTATAATTACATATATTACACTCAAATGGTTTTTCACTACTATGAGTGGACATGTGTCTTTTAAGATTACTCTTTTGCGAACATTTATAATCACATATATTACACTCAAATGGCTTTTCACCACTATGAGTAAACATATGTTGTGTAAGATGACTCTTTTGCAAACCTTTATAACCACACATATTACATTGAAAGGGATTTCCACCACTATGAGTGGGCATGTTTTGTGTAAGATGATCCATTTGTGAGCCTGTATAACCACATTTATTACATTCACATAGTTTCGCACTGCTATGGCTATAAATGTTTTGTTTAAGAGTACCTACTCCTTTGCAAACATTTAGAACTGCATATACCACATTCAAATTCTTTGACTCTTCTATGAATGAGTAGACACTTGTTTTATTAAATTACATTTCTGTGTTGTTAGTTTCAGAAAGTTTGCACTCCATGTTCATTTGGTGTGTGCTTCTCAAATACTGATGTTAAATGGTTTCTCTTCATTGTTGGGGTATACCTTATTTCGCTCTTTGTCTCATGTTTGTAGTTCTCCGTCTTAGTCTAAGTCTCTGTCCTAAGTCTTCCATTATCTGTGATTCTACATGCATCATTTTCAGTTTTCAATGCAAATCATGTTCTCATTGTCCATTGTAGTATATTTGAAACAATTGTTCTTACCACTTAAGAAACAACTATCCGCAGAATCTTTTCGTTTGCATACAATCACTATATTATGTAACTTCAACTTTTCTGTATTGGGGAAATACAGAAATAAATGTGTGTTGATTATAAACAGATGAACTAATAATTACCTGAACAAAAAGATGCTATTCATTGCCTATTATTAATTGCCATTATTATTATTATTATTATTACAATATTCATTTATTCTGCATCGCAAGTTTGCGGACACTGAATACAAGAATGTCACATTATTATGATTATGAATGTAGACGAGTTCACTCCTTGAACGTCTTATTAGATAAATAGACACTACACAATAATTAAATGGACATTACTGGACAGGCAGGGAGTAGAATGAGGAATAGGAAAACAAAACGTGTGTCTGTCTAGGTCAGAGGCCTTTGATTTCGAATTAAGTTTTACATGTAAAGTTATAAACTATTTTTCTTATTGCAGTTATTAACTAACTCCATAATATTATTAACGAAGCATTTTTTACTGTGAAGTTCAGAAAGCAAGCAGCGTTGCCAATTCTAGTACATTGTAAGTAGCTAACTAATTTGTAAAAGTCGAGATTTTACTATTCAAAGTCGCTAAGTTTTTTAAATTAATTTTTCTAGTTAGAATTAAAGAAAACATTATTTGACTATTTATATTGTTAATTTTTTATATTAAAATTTAAATTTGAAATGTATTTAAGCTATATAATCAAAACTACTATTACCTAATTAGAGTAGTATTTTATTTTCTAACCTTACAATGCCGCCATAAAGGTGAGATTAGCGACATTGCCACATTGCAATAAAAATCTGTAGTTAGGCAACCCATTATACGGAAGTGTAAATCGGTTTCTTCTCTCACTAGAAGATATTAGAAACAGTCCATACGATCAATGATTATTTTATTTCTTAAATAGGGGACTTCTATCGAAATATAACCTTGAAAGAAGTGAGAGAAAAGTTCTACCCTAGCTCTTACCTTTTTTAGCGAAGCACCAATATAGCAGCAAGAAAATCTCTAAATTTTCTAGTTATTGCTAGTTATCACTAGAAGTAATTGGTACGCGCCACAAGTTACTGTAAACATCTTTTCTAACCTCATTGTTGTATTGTTATCGTTTTTCTTTATTATCGTTTTTATTATTTTGCTCGTCTTTGTCTTTAATTAAATCAGTCTTTTTCAAGACTAAAGATATTGTGGGCATTCTGTTCACTTAGTACTTATTGTGTGAATCGCTTCTTATTGACCGAAACAGTACTTTGTTTACTTCGTTAGGAAGATTGCAACTGCAGCTAAGAACTCTGGTTTCGGTATTGCTTTAAGTAAGTTTTCTATAAAAAGTAGTTAAAAATGAATGGGATTACTTATTTATCATAATCTTTAGACAGTTTCCAAAATGCCGAAATGTTCTTACAAGAATTGTGACAGCACTTCGAAGTCCAAGAAATCAAAAGGACTGCGGTACTATCCATTTCCAAAACCAAAGTCTAATATGACGAAATGTTTAATTTGGATAGAACTGTGCGGCAATGAAAATATTACACCCTCGAACATTACGAAGAACACTTATATATGTGAAAAACATTTTGAAAGTAATGTTGTCAAATGGTTGAGGTATGTAGAACTGCTGAAAATACAGAGTACGTGGAAATGGAATCGTTGCTACAAAATCCAGAGGTTGAAATTGATGATATTAATAATGTTAATGATCATACCTATCACAAAACTTATAATTACACAGTTGCATCTAAAGAACATCAAACAACACAGACAACAAGCAGAAATCTTTTCGGTGCAAATGTAGCTCAGTGTAATATGTATAGAAATAATTTTTCATTTATCGTCTTATCAAGAAGTAAGCATTTTAAATACTTTACAGGTGTAACGCTACAACAGTTTGAAGCATTATTTACATTTTTGGATCCCTCGATTATGTCTTCGTTAAAATACACTCGAAGAAATAAAACTCCCATAAAAACTAGTTCATTGAAACGTTTTTCAGATCAAGATAAATTATGTCTAACTCTTATTCGTTTAAAGAAGGGATACACTTTAAAGGAACTGTCTATATTCTATAATTCCAGTGTATGTCATGTATCTGTCATTTTCCATACATGGATTCAGTTTATGTATCTTCAGTGCTGTTGTGTACAGAACGACCTTGTTCAAGGATCCAGACACATGGAAAGAAATGAAATGCCTGCTTGTTTTCGTGATTTTGAAGATAAAGTAACTGTAGTTTTAGACAGCACCGAAATTAAAATGCAAATGTCCACAAACTTGCAAAGACAGGGAAACACTCATTCAAGCTACAAGCATTACAATTCAGTAAAATTCCTCGTGGGTGTATCAACAAGAGGTACATTAATATATAATAGTGAAAAGGTTATGAGGGGTCTATTTCTGACACTGAATTGTTTAAATCCTGTGATATTCACCATTTTCTAGAGGAAGGGGATGTTTTAATGGTAGATCGAGGATTTACAGTTCAAGATATCAGCGATGAAAACAAGTATAAGCTTATTATACCCCCGTTTCTTGCGGGTAGATGTAGATTAACAGCAGAAGAAGAAATCTTAACCAAAAAGATTGCAAAAGCACGTATCCATGTAGAACGGGCAATTCAAAGAATCAAGACTTTCCAGATACTTGCAAGACCCATTCAAATTTCAATGTTACCATTAATTTCTAGTAAGTATATTTAGTGTAATTTGCTTTTTAGTGAATTTTAAAAAACCGCTAGTTAAGCATTATTTGTTTTGTAAGTTATTAATAATACTTGTTGAATGTGTAAACTAAAGGATTTTTATGATAAATTTAAAGTGAAGTAAATGATAAATGCTCTTCTTTGTTTTTATGGTTTTTCTAAATACTAACACTAATCATAAACTGTAACAGAAATAGCTGTCGTTATAGATGAATTTTTTACTGAATATGTAGGTCTGTAGTTCTTCACTTTGCATGTTTTTTATATAGCTGTGACATCATTGTAAACTTATTGTAACGATAACGTGATCCTTTAAGGCAGTTTTAGTAGCAATTTTTTAAAACGTTGAATTATATTACAGTGACAATTCAACACATTTTTGATGAATTTATCATACATGACTTGTTATAGGACGTTAGGTTATTTGTCTTTTGAAGTTACCTAGTCCTGTCGAAATATACTGTGAAAGAATTAAGACCTTGTTCTAAGCTACTTGACAAAACGAATAACCTAACACCCTTACATTATTTATTTATTAATACGTATATACGGGTAACCGCACTTTACAAAAATTAATTAACAATAGTAATGAAATACCACAACTAAGATTTTACCATAGTTTTATAGATATGTGTATAACAAAAAGGAAAAGAAAAAGAGAGATTTGCATAACAAATAAGGGATCAATTATTTAAATTAGTATTATACTTCAAAAATAAATATAGCATTAAATTATTTCTATATTAATAAATTCATTAATAATTATATTCACATTAATAGAAAACATAATGAAGTTCCGTATTCAATTCAGAACATTGATAATTACTTCTTAATTAAATTATGTTAGGTATTTATTCTATTAATTCAAATGGCGGTAAATTGCGAGGGACTTTCATGAGAAATAATTCAGGGATATACATGTTATAATACCTTTCTTTTAATTTAACTTTTATGTTTTCAATAATTTGTGATGCTATGTCTTTCATTTTTACATTAACAATAAGCATATTGACTTTTGACCAAATAATGAAATCACATTCTAAAACTTCAAAAATTAACATGGACGTAACAATTTGATAAATGTATGGGTGATTGTCCTTCAATTTTATTTTACTGTTATTAACTTCCAAACAGAATGAACCTTTCTGCCGCTCAGTTAAAACACTTACAAAATTATGTGGATCAGCATTTTTTAAAATTATCGGACACTTTATTTCAATTATTCGTTGAATTTTTCCGTTGTTTAGTATAACTCCATCAGCACTGCAAGCTAAATATGTATAATCTTTATTTACATACAATCCAACTTCAATTAAAGTTTCACCAGTTCTCAAACTTTCTAAAATATATTGATTTCTGGCTAAAGGTTCATGAGTACGTCCATAATAGAGGGATGGCAGCTTTGATATTAATGTCGTTAACTGCCATAAGTTCTTCTTTAAATAATTTGATTTTGCCGATGTTGTTGCCAGTGAAACAGCAGTTTTCGCTTTGGAAGCTGTGAAGAAGTAACTTCTCCATTTATTCCATTCATCGGAACCTTGGACTTCTGCACCTATGACAGCAAACACTTTAGAGTCATAAGTGCTCATATATTCAATCATATTTTGTGTAAACGTTTCTACCTGTTGTTTTAGTACCTGCACATCAGATTGACTCATGAGAAAATCTTCATATTTTAATTTCAGGACTGTTTCAAACATAGTAGGATGTTCATCACTTTGAATATCACAAATAAAATTATTGATATTGATAATTCTTGTATAAGCGGTTGGTCTGGGGTCAAACGTAGCTCGTTGTAATGGATTAAATCTTACAACAGGATAATACTTTGAAGAAACTGGTCCTGGGCTTTTTACTTTAGCTCCTAAGCCCCATTCTCGCAGTTTACTTGTGCATGCTACACCATCATAACCATTTTCTTTTACAAACTTTTCAAGAAATAATAAAGCTGCACTAACGTGACTACATTTACCTAGTGCAGATTGTTTGCATTCACACTGACCACTAACAACTGAGCCGCCAAATCATATTTTGAATCACTTAAATTATACTAAAATTGTTTCTCACCATTGTGAACTAACTATGTCGTTTAAGATTACCATTGCTTGAATTCAAGTTCACACAGATTACACTCAAATGGTCATACGTCAGTATGAGATTTCGCTCCTCTGCATATTTTGAATCACATAATAAATTACACTAAAATGGTTTCTCACCACTGTGAGCTAACACATGTTTTTTAAGAATAGTATTTCTTGAAAATTTACGATCGCACAAATTACAGTCAAATGGCCTTTCGCCAGTATGGGATCGCATGTGCGTTTTAAGATATGCATTTTTTGCACATCTATAATCACATAAATTACAATTAAATGGTTTCTCACCACTGTGAACTAACATATGTCGTTTAAGATCTTCATTTCTTGAAGATTTATAATCACATAGATTACACTCAAATGGCTTTTCGCCATTATGGGATCGTATGTGTCTTTTAAGGTATGCCTTATCTGCACATTTATAATGACATAAATTACATTCAAATGGCTTTTCACTACTGTGAGTTAACATATGTCGTTTAAGAATTTGATTTGTTGAACATTTAAAATCACATAGATTACACTCAAATGGCTTTTCGCCATTATGGGATCGCATGTGTCTTTTAAGGTATGCCTTATCTGCACATTTATAATGACATAAATTACATTCAAATGGCTTTTCACTACTGTGAGTTAATATATGTCGTTTAAGAATTTCATTTCTTGAAGCTTTATAATCACATAGATTACACTCAAATGGCCTTTCGCCAGTATGGGACAGCAGGTGCGTTTTAAGGTATGGCTTTTTTGCACATTTATGATCACATAAATTACACTCAAATGGTTTCTCACCACTGTGAACTAACATATGTCGTTTAAGAGTACCACTACTTGAAAATTTGAGATCACACAGATTACACTCAAATGGCCTTTCGCCAGTATGGGAGCACATGTGAGTTTTAAGAGACTGCTTGTTTGCGTATTTTGAATCACATAAATTACACTCAAATGGTTTCTTACCACTGTGAGCTAACATATGTCGTTTAAGATCAGCATTTTTTAAAAATTTAAGATCACACAGATTACACTCAAATGGCCTTTCGCAATTATGCATGTGTGATTGTATGTGTTTTTTAAGGTATCCCTTATCTGCACATTTATAATCACATAAACTACACTCAAATGGTTTTTCACCACTATGAGTGAACATGTGTCTGTTAAGTGTCGCTTTTACTGAACATTTATAATCACAAATATTACACTTAAAAGGTTTTTCACCACTATAAGTGGACATATGCCTTTTTTTAAGATTACTCTTTTGCGAACATTTATAATCACATAAATCACACTCAAATGGTTTTTCACCACTTTGAGTTAGCTTATGTTGTTTAAAATATTCAATTTGATGAACACATAAATTACATTTATATGATTTCTCACAAGTATTAGTAATCAAGTAGCTGTTTGTGCCATCTGTAACAAGTTGTGTGCGTTCTTGTGGACTATCCGAGTTATGGACTAGGTTCTCTGTGTAAATCTCATTGATGGCCTTCAAGTCATTCATTTCTCGTGATTCTATTTTAATTCCCACATCTGTTTTTATTGCTGTTAGCTGATCATTATCCATTGTATCAATATTTAAAAATATTGTATTTAAAGATTTGGAACAAAAGACTACAAAAACTGATGTAGCTTGTTTTATTTATTACGTATAATTAGGTACAGTAAAAGCTTTTTCATTTTCATTAGTTTTTCTACCCAGGATATACTTTTGACAATAACTGTTTTCAAACACTATCAGTAATTGGCAAACTATCTAAAAAGTAGTTACAAATGATTCTACATTATCATTTATAGGCAGAATACATACCTAATACGAAAGTAAAAATAATTATAACCAGGAGCCAGCGTGGCAATACTGATAATAGTTGAATGCAGATCCAGTGCGTCAGCAATTTTATAATATATGCCTGTCCATGCATATATTATAAAATTATGACGAGTTGCTACGTACTACTAATTTTATTTTATGTGGCGCCATCTAATAGCGGTCAGGTGAATAACATATAAAATCCCCCAAAAATTCATTATTCTAACGGTTATTTCTCGGAGAATTATCAAAATACTTTAAGCTATGCAAGCCACTCAGGGGCACAAAATAACGCGAATTTAGGTACGATTTAAAAATTGATTACACAAAATCAAATTTACGGCGATTGGGTTTATGTGTGTGTGTCCAACGGATTAATTAAATAGAGCAGTAGGTACATATTTTGCATTTTTTAAATTATTACCACAATATATACCTTTACCAACCTACATCTATGACAAATGCTAGGGATTTCTAGGGGGAAATGGCAAGTAAATCAAGGGATTTAATAAAACTTTATCTGACAAACACTAGAGGGATAGTCACGGTTGTTCAGCGTTGCCAACCGTACTATAATTATAGTATTTATAGTATATAATAATTGAGTCTACAAGTACTATGTACTTTTAAAATGTAAATAGTACGCCAAATGTACTAATTTTTTCAGCATTTGTTTAATATTAAATTGCACATAATAATATCATGCAAAAATAAATGAAAAACTTCTTCATTATCATTAATATTCTTTCATCGCTAATAATAACAAACAATAAAATTCTTCTAGGAACTTGATAAAAGAGGCATACATAAATAACTTAGCGGTAATTAAATACTTTCATGATTCAGCATTAGGTATCGAAAACTGCAGCTAACTGCCGCAACTTTCGCGTTCGCGCCCGTTTTTTAATAAAGATAATATGTTTAGTGTTTTGACTACATAAAAACTCCCGAAATAAATAAGTAAAAGCATAGTAACATTGGAAAGATTGCTCTTTAGTTATCAAATACTATTAATTTTCGTCTTTAGTTTTCAGCTTTTAGTTCATTTACGTTAGACATTTCTAACAGTTGGAAAACTGTTTCAAAGTGTTATAATTCTTGGTAAGTCTACTATAATTTTCAATGCTCCTGTACTATTTTCGTTTTCGCCCAGGTTGACAACGTTGCCGTAGTGTCAACGGTGTCAGTCACAAGCAAAGACAAAGAATAAATATAGAATGCTAACGAGATATGCGCAAAATGAGAATTGCTGGGCGGCGCCATTTTGATACACTTAAAAGCGGAAAATTTAAAAATGTAAATAAACCCTATAATTTTGTCAACATTGCGTGATTATAACCTATTTGTTAAAAACACAAAAACGTTTGTTTATTTAACTTATTTGCGTTTAAGAAATAAAAAACAATGCAGATTTATACAAATTTATACATTACATGTTCGTATTGTATTTATGTAATACAAAAATACTTAAACCATTACTGATGGTGAAATAAAAATAATTTCTTATATTTGCGTGTCCTAATGAAGCCATTAGGACACGCATTTTGCGTGTCCTAATAAGATTTATTAGAATACGGAAAACAGTAACATTTTATGTTTTAAAGTTAATATCAGTATTGAACAGCTGTTTTTAAAATGTCAAATTTATTAAATGCCGTAAGCGAGATTTCTAAACCTAATGGACTTTCTTACGGACGTGTATTGTGGCGCCGTGATTGGTCAGCTTCTGTGGCGCACAAATATGAAATGAAAACTATCATAACATCTGACGTGTTTAAATAAATTCAATGTTGTTTTATAGTAGAGTGCATATTAATTCTTTTTGTGACTTAATAATAGTTTAATTAATAAGTCGTTTTAATTAATTAGAATTAATTAAAACGATAGATATTTAAAGGTTTAACTATTAAAAGAAGCTTTGATATTTTAAATAAATAATATAATCGATTTCGTGCTGTCGAATACTGTGTCACAATAATTTAAACAGCAGGGTCGACTAAACTTTTTGCAAGAATTATCAGAACCCATCATCTCTTTCAAATGATTATGAAGATTGTGATCATTCACATTTTTAGAAATTTATTATGTAAATAGGACTAATTTTAATATTAAATGTGACATAAATATCAATATTTTAAATAATTTTCGAAGTTAATCACCACTGCTTGCAAGGAAAAAGCCTTTAAACTTGCAGAATATATCAAAAAATATAAATGTCATCAGTACATTATTAAGGATTTTAAATTAAAAAAGAAGGAAATCTAATGTAAAGCTCTTTAAAATAAATTATAGTTCGTGTGTGAGATAATATGTACAGGAAACTATTAAATCTATCGAATTGTTTCAAACTAGTAACAAGTTTCTTAATTCAAATCTGACGATTAATTAAGTTGAATAAAAAATTAAATTAAAAAGAAATCATGATACATATTTTCGTAGAATTGGAGAAAAACTATTTAAATGCATCTACAGATAAAGTAGTCATCTAATTACTCAATAAATACCCATTTGATGTAAATATGAAGGCAAGCAGGTTATGAAACTTCTCGAAGAGCCGAAGGCCGTCCACTAGTGGGAACGTAAACAGCCAATCACGGCGCTACAATGTAGATCCATAAGAAAGTCTATTAGGTTTAGAAATCTCGCATGCCGTAAAGAAAACAAATGCGGAACCTGAGTTTTCAGTGTTGCCAACTGTTAAAAAAGTTAAGGGAGTTCCCCTAACAAATTTTATTTAAAATTAAATTATATCTTTTTTAAAATGATTAAAAATAAGGCAAATAGAAAAAATAGTATAAAGTATTCGTTTCATAAGACGTTTTAGCGCACGCGTCCGAGTTTAGAAAACGACCCGCGTAGCGGGGAGTTTTCTAAAGGACAAGTGTCTTATGAAACTAATACTTTAATATACTATTATTTAATTGTTTTCTTATGTTAGGTCCCTGTATTTTGTTTGTAAGTGTTTTATTTAAATTATATATTCTAATTTTATAACATACTATTAGAGTTTTGCACAAAATGCTTACATGATTATCTATAATATCAGTGTCATGTAAATGGTTACTTAATTCAGGGGAAAAAACTAACATATTAGAATAAAAACTATTGTAAATATTAGCAACAATGCTATCTAATAATTTTTTATTACTGGGTAATTTGTTGTCAAAATAAGTTACAATTCTTCTTAGTGCTTTTTCAGATATCACACATATTTTTGTAACGCCAAGTGATGGTACTATTAATCCTCCTAGAAATTATTAAACCATGTAATAATCATTAAATAGCAAGTTAATATAGTTATTTATACCTTTGTTTTTCCGTAAAGAAATTTGTACTGGTCAGAAAGTGCTTCATTGTGGTCATAGAGTGCTTCAATGCACTCCGAACAATCTATAGACCGCAACACAATTTTAACAACATATCCAGAAATGTAAGTAACTACATTTTCCTCCAAGCTATTGAGAGATAAATTTATCGGTAACATATCATAATTATGATCTTGCAGTTCTTCAACATTTAGATTAAATGATCTATTTGTAGACACATCTTTATTTAAAACTTTACCATTTCCCATAGTTGAGTTTAAAATACAAGTTGTATCTAATACTCTACAATTCCCAGTCCGACCTTCTACATTAGCGTGAAGAAGTCTTCTAAATGAATTTCTAAACTGCCAGCAGGTTGGATTGTTATTCCAACCATTCCTACTTCTGCAAACAAATAAGTATATGTCTGTATATTATGCAGATGTCTACATAAATAACAGCAGAAGAACTTTTCCAGATGGTCTTGGCTTAATTTATATGTTAAAAGATAATTTCAATTTACTAGTTGCTACGTAATCGTCAAATACTCCTAACAAAGAAGAAATGTTCACACATAAACCAAGAAATGGTGTTTTCTTTCTCGAAGTATGTTATAGAACTTCATTGGGAAGCTTCAAGGATGAAAACATACTTCTTGTTTTTATTAAATAATCTTTCCATATCATTTAATTATTTATATGTAAAACAGACTTGAATCCACGGCCAAATGGATTCATTGAATTAAAAATATCAAAGACATCGTTTACTGTAAAAATAACGCCTTCAGTTGGCTCTGCATTTATAAATTCGGTATGCCTAATGTCCTCTCGCAGAAGCGTCAATGCTTCTCCCACACTTGCACTTAATGTTTGCACTGCTAAGCTAACCTATAAAAGCCATATCAAATAAAATCGAATTTAATTGTAAAACGCTGTTTACCTTCATTTTTTTGTCGAATCCATTCAATATGAGCTTTACTTAGCTTATTGCCAAATCTTAATGAAATGCTTCCTTGCAGATTATAAAGTGCCTCTATATATTTCCATGAAATTTCTTCATTTTGATCAGTAAAAAATGATTTACTTGTTGCTAGATTATTTCTTATTAATTTAATCATGTGACAGGCATCAAAAATAGCTTGAACGTTTTCCCCAGTTGCAGGATGTTTAAAATGTGTTTTTAAATTTGCAATGTCTCTAAGATCACAACCTAATTCCACAAACATGGTAAAATGGGTAGATAGTCCGTCACACGTTAAAGAAGTTATCTGAACTCCTACATTTGCAAGGCGAATTAATGCCTCACATATTATGTTTGCTTTTTCCTTTCCCGTTAAGCTTTCCGTTTTCCTTTCCCGTTGATAAAGAAATAAGCAATTGGTAGCTTCCATGATTGGTTAGAAGAAACAATCATTAATACTAGAACTTCACCTGCTTCTTCTAAATCATCATCATCTATTTCGACACCCATATCTTCATAGTCCCACATTCGTTGTCCATCAAATTCAATTGCTTTCTTAACAGCCATTTCATCCATTAACATGCTGCATATTAATGACTCCCCCTTCTCTGTTTTTTGCTGTAGCATAGTGAAGCATTCGCTTTGAAAACCAGGTTTGCAATTTACTGCACTGTACCATTTTCTTATAGTGCTTGCATGAGGTAACGCAAAAGTTTTGCGCACATATTCATAAGCTTTACTGCTATAAAATTGAAGCGTTATTGCAAACTTTCTTAAAGATGACGGATATTCTTCACGAGTTACTGTATCTAGTTCCACATTTTTGAAATATCTTTCGAATAACTCTCTAGAAATTTCTAAAATTTATGTTACTTATAATATGATACATTTATATTTATAAATTATTTACCTTCTACAGTTCGTGTTAAGTAGTCTAATAAAGCACTTGGTGATAACATCTGCTTGTTTTTAAATGCTGCAATAATTTCATGTAACGAACTGATTTGTTGTTTTAAAGTGCTTATTTTTCAGCTAGCTAAGTGCAGTTTTTTAGAAGAACGTATACCTTTCTTTCATGATTCTACAAAATAATTTATTAAAATATATATCATGAATATTATATCTTGTGCATACTTGTAAGAATGTAATCAATCATTGTATAAAAGTTGTTTGTTGCCTACGTTTTGTTGAAGTAGATGTTGAGCTCGAAAATGATGATATTACAGCTGCTCCTAAACTTGATCTGCCAGTAAAATGTTTCATTACATAACTATCATATCAGTAATAAATAAAAGGATATTTCAGAGTTACTTACTTACTTACTTTATCTTCTCCCCTTTTACCTTACGGTGTCGGGGTGTTTAACCAATTTTTAAACTTTTGTCGATCTTGTGTCAGGTTTTTGAGTTGTCCTATATGGGTGATTCCTCGTCTCGCTGCAACCGTGCTTATTGTCTTCCCAGGTCAGTCTAGGTCTTCCTTCACATTTCAGATTGAATACTTTTTTTTGGAAATCTTTCATTCTTCATTCTGGCTAGATGTCCATACCATTGTAATTGTTTCTTTTCCACTGTTTCTACCAGTGGTTCAATCTTAAGTTCTTCTCTGATGTTTTTGTTCCTTATACGGTTTCTTCTAGTTTTCCTATTGATTTTCGTAAGTACCTACTTCATTTCAGAGGCTGTGATCTTTAACCTATGTTTATCCAGAATGGTTCAAGACTCTGCTGCATATGTTAGGGTTGGGACGAAAATGGTTTTATATAAGTGTACTTTAGCTGTTATGCTTAGTTCTCTTTTCCCAGATTAGTGTATTGGTTTTTTTATATAGCTATTTTTTATTTCGTTATCTATCTTTCCGTCTTTGTTTATTATAGTACCTAAATATTCGTATTTATTTACTTGTTCTAATTTTTTTCCATCAATCTGTATTCTTATTCTTTCTTCCTCCTCATCTTTTGATATGCACAGGATTTTGCTTTTGTCCAAATTCAGAGTCATGCCGTTTTCTTCTAAATTTTGTTTCCAAATGTTTATTTTTGAGGTAAGTTGGTTAGTACTTGTGGCTATTATTAGTATATCGTCAGCATAGATTAGATATTGTGTTTTAACAGGTGTTAAGTTATGATAATCTAGCGTTGTGTTTCTCATCTATTCTTACATTTCTTGTGTATATTATCCATATATGTTATGAATAATAGAGGGCTTAAACTATCGCCCTGCTTGATTCCTTTTTCTAAATTAAAGTAAAGTCTTTTGATGTTTGTCCGTCTAGTCTAACTTTTGCCGATATATTCTTATACATGCTTTTGATGACTTTTATTAGTTTCGGGGTTACTTCTAGTTCTTCTAAAGGTGACGAGATGGATGTTCGGGGTACTCTGTCGAAGGCCGCTTTGAGGTCTAGAAAGGCTAGATAGAGTCGCCTGTTTTTTCCAACATTTTCTCTATGATAATCCTGAGGCTATATATGTGGTTTCAGTTTGTCTATATTTCAGAGTTAATTAGTTAAATAACTAAAAGTTACTAACTGGAGGTAAATACCACCAAATTAAAACTACACTAATCACATAAATTATTTGAATTTCGAGACTCATATTCTTTTATGTCTGGAAACAAGAAAAAACTTAAACTGTAAGCACTTATGCTTCTGCAAGCTGAACACCTGTAACTGTAATCTGAATTGGAAAGAGAATAATGCTGTATGCTTGTATTAGCATCAATTAAACACATACGTTAATTGAAAACACAAAAACTTTATTCAAAAACAAAATTAAATTCAGGAAAGCAAAAACAAAGAGAACGAAAATATAATTCACAATTGGAATTGAGAATAAATCCTCTAGTTTGCTCAAACGTTAAGAAAAGTCGTATTTATCTGACATAGGATTAAATACAGTTATTCGTTTGAACAAACCACCACAAATAATTATTTAATGTAAATAAAAATGTTATCCAAAATAAATAAATCTTTATTAAAACAACTTTGAATTGTTTTCTTTAAATTGAAAATTAAAACAAATTCTTAAAAAGAAATTAATGAGTTAAGACAACTAGATTTAAATACCCTAAGATGAACTTTACAAATTAAGTTATAATTCTTTTTATGTATGAGAATCAATTATTTTTTTTAAACCAACCTGGTATATTCCTATAGTTTCCTTTCAAAATAAATCCTATTGGCAATACTGCTATGCAACCAACAGCTGATTGTTATTTACAAAGATATCGATGCGTAGATCGATAAACACAAATTCGATTCACTTGAATTTAATTAAAAACCAAAAGCACTTTTACTTTTATTTATTCGTAGCACAATAATAATTAAATGTTCATTAAAATTCAGGTAAACACCTTTGATTCTATTTTCAATACTTTGTTTACAAAAATTGACACTTGTCAAACATATGATAGGTACATATAACCTCAAATTTTTACAGATTTTAAACTGGAGCCAAGCGTGCTTTCTCTCAACGCATTTTATGACTAAATTTGTTTCAAAACGCAGCAGCTTTTATAGGAAATGCCATAACAAAAGAACTCTATGTCACTTTTCACAAACAAAAGACAATCGAGGCGACGCTCATGACGTCATTATCCAAAACATATGATTTTAATTAACACTGATCCCAGATCTGATATTATAGGATTGTAGAGCTTAAAACGCTGATTAAAAACATATAATACATGTATAGTCCCAAAATGAATAATAAAGAAGGTACGGACGAAAAACACTTGACAATGAAGATTCTCGTTACAACATAATTACATACACAAAATTAACAACTCAAGAGTTCATTTTTAACAATTTAGCTATATGGATACACAAAGTGTGTGATACAATTGTTTTATACATAAAAATATCTTTACAATTTCATACAAACATGATTTTGTTACAGTACGAACATCGATGTACACCAAAAGATGCTTATACAAACCCCAGCTTGAAAATAACATCTACGTTAATCAATTTGTGCACAAAATGTCCAGTGTACAATGCACTAAGAGCTCACTTAAAAACAATGACAAGAAAAACCAGGATAAAAGCTACAAGAGTGCGTTTTCACGAACCAAAAGGATTTCAATACCTCCTTAATTTGTAGTGACCAGAATTTTATTATATGAATTCTAAATTTAATTATGTTATATCAATCATAACAAGATTTATCTACTTAATCTATTTACAGGAAAATAACCATGTAAACTTGAGCTGGCCTCCAAGAATATCAAAGAATATGCTTAACGCTGAATCATCGTAACTGAAAATTTTAAATATGGAAATGATTTTCCCTGGCAAGTGGGAAACCTGACCTAAAGTGTAACTTAGGTTCCCTATACATGATTGTGATCAAACAGTCTAGCTAAATTATATCCTTTTTATTTATAAATGTGATTTATTTATTTATGCATGAAATATTAGGAAAGTAAGGTTATATTTGCACGAAATCTTTACTTTTAAGTTTTTACTTTAAACATTGATGAATCTAACTAAGCTCCTAACTATAGTCTTTATTACTTATATGCCCATGACATAACATGCCCCTCATTTAATTTAAAAACCGATAAAAAAATATTCATTTTAACTTTCCGAACATCTTTTGATGAAATTTTCAAAAACGGTGAAATCTATAACACCTCAATATATTTTGTCCAAGGTAGGTGGTTCATTACGAAAACAAAATTAATGTACTAAGCGTCATATATCACTCTTCATTCCATCATATACATTATCAAAAATAGCTCTGTTGCGATGATAATGCTTTCATATCATCCATATTCAATATGATTACGTACAATACACAATTCGCTTACATCAAATAAATTACAATTTTAATTATATGTTTATGTACCGACTTCAAACTCCAACAACAACGAGATTGATTTGGAAATACAGTTTTTTTGAAAAATAACAGACGAGCAATGATAAAACAACAAATAATAACACCTGGATCGAACGTAATAACAACAAGAAGAAGTTAGGTTACAAGCATCGTCAAGTGTCATGTCTTATGCATCTCACAATTACCGATGTTGTCATTTATTTATTTGTTACTAATATGCGTATTGTTTTCTATCGAATTATAATATATTACATTGGTATAATATAATATATTACAGATTGTTTGCTGTCTAAACAAAAACTGATAATAATCGCTTTAATTTATAATTTAATAAAATAATTTATTGTTTTCACCACAATGTTTTTACTATTCCAGGCGGTCCTGACTGTGGCTGTATTATATCATCGACACTTGATGATGTTGAATATTTTACTACAATCATAGGTTTGATACAACTACTATTATTAATCACAATTAATTACAACTTACTTTCTACACTTTGTAAATTCTTACAAGGTAGTGCCCTTTCTTTTAGAAATTTCTTTTCCCCACGACCACTATGGAATTTGTAAATTCTGAAATTAATTTTGATAATAAAAACTTAATATTCTAACTCTTGTTTTAGAATAAATATTCTAAAACACTACCCTACTTATGTGTTTTACATGTATTTCATTCTATCACTAGATATGGAATGAATATTCTGTAACAGTATAATAAAAAAACGGTTAGCCTTGATTTCATTGTTTACATTAAATGTCGTACTTTTTAAGTTATTGTGCATTGTTTTCAAATTGTAAATAATGCTAAGTTTAAATTTTCTTGTGGTCTTGGAGAAAGCACGGTCTGTTACTCGGTTAGAATCGAAATTCGATGCTCGTGGTTCCTCACGCTCGCTTTCAGCTCGCGTTCGGAATCTTCCACTTGCATCGAATTTCCATTCTAACCTCGTTACAGAATATACTATTTTGAGTTTTCGGAAATAAAAGTATCTTCATCTTTAAAATGTTCAGAACAAATGTACATTATTTTACATAAAGAATACTCAGAACTCATTCCCAGTTTATTGCTTAAATGCAACAAGTGCTTACCTAAATCTAATTTTACAATCCTATGAAATGTAATAGATGACTCCTGTGATTGTAATCGCCGTACATTTTTACAAGACATTTTTTATTATATACGACATAAAAATTAACTATAAAACTTTTAAGAGGTTATGTGAATAATCTGCATAAAAACCACGTGGTAACCAACACAACGCAGCTATCTCTGTTAGTTGTCCGATGGTTCTTTATCACAAGTGTGTAAAAATGGCTGCCCCCATGAATTCCTTTCGAATTTGCATGCGCAAACTTTCATACTCATTCTATATTCCCTCTTTGTCTATGGTCACAAGCGGTCACAACTAAAAAGTCTACATACCCTAACAGTCTCTAAAAGTAACTAGTAGTAAATAAATTGTGTGGCAGGTAAATTGATAAAGAAAGAAAGAAATAATTTAGCAAGGTACGAAATTTGCATATTTATAAGTTATAATATAAGTCTCGATAATCAACACTTAAAACTGAACATTTTGTGCAACATTTATTTATTTTATTGCAAATGTTATTAGTATTAAAATTTATCAACATAATAACATCAATTTCGTCATCTGCATTATTATTAAAACCACTTACTTGTATTTATTTGCCTATGTGTTTACTAAAATAGTTGTTTATAGTTATTTATGTTACTAGTGCATTAAAGGCATCGTTATATGAAATCACACGAGTATTATTACCCCATGTGTATCATACAAAATTTTATCTATGACTACCTTATGATGTCATTCATTTGTGTTAGGTAATAAAGGTCATTATAACACTAGTTAGGTAATTAATTCATTATATCACTAGTATTTAAATCAACTTCATTAATTAACATAACTGAATCACATAATAAGTAGCCTTAGATAAAATTACTTTACTAGATTTCTTATAATTAGCAAACAATTTAAATATCACTGTGTAATCTGAAACTGATTTTTTGCATTGTATGATGTAGGGTTCTTAAATATTGACTGAGCTGTATGTTATTTAGAGTTAAGTCACGCATGTCAAATTTTCGTAGTGACATTTCATCATGATGAAATGAAAATTGAATCATGAAAATTGGTTTAGTAAATTAAACTGTCAGTATGACAATTATATAAATCTAAAATTTGGTAAAATTAATAATTTATTAAAAACTGTCGTAAAATTGATGTATGTATATAGTAGTTTCAAAAAATCTCTACAAACAATAAATAAATGATAACGTGCACATTAAAAAAATTTTACATGCATAAAAATAAACATGACAGCATAACCTAAAATTTATACCTGACAGCTGCTGAGTGTTGTCACTAAAGTAAAAAGAGAGAAAACAAGTACCTCTGCTTCAGACAGCTTAGTTTTGGTCTAGAAACAGATAGATTTTGACATCCGTGTCCTAACTCTAAAATAAGCGAGCGTCTCGCGCCACATGCGATCCGGTGTTCATTTGACAACGCAGGATTAGACATCGTAGGATTTGTACCTAACCTATTTAAAAGTAAAGTTTCGTTTTATTTATAAGATTTGAGAAAACATATGATCACTGTACATAAAGTGGAAATTGGGTATAATGAGTTTCAGTTTGAATCTTCTTCAGGTAAGCTCCTGGATTTGATAATAATATTTTATTTAACTATCTTATGCAATAGTGTTTATAGCAAGTCATAAAAAAAGTAACAATATATAAGAACATATCAATGTATATAACAATTAATTTCAATCAATTTTCTAGCATTTCATCGACCGAAAGACCAAATCCAGGAAAGCAATTTGTCATTGTATGTTCTGCATACTTCATTTAAATTATTAGCCGATGGCAGTAAGAAAGAATTTTACAACTGTCATTGTTCCTATAATTACATAAACAAGGGGAAAGGTGTAAGACATTTTAAAAGCGAAAGAATAAATAAAATTGGAAAAGCTTGTCCTTCAAGGATGGAGGTTTTGACTAAAAGCGAGGGACTTATTCTGGTGGTTTTGGATAACCCATGTAGGTCACTCACTTGACATTGTCTGTTTTTTTAAACAAAGAAACAAGAGCTAAAATTGAAAGTATGTATACATGCCTTTATTTAAAAACCATAATTTATAAACAATTTTTTGAGTTCTAGATAAATTAAAAGGAGACGCAACTTTTGCACACATATTAGATGATATTCGGGATGTTGGTTTGATAAAAGAAGAATTACAACGAATCCTGTTAAAAAATATTATTTTGGCTAGTCTTTTAAATAAAACAGATGTTTATAAACATTCATACAAGGTTCGACCATACATACACTTCGTAATTTGATTTTTCCTATTAACAGGAATGCTACAATAATATTAGTTTTAATATTTTTAATTAGATATTTATTAATATTTATGTAAATGTAATTATTGTTTTTGCCTGAATTGTTATTGTTGAATTCTCATTATATTTATATTTAATATTACCTATCCTGTTTTCTTAAACATATTTCTGATTTATTAATTTTGTGTTTGACCTTTGGCAGAAGTATTGCTAGTGCTACAGTTAATGTGGGAGACATTGCGCTTCTTAATGAAAGCCAAATAATGAATCTACTTTTGGACATACGCAATGCTGGAACGTGTTACGGAACCTTTTGCAAGTGAGATCGTAGAATCACTTCTAAGATATATTCCTATAATCCTTACAAGGAATTATACAATGATGAATATGAACATTTAAATATAATTTTAAGTTGAAGTGTAGTTTTAAACCTTATTTTTAAATAAACAAGTACAATTTCTAGTTTCATTTTTTTTATTGTAAAAGATATATTTTCACAGTTTTCACTTAACATTAATATACTGGGTACCGCAAGGGAGTATTTTAGGACCTCTTTTGTTTAGTCTATATATTAACGATGTTAGTAATGTCATTATAAATATAAATTTTATTTGCTGACAACATGGTTGCGTACATTAGTGGGAGGGATAATATTGGTATTCAAAGGGAAATAAATCTAAATTATTAATTATTGGTAAAGGAAGTGGATATCTAGAGGTTTTTAATAATTTTGGAGTTAATGTTAATGGTGAGATCGTAGAATCAGTAAAGTCATAAATATTTGGGTATTATTATTGATAAAAAAATTAAAATTTGATGATCACATTAATTACATTTGTAAAAAGATTTTTTCAAAGAAATGGGGTTTTGGGAAGATGTAGTGATTATTTGACAACTTGATCAAAAAGATTGGTTTTTAATACTATAATACTAATACATTTTTGTTTTGCTGCTACTACTTTATTTATGGGGAATAAAGGAGACTTGAATAAGTTAGATACAACTTCTACAAAATAAAGCAATGAGAGTAATACTTAATTGTAATATTTGCAATAGATATACTAGAGTGGAATACATGAGTGCATCAGGGTTAACATTGAAACTTTTATTAAAATTCAGGTTGTTTTTGTACATAAAATGAAATTAGGGTTATTACAATATTTGACTGATAATTTAATATTAGTAAATGGTATTCACAATCACAATACTAGGTTTAACAATAATTTTTATTCCAGTCAAAGAAATCGATCAAAAGCGCAAAATTCAAGTTTTTATAATGGAATTATTCTTTATAATCAATTGCCTGAACACATAAAGGATTAATTAAAAATGTTTAAAAGAAAAGTGAAAGAATTCTTTATATATGTCATCTAGTCATATATACAACACATGTATAACTTCCAAAAAGCAAATATCCCTCGATATCATATCTGTAAATCCGAAATATGCATTAACCTTTTGACGTTTTTTCCTTCGTTCGTATCTTTCCTGTTTTGGTTGTTATTGCTGTACCTGCTGTTTTATAGCCCAAATAAATACTGGGAACCAATCAGGATTTAAATTGTCTTCTAAATCAGCTGGTTTTCCTAGAAGAAAATTCAAATTAAAACATTTTTTAATTTTAGAAATGTTCTAAGTTTCAGAATGAAATATGTTACATGCATACCTGAAATAAAGTGCTTGGAACACACTCTTGTATATTTTGTATTATTTTCAGCTAAATCTGCCCGTTTAATAGCATTTAGCCATTGTCTTCTTTGTTCAACAGCTAAATCGTTTAGATGTTGTTTATGTTTATATGCAGTAACAGCGGGAATTCTAGAAAATCTAACTACATCTCTGTTTGATCTATTGGTACACCCAACTACTGCACAAAATTAAGGCATTTTAAAACTCTTGTTCTACAAATATAACTAAAATTATTTATAAGTTACTTCAATGCCATACACAACAAACCTTTGTTTGTATCTAGCAGCCATATTCAATTTTATTTGACAGCTGGTTGGATTGCCCTATTGTCAAATCCTGCGATGTCAATAAACGTCGGATCGCATGTGGCGCGAGACGCTCGTTAAAATAACACAGTTGAAGTTTTCATTTAGGAACTCTAGTATTATGTAATTAAGCAATCCGAGAAGCAGTATTTGTAATCTGACAGTTCTGTTTAGGTTTTTAGATTGAATACGTGTAATATTGAATAAATACGAATTATTGTGTTTATAAATATTCAAGTAGTTTGTTGCCTAATGGTAGACATGGTGTTCAGTTTAATACACATTTGTTTATATATCGATATTCTAATAAAGTTAAACTGGGTACACAAAGACTGACACCAGCAGCATATTTAAAATGACTCTATTGCTATTTTTTGTTGCAGATTGTATGCGTTAAATATTGATACAATGGAGATTGATGAGCTAACAGTACTCAAAAAAGAAATAGAAATTAAAATTGACCCACAAATAATAGAGGACTACAATATCAAAACTGAGATTGAAGTGTATACTAAAAGTGACAAAAAACTTTTTGCTAACACTGATACACCACAACAACCTACACAAACAACCGTTCCTGATGCTAAAATACATATACGAACATGCGCTGGTGCAAAATCATTTAAGTGTAATTTATGTGATTACAAATGTTCACGTAGTGACACTCTTAAAAGGCACATGTTAAGTCACACTGCTAAAAAACTATTTGAGTGTAACTTATGTGAACATAAATTTGTACAAAGTGCCCATCTTAAAATACACATGTTAACTCATAGTGGTGAGAAACCATTTCAGTGTAATTTGTGCAATTACAAATGTCGACAAAGTGGTACTCTTAAAAGACACTTGTTAAGTCACAATGGTGAAAAGCCATTTGAGTGTAACTTATGCGAACATAAATTTACCCAAAGTAATCATCTTAAAAGGCACATGCTAACTCACAGTGGTGAAAAACCATTTAAGTGTAATTGGTGTGATTACAAATGCTCGCAAAGAATTCTTCTTAAAACACACATGCGAATTCACACTGGTGAGAAACCATTTGGGTGTAACTTGTGTGATTACAAATGTTCACAAATTTGTACTCTTAAAAGACACATGTTACATCACACTGGTGAAAAGCCATTTGAGTGCAATGTATGCGGACATAAATTTACACAAAGTAATCATCTTAAAAGACACATGTTAACCCACAGTGATAAGAAACCATTTAAGTGTGATTTGTGCGATTACAGATGTTCACAAAATAATTTTCTTAAAATACATAAACGAACCCACACTGGTGAAAAACCATTTGCGTGTAATTTATGTGATTATAGATGTTCACGAAATGATCTTTATAAAATACACATATTATCATCACACAGTAGTGAGAAACCATTCGAGTGTAACTTATGTGGAAATAAATTTATACAAAGTTGTCATCTTAAAAGACACATGCTAATTCACACTGGTGAGAAACCATTTGAGTGTAATTTGTGTGATTTCAAATGTTCACAAAGTGGTGGTCTGAAAACACACATGCGAACTCACACTGGCGAGAGGCCATTTATGTGTAATATATGTGATTACAAAAGTTCGCGAAGCCATAGTTTTAAAATACACATGTTAACACACAGTGGTGAGAAACCATTTGAGTGTAATTTATGTAGTAATAAATTTACACAAAGTAGTCACCTTAAAAAGCACATGCTTACTCACAGCAGTGAGAAACCATTTGAGTGTGACTTGTGTGATTTTAAATGCATAGCCAAGAGTTACCTTAAAACACACATGCAAACTCACAGTAGTGAGAAGCCATTTGAGTGTAACTTATGTGGATATAAATTTAAACACAGTAGTCATCTTCAAACACACATGTTAACTCACAGCAGTGAAAAGCCATTTGAGTGTATGTTATGCAATTTCAAATGTAAAGTCAAGCGCTACCTCAAAACACACATGCAAACTCACGTTGGTGAGAAACCATTTAAGTGTAATTTATGCAATTCTAAATATGCAGTTAAGGGAAACCTCACAGCTCATATGCGATGCCATAGTGGTGAAAAACCATTTGTTTGTAATTTTTGTGAGTATAAATCTTCACGAAACAGTGATCTTAAAAGACACATGTTAACTCACAGTAATGAAAAACTGTTTGTGTGTAATTTATGTGATTCTAAATATGCCTCTAAGAGAAGCCTCACAAGACACATGCGTACTCATATGGTAAAAATTTGAATGTAGTAATGTGTGGTCGATTGCCAGCTTAATTCATATTCACTGATGGGTTTATATGATCGTTACAATTTGTGTTTTTAAATTTTTTTTTACAGATCTTCCCTTTAGAACCCTCTTGGGTTATATACATAGTATAAGTAAATAAGCTGCTTATATGGTTGTAATTAAGAGCATATGGAAGGAAAATATATGTGTTAGTTATTTTTCTTACTTGCATTTTCATTTTCATTCAAATCAAACTGCTAGCTAATATGTACCACCTCTGCTGTATTTCAAATATGACATGTTTTATTCATTTTATACACCGCAGACTAAAAAAATGTTAACAGATTTAAAATGTTAGCTGCCTTAATCAACTTTTTTCCTAGACGTGTTATTTTAGTTGGAATATTTATTTTACAAAAATGCAGTGATGGTTTGTTTATGTCTTTTTTTTGGTTTGCCTTGAGATCTCTGTCTTAAATACCATGCATTCATGTCAGTGTTATCACTTTTATGTTTTATTTTCCGGTTATCAATCAGAATCACCTCCCTTTTATAAGGATTGATATTGAATCTTTTTAATTTAATTCGTTTATTAAAGGTTAAGAACTTTTAGATCACATAATGTAAATAAAAAACAAGAAATTGTTCTATCTTTCTTAATAATTTTTATTTAAGAGTTAAATGAAACACCACACATGTTAATATCTGTACTCAGATTGTTTACAATCCTAGACAGTGAACTAAAAATGAATAGTTGTATGCATAAAAATTTACAGCTAATACGAGGCTATTTCCTCATTCTAAAATTTCATCAACTCTAGTTAAATTTACATTTTGAATGCTGTAATTGAAAAATAAGAGACTGTAATCTAAAGACTTATCATAGAACATTTTGCAATATTCAGGCTTAAACAATTGTAGCCCAATCTGTATATCTCTGCAAATTATCCTGCTGTAAGAAACAATCGCCAACTCAAACTGGTTTTTGGATAAAATTACATCGTCAGCAAAAATGAACAATTTTTAATTTTTTCAGAAGTATCATTCACAAATAGTATAAATAACAATGGATTGTAATGCGACCCTTGAGGGACACCTGATGTCAAATTAATTTCATTCGATACAAAGTTGTTTGATCGAACAGATTGGATCCTATATATATTTTTTTGATTTGGTCAATAGAATATTGTGGCTGACTTTACTGAATGTCTCCGAAAAATCCACACACTGTCTACCTGATACTTCTTTGACAAAAACCAAGTTGTCCAATCCTGTATTTGTCTTACACTCCAGGATATCTGAAAGGAAATTAATGGTGTTAGATCCTCACTATTTAGTATTAATTGTTATTTTTCCTATTAATTCATTCATCATTATAATTATTCATATGCGCTGATCCCTTTTTTCTAGCTTCTTCTAATTACAAGTTATTATTAATTGTTTACTATTGACCTATTTAAAATGATTCATGATTGTCAAACATTTAATCTCAACTAAATGTAATTATTGTTCACTTCCAAGGAATATTTGTATCTATAGGAATTATGGTAAATTTTCTCTATGGACATTGATATGTAAACATTCATAATAACTTCCTTTTCAATGTATGTATAATTCTAAAATCAGTTCATCAAAATACGCACGAAGAATAACTTCAATTCATTAATCATCCATTAAAATAAGTGTTAATAAAATGTAATTATATATAAAACAATCATCTTATTATTCGGAAAACTAATTAACCCAACATCAATGAGGAAACTTGAGAAGAAATGATTTAATAAAAGACCTTCCAGTTGATCGAAAGGTAAAATTGTTTCAAATATTTAAAATTAATACCATTACCATTAATACAGAGTTTTATTTTTAGGTCTTTTCTTTTGGTTTTCGTTCTTGCTTGTCTTTTTTCTCTTCTTGCCCTTTTGACCTTGGGTTTGGTTTAACTTGAAGGTCTTCCCTTTTGGGTTAGTACCGGCATACTTACATACAGGGTTGTTGTATGTAACACAAGATTATACCGGAAGAAGTGAAACAAAAAACCCTAAGCAAGGCTTTTAAACCGTTTCATCCGTGGGTCATCAAATGGTGGGATGTTTGTTTGAAACTGTATTCATTTATATATATTGTGTCATTTTATCTATGTATCCATGTATTTTTGAAACGTTTATACAATTTATTTACTCATGCATGTTAGTGTTTAAGTACTAGTTCAAACGAGATCTCGAGTAGTTAAATTATCATAGGGTAGTTTTTAAGATTTATAACCAGCTGTGATACATATCACCATTCTGTCGATTTTACCAGACTTATTAAAATCTTTAATCAGTATAATTAAGAACTTTTACCGTTCACAATAAAGTCCTACTTAGAAAGTTTACATTTCACTACATATTTGTGTTATATTTATTACTATTTATCTATTTTGTTGTTTTAATATTTGCTTTCCACCTTGTAACCTGTAAGTGTATATGTATTGTATGAGCAAAATTGTGGAAGTTGTCTATATGTTAGTAAAAGATCTATTTTTTCGTTTATCTAATAAGTTTGAAGCTTTAGTAATGAGAATTGTTTTAAAATGAAGTGGCGCTTGTTTTTCTTATCTTGTATTAACCCCGCCCCTCTCTGACTTATTGTGGTTAGCCGCCAAAAACTAAAGTAGTGTTATTTAGTTCAAGCTGATACTTCCAGCACAGGTATATTTTGGTAGATTTGGTATTTATCTATATAAAAGTAGCATTTGTGATTCTGTAGGCTATAGTATATCAGACTGTATGGATGACCATGGCTGACTACGTTTGATAAATTATATCGCTGGCCCTACACATCTATATGGCTGACCCATTCAATTGGGGGGGCGCTGGCTGACGCGAATTTCTTGCAAACTTATAATTTTCAAATAGTTTGACTTTAAAATTTTATAGGTGATGAGTGTCAATTTAAGCGTCAAAAAAGAGAACGACTTTGATGTTATTTTATTAATGAAATCGAATGGTAAGTAGCAAAATTCCTAAAGTAAATGAGTTGGAAGTAAGTACTAAGTCTGCCCTGTCTAGAAGATAAATTAAATCCTAACGAGGGCTACCATGCTCAGATGTTTCTAAATGGGCGCATCCAGCAGACTTACCAGTGGCTAACCGGTGCTGCTCACCGGTAGATTTTAGCTGAATGATGAAAAATTGGTTACCGGTCGATATATTTAAATTTACTTGACAAATATAGAGTGGCATAACCTAATTCGATATTTGTAATGATAATAATGGAGCAGCTGATATTAGATGAGGATAATTTAAATCTAAATTGTAAATATCAAGTTTTTTCCGAATAGATCGTAAAAATATCTAATAAGCACAATGTTGTAACCTCACTGTAATTGTACCGGTACGGCATGTAAACAAACCGTATTTAAAATGTGGTGACCAAAACAGCCACCGGTGACCCAGACCGGTAAGTCTGCTGAATGCGCTCAATGGAGAGAATTCAAGCATATTCTAGAAAGAATTCTAGTCACACATTTCTTAAACTTGATAAGTTTTAAAATTGACAGCTACAGTCTTCTACAAAACCGTTATACTGTAGAAAGTAGCCGTCAGATGCCGCCAGCTAACGTAAAAATTAATTTGCCAGAAGAAAAAGAATGGAGCAACCTCAGATCAACAAACTTTGTTGATCTGAGGGAGCAACCATATAGAACGTCTTGAGCTTTATTAACTGTAGTCAGTCATAGTCTTATTAATGTAATAAATAGCGTCTTTGCATTCACGTAATTATTATTAATTCATCTGCATTTTCTTATTTGCTCAATACAGAAAAGTTCAAGTTGCATAATATAGTGATTGTATGTAAATAAAAAGATTCTGACATCAAAGACAACGAGAACATAACTTGCATTTGAAACTGAAACGATATATACAAAGAATGACAGATAATGGAAGACTGTAACTCCAAACATGAGATGAAGTAGATGAGATACCCCCGATAATGAAGAGAAGCCATTCGACATCAGTATTTCAGAAACACATTGACTTTCTGAATCTAGTTAATATCAATGAAAAATCTTCCAGGAAAGTAATTTCAACAAACAAGAAGTCATTCATAGTGATAAAATAATTTGAATGTAGCATATGCAGTTCTGAGTGTTTGTAAATGAGTACTCTTAAATAATACATTTACAGTCATAATAGTGCAAAACCATTTAAGTGTAATCTAATAATGTGGTTATAGAGGTTTTAGAAAGGGTAATTTTAGACAAAACATGTCCACCCATAGTGGTGAAACGCCATTTAAATGTAATATGTGTGATTATAAAGTTTTGCACAAACAACATGTGTTTACTCATAGTGGTAAAAAACCATTGAAGTGTCATATTTGCAAATATAAATATTTACAAAACAGTGACCTTGAAACACACATGTCCATTCATAAAGGTGAAAAACCATTTGAATGTAAAATATGTGATTATAAATGTTTACAAAAGAGGAATTTTAAAGAACACATGTGCACTCATACTGGTGAAAAGCCATTTGAGTGTAATACATGTGGTTATAAATGTTCACGAAAGGGTTATCTTAAACAACACATGTTAACTCATAGCAGAGAAAAGAAGTTTGAATGTAACATATGTGATTATAAATGTTCACGAAAGGTTTATCTTAAACAACACATGTTCACTCATAGCGGAGAAAAGAAGTTTGAATGTAATATATGTGGTTATAAATGTTCACATAAAGGTGATCTTAGAAAACATATGTTGACTCATAGTGGGGAAAGGCCATTTGGATGTAATATATGTGGTTATAAATTTTCAGAAAAGGCTCGTCTTAGAAAACACTTGTTCACTCATAGTGGGGAAAAACCATTTGAATGTAATATATGTGGTTTTAAATGTTCAAAAAAGAGTAATCTTAAAAGACACATGTTCACTCATAGTGGGGAAAGGACTCTTGAGTGTAATGTATGTGATTATAAATGTTCACAAAAGGAGAATCTTAGACGACACATGTTCACTCATACCGGGGAAAAGACATTTGAATGTAATGTATGTGGTTTTAAAAGTTTACAAAACAGTGATCTTAGAACACACATGTTTAGTCATAGTGGGGAAAAGCCATTTGAATGTATTATATGCGGTTATAAATTTTCAGTAAAAGGTAACCTTAGAAAACACCTGTTCACTCATAGTAGAGAAAAGCCATTTGAATGTAATATATGTAGTTATAGATGTTCACTAAAGGGTAATCTTAGAAAGCATATGTTCACTCACAGTGGGGAAAAGACATTTGTATGTAATATATGTGGTTATAAATGTTTACAAAAGAGTAATCTTAAACAACATATGTTCACTCATAGTGTGGAAAAGATGTTTGAATGTAATATATGTGGTTATAAATGTGCACGAAATGCTGATCTTCGAAAACACATATCCATTCATAGTGAAGAAAGACCATTCGAATGTGATATATGCGGTTATAAATTTTCACGAAAGAACAGTCTCAAAAGACACATCTCCACTCATAGTGAGGAAAAGCCATTTGCATGTAATATATGTGGTTATAAATTTTCAGAAATAGGTCGACTTAAAAAGCACTTGTTTACTCATAGTGGGGAAAAGCCATTTGAATGTAATATATGTTGTTATAAATCTTCAAAAAGAAGTAATCTTAGAAGACACATGGTCACTCATAGTGGAAAAAAAGATGCTGGAAGGCAATATATGTGGTTATAAATATGTAAAGTAATCGCAAAACGAGAAGAGCCTGTTGATGTGACCTGCGTACTAGACGAAACTACGTTCGGACTAGTCTATTCTTTTAATAGGAGGAAATTTAACTTGTCAAGCTATTCTAGAGCGTTTCTCTAACATTAACTTTCATCTGTAGCATAATAGTAATTTAAATCATTTTTTGTTACAATACTAATGCGCGGCAATATCACGCATCTTTTATGACGTCAACAAGCTTTTCTCATTTTGCTACTACTCTAGTAATACGTCAAGTGGGTGGACACGCGGTATAAAGTTCAACTCGGGCGGCCCGGATTTGATCCCTAGAACCGACAAGAGGACAGTATACTTTTCCATGCTGTCAGATGGGCACTTGAAGCAGTTGGTCTCAACAAACAAGCATATAAACAGCTACCTGTGGTTGTCGTAAAGAAGAACACCGCCCTATATCACGCACAAGTATGTACTCCCTTCAGTGGTCTGGCAATGTTAATTACAATTAACATTTATGCAATAAAAAGAAAATGTTTATAAAAAAAACTGATTCTAGAAATGTTCACTCATAGTGGAGAAAAGCCATTTTAATGTAATATACATGTCACTGCCCATAAAAGGGACTAGATTTGTAATCTTAGTTTATTCATTGTAAATGAAGATCTAAAAAATGAATTTTTGATTTTGTGTATCAAGTGTGATTGGCATTATTAATTAGGTAGAGTGGTAAATTTGTCAATTTCAGTGGAAAGAACATATAGATGAAATGTTACCTAAACTTCATAAAGTTTAACCATTTAACTGTATTCCCTTTGTTTCTTTCTTCCTGGGCGATATCTTTTAGCTTAGTTTGTATTTCTCGTTCTTTGACTGTTAGATCATTTTGTACTTGTATTTTTGTTCCTCTAAGAATGCTTTTCTTTTTCATGATTTCTAGTTTTTCTTCCCAACTTCCTATCTTTGCTATTATTACTTTATTCGGCTCATTTCTTCCTACCTTAAAAGCTTCTTTTATTCTTGTTTCCACCCCTATTTTCTCTTTTAGCATTGATTCAATATTTTCTATTAAATTAGGGCCTTCTGTTTCCAGTCCCTTAATCACAATATTCTGTCTTTTCTTTTCTCTTTCTTCTAACTTTTCTTCTAAATTTGTAATTCTGTTTTCCATTATAACTCTTTCAGCCTCCCACTTTGTTTCTTTTGTATCAAACTCTTGTTTTATTCTTAAATAAAGTTATTAACATAATTAATTAAGTAGAGTGGTGAGGGTACGTGTTAAGAGATCACGTACTCCCAAATGAGTTTCATAATACAGTAGTTGTTTCAGAACCAAAATAGATTTAAAGAACTTTTATATAAAGTCCTTAGTTTATTGTAAGATTTATTATTTGTCAAAATAAGTATGTAGTTACTAGATTTATATTAAAAGTTATTACAAGGAAGTATGAAGTTTTACTAATTACACAAATAATGCATGCATATTTCTGTACTGTTTTTAAAGCGAATTTGATATACTAAACAGTAATCTAATTATAGTGATTAGCATGGCTTGGAGCATAGACAATTTTAGCAATGCGAGATGTGCTGCACTCGCAAGTTCTAGCCTTGTTTCATTTCATTTATCACCATTATATATACATCGGTTGTGTCAAAAATAATAAATATAATTATAACAATAATAAATACAGCAATATTGCAAAAAGAATTAGTAAGCTAATAATGTAAGAGTGTTTAAAAAATGGAAGTCTCATTATCACTTTAAATAAAATAGAATACTAATGTTACGTCGAACTGCAGGTTCTTAGTTATTCGGTTAGAAGAGACCCATTTTTCAAGGTGACACCAATCAAGTATTGTCAGAAAATTTTGTAATGGTTTTTGTGTTTTAGAAAATGCCAATTATTTGTCTTGTAACAAGTATAATAGTGCTTTTCTTAGTTGAAGATGGTGGTAACGGTCAC
Organism: Agrypnus murinus; assembly: GCA_929113105.1. Lineage (NCBI taxonomy): Eukaryota > Metazoa > Arthropoda > Insecta > Coleoptera > Elateridae > Agrypnus > Agrypnus murinus. The sequence continues at coordinate 12,005,189 of OV816027.1, forward strand.
TACCAAAAACATTGTTGCTCGTACGATTAATAACAAGTATGGCGTGCTACATTTACGTTATAATGTTATTATACACCGTTTAGTCCAACTTTACGTTCACGTCATAAATATAAAAGTAGTGACGTAAGAGTACAACCAACTGTGCTTAAAAACTACCGTTCAAAATTGAATTTTATGAAGAAGGATTATTTGCTTTATCGAAAATAATAAAATTTAATTTTCATATATTTAGTAATACATTTATTTATAGAATAAATACAAATATGTTTTTAAACCAAAACGTAATTTGTTAATTTAATGAGAAAATACACATTCATTTCAACAGAAAAACAGGTTGGTACACCTGTGTATGCCACAAGCTGTATTGTCAAGTTTATTTCAGATGTGCTTTCTGAGTTTGGTTTATTTTTTATTTACTGTATTTGATGATTTTCACTGTTTCTATTATTTGTTTACTTCAAGATGTTCAAAGTGTTGTGCAAAAGATCAAGATTATTAGTTAAGACATTAATAAATTATTTTAATCGACCCGCTTATTCATTGAATTGCAGTTAGAAAGGGTTAGTTTCATAGACGCCCGCAGGAATTTGTCCAAGGGGGGGCAAACTTAGAATGAACGGTATGCTAGGGGGGGCAAGCCTAAAGTAAACGACATGCTAGGGGGGGGGCAAGTCTAGAAAAAACCGGCATATTATACAACATTTTCAATAAAATTCAAATTGTTCAACTTCCAGGGGGGGCAAGCGCCCCTCCTTGCCCCCCTTCCGGGCGCCTATGGTTAGTTTATGTTTTTATTTTTCTGTCAGAAAGATTTATTAACTATAAAATTCTAGAGAGTTTCTCAAGCACTGAGAATATATCTTAAGACTGCTTCCAACATTTCAGCTGCGGAAGAAGTTTCTAGTCCAAAGAGGAAACGAAATCGAAAAAGATCGTACTACAGACATTGATCCTCTGTACGAGCAAGTATTCACAATGAAATTTATGAAATGTATAAGAACAGTAAGTACCTGACGTTATGTGTGTGGCTGTGCCCTCCAATTGAATACCACATTTGGTTATAGGAGAACAATGTATCACTTAATATTTTGTCAAAAAGACTGAATCCAAGTTTATGTATGAAGGAACTAGAAGTTCTTTATCCATTGTCTTACGACAAATTGGATTCGTATATAAGAATGACCATTCAAGACAGAGGCTGATGGATGGGGATGAACAAAGTTCATAAGAGAATAATTCTTTTAAAAACGAACACTGAAAATATGCAGCAGAGCTGTTGCACCAAACAAGGAATATCCAATTCCATATGGCAACAGCGCATGGTCTGACGTAATAATTTAGTAATGACTTACACTAAATCAAAGAGTAGATATTATAAGAGGCGAAAGTTGGTAGAGAAACCTCAATTCCGAGAGAGATAGAATAACAAAACCACTTTAAAGGGCCCATCGCCGCTTCTCGCTTACTTTCGGTTCGCTCTTAATTTGTTGCGATGCCATTGGACGGGAGCACAGAAATGCCAAAGATGGACGCTTATTTTCATTCTTTTATACCTGTCAAGTCAATTCGTTATTCTGTATGTGTTCCGTGAAAGGGTACCTATATTGCGACAAACAGTTAATGTGTAGTGTGTTTTTTGGTGATTGTGCGAGTTAAATAAACAAACAATTGAACATTTTTAGTTGAACCAAAACATAAGTGGAGAAAAACGAAACACCGCGGGTGTTCATAAGGAATACATTTTATTTGGATAACAAATTCATTCACTTCTTTCGATTTCCAAAAGACGAAGTATTGTGTTATTTAAGTACCGTATTAGTTTAAGATTTTTTTAAAAATTTTTAACCTCAAAAATAGATGTAACCTAATTTTAAAACACACCTGTTAACTCATAGTGGCGAGAAACCATTTGAATGTAATTTGTGTGACTACAAATGTTTTCAAAAGTTACTCAAAGTGTTAGACTTAAAACACACATGTTTCGGTGAGAACCATTTGAGTGTAATCAATTTGATTATAAATTTTTACTAATGTTTACTGTTTAAAAGACATGTTAACTCACACTGGTGAAAAACCATTCAATAAGTAATTTATAGTTTTATACTAAATACATACTAAATATCATTCTATAATGAACTGCAATTCATGCGAAATGTTATCATTAGTTGATTATGAAATATTTTATATTGTTGAGAGAGAATACCATATATGTATCTACCAATCACTTGTAATAAACTTTTTATGTTTGTAAAACTTTATATGCAATAAAGATTTGAATTAAATTGAATAAAGACAACAATTGGTGTATAGTTTTATTAAAATCATCCCTTATATACTGCCCAACTAGTATACATACAAAATTAACAACCCTGAACGTTAGCTGGTTGAGTTCAGGCGTGGTAAATATTTAAATTTGGCGCGCATTTCTGTAATCCGAGTTAAAGGGCCAAGCGCTCCAAGGTCATTGAAACAGATGACGTGAGATCAAAGACGCCGCTTATAATACACTACTCTTTGAGTAAATAACGTATATAACGTTATTTAGTGTAAGTTTACGTTCACGTCATTACTAAATTATGACGTCAGTCTATGCCCTGTTGCCATATGCAATTGGATATTCCTTGTTTGATCCAACACTTTTGCTGCATATCTTCAGTGTACGTTTTTAAAAGAATTATTCTCTTATGAACAATATGACTTTGTTCATCCCCATCCATCCCCCCATCATCCCTTGTCTTGGATGGTCATTCTGATAGTATATGAATCCAATGTGTCGTAGATCAGAGAGCTCCAATCTCCAAAGAGCACAGCCACACACATAACGTCAGGTACTTACTGTTCTTATATATGTATTTCATAAATTTCATTGCTAATATTTGCCTCTACAGAGGATCAATCTCTGTAGTTTGTTTTCGATTTCGTTTCCTTTTTGGACTGGAAACTTCTTTCCCAGATAAAATGTTGGAAACAGTCTTAAGATATATTCTCAGTGCTTTAGAAACTCTAGAATTCTATTCAGTTAATGCAATTGTAAATACAAAACAGGTAACAAACTATTGTAAACCGAACTTAGAAAACACAATACATAAATTTGACAATACAGCGTGTCGCTTACACAGGTGTACCAACCTGTTTTTCTGTTGAAATAAATGTGCATTTCTCATTAAATTAACAAATTAACATTTTGGTTTAAAAACCTATTTGTATTTATTCTATAAATAAATGTTTTACTAAATATATGAAAATTAAATTTTATTATTTTCGATAAAACAAATAATCTTTAATCATAAAATTCAATTTTGAAAGTTATTATTTACACAGTTGGTTGTACTCTTAAGTAGGGTATATAGGCCGATTCTGGGCCAACACCTCTGCATGAGAAGGAAGAAAATATATCCATCTCTGTATAGCACAGGTATATGTCTATCCTTCTGCAACAAAAGTTTTACAACTTTTGAATACAACTTTCAAAAGCCAACCAACCAAAGCGAAATCACAATCACTGATACAACTGCGAGGGTTGCAAGCTCGTCTTAAAGATGTATCTATGCGATTTTCAAACCTTCGAAAAGGGTAAGGTTAGTCAAAGCCTTTAATAGCCAAGATAATAAGTAAACCAAGATTTACCTCTGCATGAGAAGGAAGGAGATATCTCTATATATAGCACATGCCAAAGGGTTATGTTAACTTTTTTGAAATTGTATTGTGTAGAACCGCTACAGATGTTATAAAAACAACGATAAATCTTTTATATTGTTTATTCAAAAAAACATTAATAATCAATTCATCACATATTATTGTACACAAATATTAATTATTTACAATCATTTTACAATTTTGATGTATGAAATTAACATCTTAACTTAATTTCAATAATTATTTAACTATTTTTTGAAACAGTTTTTAATATACATAGTTATTCAACATGTTTCGGAATTCTGTGATGCCCCCAAGCTAGAGTGTCACCGGAACCATCAGGTATGATGTATCTCTTATCATCTAACCAAGAAAGTGCTATTTTATTCTTCAGTTCAGTATACAGTTGATGTTTATGTGATCTAAATGTTCGTACATTCTTGTATATCACTGCCTTGTTAAATACTACATTCTTATAGTCTTCAAGTGTTAACTCATTCTTGATTATATCTTTTTGTACACCTTTGGCCGTTTTACTTAATTCACCCTCAACATTGACAACGTAGGCTTTCGCTCCTGTCCCCACGAACTCCCATAATATCTTTCCTGCATATTCATCCTTCATTTTTCCTATCACAAATTCGGTTTTAGGTATTCCAAATTGATTATCTTCCTTGAAATTTGATGTATCATACTTGTTTAGATGATTCTTCATATCTTGGTAAAAATCAGCTGTACAGGTCCTCAGGATCAGGCTGTCTGTGTCTGTATAGGCTAGTTCCACATTACTCCCATAAATAGGCTTGATAAAGTTGTAATAAAACTCATACATCACGTGTTTAGCTAGGTCTAGAACGCAGAATCCAATATATATCGGTTTACCGTATTTAACCCACATTCTTTCTAGATGAATGGCTACCAGATTATCTGAGAAAACAGATACATCTTTAAATTGCGGTTTAGAAATCAACCCTTCAGCTCCTAGCCTTTTCCCTTTATTTTCCCAGTGTGTAACCAGTCTTATATCGATCTGTTTTCCACATTTTCCATAGTTTTCCCAAACACTGAATTATTCATAAGTTTAAAAAACATTTTTCCAAATTCAGACTTATCCGCATTCCTCATACGTGTATTTAAATCCACGTACTCCTTTAACCAAGATGCCTGATTAAAAGATAGCACTCGATGAATCTTCTCGAGTTTTAAACCTGCGGTTAAACATTGTTGTAGATTTCTGTAGTGGATAATATACCTAGTTTTGTTGTTCAAGTTAGGAATCAATTTTGGTTGTTTTGATCCTGGAGGCGTGCTATTTTCTGGGCAAAATGGTAGATCATTATGTCCATCGTGAAGATCTTCCGGATAGGTTAAATCGACTTTTAAAATATAGTTTGTTTTTGAATTTTCAGGTACATTTAATATATCCAGATTTGCGATTTCTTCAGAAGTTAAAAATTTAAAGTTATTGATGGGTAGATTGGCTGATAAAGCTTTCCCATAAAGATTTGTTGCATCTAGGTAATCGATAAAGACTGTAGGCTTCGATTAATCATATTTCAACATGTATGTATTATTAGCTTTAACATACCTCTTACCACATTGACTTACATCACCCCTAATACCATTTTAATAAAATGAACTATATCGATATCCGTAAACAGTTCTAATTCGATTTTTGTAAGTTTTAACATGGCCCACCACGATAAGCCTGGAGCAGTAAAGAAGTGGGTTGGGTCTAAATCATATGCGTTTCTGCATTTATCGCGAAAAGCTTCAAATACAACTGTTAACAACAAAACATCTGTTTTCAAATACAGATCTGAGTATTCGCCTAACGTTTTACATTTAAAAGTCCCCCAAACGTTTTTTGCATGCTCATAGTCTTTCGCAGATATATTAGTACCTCTTAAGTTATCGAAGAAAGCTTCATGTGATGGTAATTCGGTATAGTCGAGTTTGTCGAAAGAATCTACGAACGAATAGGGAAATACCCCTTTCTTTCTCATTAACTTAAATTTATTATCTTCTGGAAAATGTGTTTTAGTTGCTTGACACTGTTCGTTTTCTAAATTTCTAGCTAGCTTATCTAAGCTCATAGGCATGAATCTAAACGAATCTAAAAACCGAATTTTCATAAATTTATTTTCTCCTTTTCCTAGACTGTTAATTTTTTTATCAACTAAAACATGTTTTGTGAAAGAGATATACTTTTCTTTGTTTTCAGCAATAACGTCTATTTTGTTTTCATCTCTACCTAAAGCCTTTACGAATAGGTGGGCATCATAATTTGGTAAATTATGCAGGAACACGGGGACGTAATTTGGAATTTTGAAATTGAGGTTACATGTACTATGGCTGGCCGATCTAAATTGACCCGTAAGATGGTCGTGATCCCTAACTATATCACCCCCTAAAGGGTTTTTACAAATATGGCATGTAATAGCGTTGTCATAATTAAATTGTTCCTCCGGTGTTAATTTTTCCATTGGAATTATATGTTTTAGGTGGTCGTTGTAAATTCTCTTAATGTCATCCTCTAAGCGTTTACAAAATACTTCAACGCAATCTTGACCTCGATATGTAACGTACTAGATAATGAGTCATTGTAATTACATTTTATATAATATCCGAAAGAATATGGTTGATGCATATGCGTTTTTTCAGTAACTGGACCGCTGTTATCTTTTTGACGATATTTCAGGGGGATAAGTAGAGATTCAAAGTCCGCGTAAACTACAAATGGTAAAGTTAATTTTTGTTCAAACGATTCAAATTTTAAAATATTACCCGGAACTTGATTTCCAAATTTATTAATACGTGGTTCCGTTGTTGGTAATTTAACAGTTACATGATTGCAATCGTGTTTTTGATGTTCACGCAATTTTTCTTTGTTACTAAAATTAATTAAACAACCATCACAGAGACACTTCCTATGACCTTTTTCTGTTAGTTGTGAGCTTACAAGCCTAGATAAGTCTTTGATTAAACAATAATGCGAATTTCCCATATCATTGTCTATTACTAATAAATTTATATGTTTATCTAATCTTTTCTTCGCGAAATGCAGCGGTCCGGAAATTTCATAGCTTGTTTTACAATTTTTATAAACCCACTCAATACCGTAAACATTAACCGAGATATTATTTAATTTTTCGAATTTACTGATGTCTTCCACTTTAACCGGAAGCTTTATTCCTGTAAAATCTATTCGTTTTCGTATTTTTGATAGTTAGTTACACGTTCCGCATGATAATTTGCAGGGTGAAGATCAGCTAAAATTGACCACATGAAACATTTGTTTTCAGAATTCTGCACATTAATTATTGCATGCTTGTTTGCAACAGATTTCGGTAGTTGAATGTATGAAGAAGCTCTCAGAGGGTTATATTTATTTATATTTAATTCTACAAACAGCAAATTTTTTAGGACCCAACCGCTCTCCCTTTCGGCAAACTCACTCACCTTATTATCTAATACATCAATGAAATCGTTATATACCGCATTGAGATCTATCGAGAGAATTATATGACATATATTATATCACATTTTTTAAATTTAATATTAAATTATTTTATTTCTTCTAATTCTTTTGATGGTAATTCGAAAAGTCCGAAAAGTTCCAAGTTTAGTTTCACTGCAACGTGCTTATCTAAGCTGGTTAAAATGCAGTTTAAAATTTTTGATTTTTTGATTTTTCCATCAGTAATTTTGCTCGAAAAACTGACATTTGGCAAAATTGCTCGACCTTCGGTCTCGCGATTTTGCCATGTCAATTTTTCTCGTAAAATTACTGATTTGCAAAATTATTTCGTTACAAAAAGAAATTTATTCGATAAAAAAAAGCTCTTGTGTTTTTACTGTTGATAAATTAACTCCTATATAAAATGTGTCATTTAATGATGACAGTTTTGTCATTTTGACAGCGATAAAAAAGGTGCATCCTTTTTTATCACCGATAAAAACGCCTGTTCCTCATAACCAGACTACATCTAGTACGCTTACGTCACTTTAATGTCTGCCCTGTCAGTTATAATTATTAAGTATTGTTGATACTTGATACAGAGAAGAAAATTTAGAAATCAGTACACCAAACCAAACAATTTATAACAATTGTCTATTTAATAACTGTTCATTCAAATAATTTAATGGTATCAATAAAAATAATTATTGTTGTTGTTCATTCATATATTCAGTCGTTAATTTATCTTGCCAAAAAACACTCGAGCTTTTCTTTTAAGGATAAATTTCTTTTTAATTCAAAATTTTTCCATCAGTAATTTTGCTCGAAAAACTGACATTTGGCAAAATCGCTCGACCTTCGGTCTCGCGATTTTGCCATATCAGTTTTTCTCGTAAAATTACTGATTTGCAAAATTATTTCGTTACAAAAAGAAATTTATCCGATAAAAAAAAGCTCTTGTGTTTTTACTGTTGATAAATATGTAATAACTTTTTCTTTATAACTGCTACCAATGGGTGCTACAAACAACACAACATGAAATACGCTGATGAAATTATGGATGAAATGATTCATCCGATTCACTGGTAAATGCCGTTCGTCGGTTTTAGCGGGATATTTAAAATTTTAGTTACAATGGTGTTAGGCAATATTGGCCTAATAACGGTTGAATAGTTACGCACCGGTACAGGTTTAGATACATTGGCGTGATACTGGCCTGTTAATACTCCGCCGTTGCCAGCATTCGCCCAGCAGTGCCAGCATATAGCCAGAATCTGGCCGGAATCTCCGTGTTTTCTGGGATTAAAGCAGTTCAAATATATTTCGATGATATAATAATTTACATCAGACAACGAAGAAGAACGTGATGGAATTTTAAATAAAATAGTTAAAACAGGTCGTAAATGTAATGTAAAATTTTATTCACAAAAAATTCAATGCAAAACAAATCAAGTAAATATATTTAGGTTTTCTGTTTTCTGAAGATGGACTGAAAAACGTGTAAAATCCATTCAACAACTGAGTGAACCTACAAACAAACAAGCGTTTTCAAAAATTCGTAAGTGTAGTTAGTAACCTTCTTAGATAAACCTATTCCGCATTTGTCGGATATAAAAGCACCATTAATAAGACAGTTATTTAAAAAAAAGTGTTTTGGGACAAACGGTTTGGAAAAAAATCATTTTTTGTTAGTGTATGTTTATTGTTAATATTAAAAACATTTTTCTTGAGGAAAAATCCTCCTACATATGAAGAGTGTGGATTTAGCGAAAAGATCTTGACGCTATCTCTACTAATCCATAAGAAAGCATAGATCGCTATTTTTCATAAGAAACCTTTAATGTATTTTCTCCTTATTTATTTTCTTTGAAATTATTCATCAAGATCTTATTCTCAATAATGAAAAAGTTGTTTGTTTTGATGATTATAGGTTTGGTGATTTGTCACAATTGTGATCCAAAGTTGTTCTATTGGAAAAAAAATTGTTTGTTATAAACTGATCTAATCTGTAAAACTGGATCAATAGGTGAGTTCATTGGAAAGCACCTATGGCAGCTTAAATATGCTGCCAGCTGCCATAGGTTATATGATAGACCATTATGAACAAATAAACAATAAAATAAAACAACAAATGCTAAATAGCATTTGTTGTTTTGTTTATTTGTTCATTATGAGTTCTGCAAATCTAACTTAATTTATTTCAAATCTGGCGGAATAGGGAAGACGCATATGTCGTCAATTGAGGAGATTCTTGCATTTTCATAAAAGTCATTACTAAATTAGTTAGAATATCAGTTATAAATGCATTAAACAATTACCAATTTTAAGTAATTAATTTTTGAAAACCTTGAAAATTTAAATAAATTTAAAATGCAATACTGGTGTCCTCTAATGGATTTAACTTTGTTACCTCTTACAGTTCCAAATACGACCCACTGTTGGTGCTAATGAAACAGTTAAGAGTCCTGTATTACCCGTCAGTTTGAAAATGTTTTTATTTTCAAGTTCAAATATTGTCTACTTATTAACGAGTAATTAATATAATAATGTACGTTATGATGTTGTGTAATTAACTGCCATAATTAAAGTGGTGTTAAATATTTCTGGTAATATTAATTCAAAATTCAGTTTATTGGTTTTCATCAGCGCCATCTAACGTTGAGTAGATCGTCAATATTGCTTCTTCACATTCACAGCGGTACCTACTTTTTTACATCAAATAGCTTTGAGGGAAGTTGCTCAAGGCCAAATTCGGTTTTAAATGAGGAGAATTTTTAAATTTAATTTTTTCAAATAAATTGAGGGTTTTTAGAAATTCCGCTTATCTGGAAATATTTTTCTAACTAAAATGAACGAATACAAAAATTTAAAAAAATACGTGCGTCTTCCCTGTTCCAAGGTGCTGTTAGCGGATTTATTTATTTGGAGGTGGCAACACTGCTTTGCCATTAATATTATTATTATTATTATTATTGTAATAACAATAGTAATGACACTCTCTTATTATTATTAATGTAATCCATAGTGTCTTTGCCTTTAGGTAAATACTACATACTGTTGATTATCAACACACATTTATACAACTTGTTCAATACAGAAATATTCAGGTTCCATAATGAAGTTAGTGTACGCAAATATAAGATTCTCGAGATAATTGTATGTAACATGGAGTGGTGAACACAATCGTTTATTATATACGTAATATGGAAATTTACTTTTTAAGTAAACTTACTTTTGTTGTAGCAGGTCGCAATAATGTTTCAAATATTCACATAATGGAGATTTGCATTGAAGACTGAAACGGATATAACATAGAATCACAGATAATGGATAACACCAAACATGAGATGAAGAGCACAATGTGCATACCCAAGAATGAAGAGAAACAATTTGATATCAATATTCCAGTAGCACACAGTCCAACGAATATGAAACTTTTAGAAAATTGCAAATATCAGCAAAAACTTTCCCAGGAAAGTAATTTCAAGAAAGAAGTTGAACAATTTGAATGTAGCATACGCAGTTATAAATGTTTACAAAAGACTACTCGTAAACAACACATTTACAGTCATAGTGCTGAAAAGCTACTTGAATGTAATATATGTGGTTATAAAGGTTCACGAAAGAGTCATCTTATACTACATATGTCTACACACACTGGTGAAAAACCATTTGAATGTAACATATGTGGTTATAAATGTTCACACAAGAGTAACCTTAGAAAACACATGATCATTCATAGTGGGGAAAAGCCATTTGAATGTAATATATGTGGTTATAAAAGTTTGCGAAAGAGTCATCTTATACAACATATGTCTATTCACACTGGTGAAAAACCATTTGAATGTAATATATGTGGTTATAAATGTTCAAACAAGAGTAACCTTAGAAAACACATATTCATTCATAGTGGGGAAAAGCCATTTGAATGTAATCTATGCGGATATAAATGTTCACAATCAAGTCTACTTGCACAACACATATCTATCCATAGCGGTGAAAAACCACTTGAATGTAATATATGTGACTATAAAGGTTTACGAAAGAGTCATCTTACACAACATATGTCTACCCACACTGGTAAAAAACCCTTTGAATGTAATATATGTGGTTATAAATCTTCACAAAAAGGTAACCTTAGAAAACACATGTTCATTCATAGTGGGGAAAAGACGTTTGAATGTAATATATGTGGTTATAGATATTCAAGAAATGGTGATCTCAGAAAACACATGGTCATTCATTGTGGAGAAAAGCCATTTAAATGTAATATATGTGGTTATAAAGGATTGCGAAAGAGTAATCTTGTACAACATATGTCTACCCACACTGGAGATAAACCATTTGAATGTAATGTATGTGGTTATAAATCTTCACAAAAGGCTAACCTTAGACAACACATGTTCACTCATAGTGGGGAAAAGATGTTTGCATGTAATCTATGTTGTTACAAATGTTCACGAAGTTGTGATCTTAGAAAACACATGTCCACTCATTGTGTGGAAAAGCCATTTAAATGTAACATATGTGATTATCAAGGTTCCGAAAAGAATCAACTTACACAACACATGTCTATTCATAGTGGTAAAAAAACATTTGAATGTAGTACATGTGATTATACATGTCCACGAAAGAGTCAACTTACACAACACATGTCTATGCATAGTGGTGAAAAGCCATTTGAATGTAATATTTGTGGTTATAAATGTTCACAAAAGGGTAATTTTAAAAGACATATGTCCACTCATAGTGGAGAAAGGCCATTTGAATGTAACATATGTGGTTATAAATGTTCACAAAAGGATGATCTTAGAAAACACATGTCTACTCATAGTGGGGAAAAGCCATTTGAATGTAATGTATGCGATTATAAATGTTCGCAAGTAAGCCAACTTAGGCAACACTTATCTATTCATAGTGGTGAAAAACCATTTGAATGTAATGTATGTGATTATAAAGGTTCGCGGAAGAGTCATCTTGTAACACATATGTCTACTCATACTGGTGAAAAACCATTTGAATGTAATATATGTGGTTATAAATGTTCACAAAAGGGTAATCTTGGAAAACATATGGTTACTCATAGATAGATAGATAGACGTTCATTCTAATGTCAGTGGCGTTGAATAAGACAATAACAAACATAAAAATAAAGCTTAAAATATTGTGTAAGTAGTGATGTACCTATTTGTATTATATATTAGTTCCTTCCAAATTCATAATTTAAGTTATTAAGGATTCATTATAATCTACTTTAGTCGGCAGTACGGCAGAGGGGTTATAGTGGATTTCTATCGGTTAACATAGTTAAGTCGAGTTTGTGGCGGTCAGTAGTTGCAAGGGTAAACCACGAGCGCAGTGTACTTGCCTATATGGCTCTGCTGGCCCCGTCTCACATACAGCTTTTTAGCTTTGTTTTTCTATGTTTGTCTAAATGTTTCAAGACCTTTTTACTACGTCTGGGTCACTAAAAAAATACTTATCTTTATGTAAGGCGACCCTTATAGATTCATCCAGGTCGTCTTCATTATTATCTAACACCCCTCTCTGTACGGAACATATAAATATATTAGTATGTTAAAATTTAAGAGTTAGTAATAGTAAAAAGCACACATCAGTATGTAATAACCGGTTCTTTAGTTATTCAATCAATATTCAATGCTACATTCTTAGTTTACAGTTTTTAATCAGTCTGAGTGAAACGACCAATTTTGTATTGATTGAACTTTTTAGTTTTTAACTGTTTTTACTCTAAATAAAATAGTTTGGTGTCAGAAAGTTATTTTATTATCCCAACATCACGAAACATTAACAAAGCATAAAATACTATAAAAAGAATGTAGACGTATTATACAAAAGTTAGAGATTATTAAATAAAATGTGAACTACGAAATACGAAGTTGTCTTATATGTAAAATTGCGGTTATGAAGTTTTCATTTTATACTCTGGTTATATTACTTCCAGCATTTCAAAACTCTCAGGCTATAAAATCAGTTATCAGTCAAGTACAATTTTAGGGCATTTTTGACTCTTAGTATTTTCTAAATGTTTCATTAATTGTTTATTAAAAATCTTGACCGAAGTAAACATGAATGATTTAAAATATGTTGCAGTTTTAGCACCATTAGCTCGTGTAAGATTGTTTCTGGCATTATAGTCTTGAAGATTTTGTTTAAAAGTATCTTTATTATATAATTATATAATAAATTAAAAATTGTCATGATTTTGTGATTTATAAATAAAGGTCGTCAACTATCTCTAGTTCTAATACTATACCTATACTATAATTCTCAAGTTTTAAAATGTTAGAAAGATATATTGAATTGCCCTAAAAGAGCCTATTCATATCTGATTATACATTCAAATTATGCAAGATAAACACATGCAGTAAATGGCTTTATGAAGTTAAGGTAACATTTCAGCTATATGTTCTTTCCAATGAAACTGATGATCTACGACTAAACCTAACAATTTAACATAGTGTCAGTTTTATAATTTGATCATAATGGCAAGAAGACATAGTTAAATGTAATATATGTGGTTATAAATTGCTACCAAAGGATAGTCTTATGAGACATGGTTTTTTATAGTGGGGAAAAGCTATTTTAATGTAAATTGTGCGTCACTACCCATGAAAGTGGTCCAGATCTGTGATCTTAGTTTACGAAAAGAATGTTGTGTTGTGAATAAAGGTGTAGAAGTCAATTTCTGGGTAATTGCAGTTATCTGCAGTATACAGGAGCCTTTTGGCTATAGAATGGTACCATCAATTTAAACAACATTCTTAAAAAAAATGAATCAAAGTGTATTTTATATTATAGCTTAATCTTATAATGTGCTCAAACTTGAAAGTCAGTGTGATGTCTGTTCGCATGCATTAGTGGAAGAGACAGCTTGGTGTTGGATTAAGCGGGAGTCTGCTGCTCGCTTGCTATGGAATAGTACGCAACCTAATAAAATGTCTTGTTATTCCTATGTTAGACTAACTGATTGTAATGAAGTGATCGTGGAATATTAATAATAATATAAACATTTACAAGTATTGTGTGATCTTTATTTACGGACACCTCAGTCAGTTATCTCAAAATAAGTATTTTTTTATTTTGTAACTTTAAATTGTTTTAAATATAAAAATTTTTTATTGAATGTACTGGTTTTTGTGCTGTATATTATGCCGTTTCATAGTTGCGAAAAATCATTTGAACGTAATATATATATTTATGATCCTTTCTAACTGGATAAATGTGATTGATCCAACTTGGCTAGACAAGATGTTATGATAATATATCGGTTGCAAAATCTTGAAAATATTATTATACTTGTATTGTGTTTGATAAATTAAATAAAAATACTGACACTGTAAGTAACCTTCATACCTTTAAAAATAAATTTGCTCGGCTTCGGAATATTGCCGTTTACATATCTTTCCCACAGAAAATTGTTTGAGTCTTGTTAGGATGGGTGGCTTTGCTATTTTTATCATTATTAACTGTTATGACCATAGTTAAAATAATAGGCACATATAATAACGTACAAAAATAAAATGTAAACAAAATAAAGAACACAAATAAAAAATTAATTAAATCCTACCTCTAATCATTTTTGATAATTCTGTTTCCAGCTCTCTAAATAGAGTTCAATTTTAATTAAAAAATTTTTTATTAAAACACAGTCTTCTCCATAAAATTTTACTTTAATTATCGTTACATATATATACGTTTCGGCATCTTAATAAATTATTTGCCTTCCTCAGACTTATTTTGTAAAAAACTAAAAGAACAATTCTATCCTATAAGGAAACAACTCTTACATTTTACTTAGTAAAATTTTATGGAGAAGACTATGTGTTTTAATAAAATTTTTTTAAATTCTAATCATTTTATTTTTATTATTTTGAAATTCCTCAGTTCTGTTATTTATAATTTAAATTTAGCTTGACTAACAGTCAAAAATTTATTGTCATGACATCCAATTTAACTAAGTTGAGAATTTATTATAAAAACTTACTTTTAAAATTGGCGCTCTAAAAATCACATATCTATAATAACTGCTTGACAAGCTGTAGAGAAAATTTTCATCTTTATTAATTATAAATACATCCAATTGGCAAAATGATAGCTGGTTTTAATTCTAAGCAATTAAATTTATAAATTGATGTGTCCATTTAAGCAATTCCATATGTTGATGGAAATTATAAACAGATAAGTTGAGCCTTTTATAAATGTTCAATAAATTCTACATATAATTTTTAAACACTGCGATGCCAGTTAATCTAATTTTTTATTATTAAATTGTTTTTTAAAAAAATAAATTTTAGTTTGGAGAACAACTTTTATTTTCTTCGATATTTTTATATCACTTTTAATTATTGTTTTAATTGAAGTTTTGTTTACCTTACCTCACTTTTTATTATTATTTTGAAAATTATTTTTATAACTACTTTAGTAATTAAATTTTAACATTAATTTTTTAAATTTTGAGTAGCAGAGAAACATGTCTTCTTCCTTTGATGGTTTACAGCTACTGAATTATTTTTTGAAACCAAATATATATTTATACAAATTAACAAAGACAAATTTTTTAAAACCAAAATACTTTTTGATTTATTAAATAAATTTAACCAAAATTATTATTACAAAAAATATAATGAAATCCAAAATTGAATAGATAGAAAGAAAGCCCCTTTCTTCTGATTACAAAAATATATAAGACTCCACGGCATATATTGCATATTAACTTCATATTTGAATGTCAATGAGAAACAAAACCGTAATACTAATTAATATAATTTACTTTAAACACTATTGCAAGATGCTTTATTCTAATAAACACCGTCATTACATGTTTAACTAACTTTGTAATACTTTTAGAACAATTAAAAATGGTTATGCAACTAAGATCACATGGATCCACTTTACGATTAGGAAACCAAACCTATAAGCATGTTTTTAGTAATACCAACAAAGAAACTGCACCCTAATACAGATACTCCTACAATAATCATGTGGCCAAGATGATAGGTATTACAATAACAATGAAATTCAATAAATATCAACAATTATTCAAGGTAAGTCGGTTTAATTATGCATACATCTTTGTAGTATGACAATCTATATATCCTAGATACTTGTACGGACCATTCTACGTACCAAAACAAAGCAATTAGCACGTTTATTAACAAAAAATCGAATACTGCAGTAGCTTTTACTTAAAATAAGTGTATTGTGTGCAAGGTAAACTTATAGTAAGATGTTGATATGACATTTAACATCCTACAATTTTTGAGATTATGGTTTAGTTCATGTTTTTCTCAAGTCCTCTATAAATATCCAGTCTTTTTATTAAATGATAGTTCTTTTAAAACTGGATTTAAATTAAAACAGTTTAACCCCTCTTAACGTATAAATTAACTCAAAACAGGGAAACCATCGCAGAACATCACAATGAGTACCTGAAAACAATTCACACCAGTTGAATTATCATTTTCCTCATCCTCTCAATACATAATCTCCTAGTCGCAAATCTGTCAATGAAAAAGCTTCTCACTACTCAAAGTGTTTCTTTAAATCATAGTACAATGTGTTGGCGGTAACTGTATCAAATGGGAGTTGCAATCACTCTGGAAGATCTCAACTTTATCACTATTTTTCAGATCTTAGCATTTCTGCTTAATTTCAAACAAAGTAACTTATTACATGAGAGAACTGCTTAGTTATGAATTATCTTAACATTAGCATCTGTGTACAGACCTTGCTTTTTGCATGTCATAAAATATCAAAAAGAAACATGGGCAGCATGCAACCATCCCCGTATTTACGCCTTTTATTTAATTTTCGAATTTACCTTTCATATTAATTAGACTAGAAGTTAAAATCGTGTTATAGGCAAGCACAAGCTTTTACATAACTTCTTTGTTTAACACAATGTACAATTATTATCAATATACAATACAATATACAATATCAGGTATATACCGGTATGATAACAAATAAATTAAACAATTTCAAAATTAAGAATAGTTTCTAGAAAATATAATCACTGGTTTTGTAATCAAATTTATGCTAATTCGCAAATAATAAGTATAGTGAACCAATATACCATCAGTATAGTTAATGTATTGCTGTGATTCCAGCACTTATAGTTGAATATAAGTCATTTGGGTTGCCTATATATTTAGGGGTTTGACTCAACTTGAACAAATCTTAATTAAATAAATTAATTTGTTACTTAATAAGTAAAGGATACATTCTACATCTCTTGATAATAATAAAAAGTAGATTTTAAACCGATTTTCCACTTAAAACTGAAAAACTATTTTGACAAGTTACGATTTGCATATCGTTAGGTCGTTGGACTTGGTTTTTCATAATTGAAGCAATTGTAAGGTGTAGTTTCATCTGGAAATTATAAAAGGCATAGATGGAAAGGCGTATGCAAGCAATCACCACAATACTCACAGTTTTTGTTGTTGGACTTCAAGTAAATCCCTTGCTGGTTTAACGATTCATCAAATTTCATGATAAATGTATAATTTTTATTAATCTATGCATTTGCAGCCAAAATGTCTTGCTGCAATATTGTTAATTATATAGGAAAAATTATTCTTTTTCCGATTATGTAATTTGTTTAAACATTTAATTTAATTTGTTAACAATAATGTGGTTATGTAAATTTTGGTTTGTTGCCTTTAAATATTGTTTACAGCTTACTCAATGCAAATGCAAAATTAGCAATTCTAATCTAAATGTTTATAGTTTTCTTACTTACAAAAAGTAAAGGAAATATAGCGAAAACAGTTTAAAATGAGTTTTTAACACTTTCATCGTTATGACAATTGGTCAATGATATCCAATGGCTCTTATATTAGGAAACTGCAAGAGGCAACATAAAAAAGCATATGTAAAGACAAGAATTTATTTTTTATTCCATACAATAAAATTATTAAGAACATATTATATTCACTCTAAAATCGCTACTGTTTATAATACTTTACAATGAACTGTATTTGGTTCCATTTTTCTGATCATAAAAGGTTTTTAAATCTATTTTGTGTATTTCTAAAAATAAGAATTGACTACTAATAAAAGTAGTCATTGAACAAAGGTAGACGTGAATTTCGATATATTTTGCTAATTTTTAATATATTATTTTCATAAAATACACAACAAAGACAAACGTGTTTTAGAAAAGTGAGTTCATACTCAATATAAAAGTTAGTTTAGATTGACGACTATTATACTCACTTTATAATGAAGTGTGTTTATAATTCACAGCCGGCACCCTAAGACAGCTATTTCGAGCTTTTGGCTCTTCTCAGTTAGGGGCAGCACATCTGCGAATTATACACTGGTATATAAGTTCGGATGGTGTGTATATAATTTGCAGATGTACTGTCTCAAGCTGAGGAGAGTCAAAAGCAGCTGTTCTAGGGCGCCATCTGTGAATTATACACATATCATAATAAAGTAAGTACAATAGTCGTAAATTTAAACAATTTTTAACTTTTATATTATTTTCATTTTAAAGTGTAAAAATTTATATAAAGGCAGCCTTATTATACATCAATCCGTATGAGTTGGAAGCCTTCTAGCTACATCTATAATCACATATTATTTTAATTTCACAGCACTGAGTATGTATTTTCGGAGAGTACTGCTTTGTGACCACACGTGATATTAAAATGGATTTTAAGCAGCATGAATATTTTACCTTGTGAGTTTTTTAACTGACAATTTTTTAAAATTTTGTATTCACCATTCATCAATGGTCTTTCAATCTAGACAACTTAAATTCATACAAATGATTTCGTACCATTATGGCCAAGCATATGTCTTTCTAAATCACCCCTCTGGGTACATGTGTAAACACACAAATTACATTTGAATGGTTTTTCGTCTTTGTGAACCATTAAGTGTTTTTTTAAATCATGTTTTCGCGAACTTCTATAATCGCATAAATTGCAATCAAATGGTTTCTCTCCATTATGGATGAGCATGTGTTGTGCATGGGAGCTTTTACGTAAACATTTATAATTACATACATTGCATTCAAATAGTTTTTTGCCACTATGAGTTTGCATATGCATTTTGAGGTTGCTCTTCACTATACATTTAAAATCACAGAGATTACACTCCAACTTCTCATCAGTGTGAGTTAACATGTGTCTTTTAAGATCACCAGTTCGTGACGATTTATAATCACATAAATTACATTCAAATGGTTTCTCAACAGTATGAGTGAGCAAATGAGTTTTTAAACCATCTGATCGTGAAAACCTATATTTACATAAGCTACACTTAAATGGTTTCTTACCATTATGAATGAGCATGTGTCGTTTCAGAAGATATTTTTGTGAACATGTATATTCACACAATGAACATTTAAATGGTTTTTCACCACTGTGAGCCAATAAATGTCTTTTAAGACCATCTTTTCGTAAACTTTTATAATCACATAAATGACACTCAAATGGTTTCTCATCACTATGGATAAGCATGTGTTTTTTATGTTTGCTTTTACGTAAACTTTTAAAACTACACACATTGCATTCAAATGGCTTCTCACCTCTATGAGTTAGTGTATGTCTTTTGAGATGATGCTTTTGTGAACATATGTAATCACATAAATTACATTCAAATGGTTTTTCACCACTGTGAGTCAACAAGTGTCTTTTAAGCTGACTTTTTCGTGACACTTTATAATCACATAAATTACATTGAAATGGTTTCTCACCACTATGAGTAAGTATGTGTTCTCTAAGTGTGCTTTTTCGTAAGCATTTATAATTACATATATTACATTCAAATCTTTTTTCGCCACTGTGAACTACTATGTGTTTTTTAAGATCATGTTTTCGCAAACTTTTATAATAACATAAATTACACTCAAATGGTTTCCCATCACTATGAATGAGCATGTGTCTATTATATGTGCTTTTACGTAAACATTTATAATTACATATGTTACATTGAAATTGTTTTCTACCTTTTTGAGGTATCGTGTGTTTATCGAAATTAGTTTCCTGGAAAGATTCATATTGATACAGGTTGCATTTGTATAGTGCACTATCAGTAATGGCTTGTGTGGGCTCTTCTTTTATGCTTATTCTTCTGTTATTATAAAACAGTTTCTCGTCGCTCTCGGTATATGGATCAATCTCATTTTTGATATAACAATTTTCCATTATTTGTGTTTCTATTTTGATATCCATTTCATTTTTGATTGTGGTGGGCTCTTCAACATTCATTGTATCGATATTTAAAGGATTATCACAATCTGTAACAAAAATAGCAGTAATGAAAAGTTTTGTTCTTTTACTTTTACATATATATGATTATTTTGAAAATTTTTCCATGTTTTTGTAGTGTGGAGTTTTAGTAGAGAAGATAAAAAATTCTGTATGGCTTACTTTAGATGTATTATTATTTTGCTTGAAACATATTTACCCGTCAGTTTTTTTAACTCTTTTTTGGGGCTCTATATTCGTGCGCTCCAATTCCACAGTTGGGTAGGGGCATTGTTGTCGGACGCACGTAATAGGGAAGACGCACGTATTTTTTTAAATTTTTGTATTCGTTCATTTTGGTTAGAAAAATATTTCCAGATAAGCGGAATTTCTAAAAACCCTCAATTTATTTGAAAAAATTAAATTTAAAAATTCTCCTCATTTAAAACCGAATTTGGCCTTGAGCAACTTCCCTCAAAGCTATTTGATGTAAAAAAGTAGGTACTGCTGTGAATGTGAAGAAGCAATATTGACGATTTACTCAACGTTAGATGTCGCTGATGAAAACCAATAAACTGAATTTTGAATTAATATTACCAGAAATATTTAACACCACTTTAATTATGGCAGTTAATTACACAATATCATAACGTACATTATTATATTAATTACTCGTTAATAAGTAGACGATATTTGAACTTGAAAATAAAAAAAATTTCAAACTGACGGGTAATACAGGACTCTTAACTGTTTCATTAGCACCAACAGTGGGTCTTCTTTGGAACTGTAAGAGGTAACAAAGTTTCATCCATTAGAGGACACCAGTATTGCATTTTAAATTTATTTAAATTTTCAAGGTTTTCAAAAATTAATTACTTAAAATTGGTAATTGTTTAATGCATTTATAACTAATATTCTAACTAATTTAGTAATGACGTTTATGAAAATGCAAGAATCCCCTCAATTGACGACATATGCGTCTTCCCTCTTATCGCACTTTTTCCTGAAAATTTCATACACATGTCAAACTAACGTATACGATCAATCACATTTTAGAAATTAAGTTATTTTAACTAATCTTAATAACTTGCTTTCGTGCATACTTCGCCATAGCCGCCCGGAAGGGGGGGCAAGCCCTTGCACTTGCCCCCTCCCCTGGAAGTTGAACAATTTGAATTTTATTGAAAATTATGTGTAATATGCCGTTTTTGTCTAGGCTTGCCCCCCTAGCACGTCGTTTATTCTAGGCTTGCCCCCCTAGCATGCCGTTCATTTCAGGCTTGCCCCCTCCTGGACAAATCTCTGCGGGCGCCTATGTACTTCGCAAATAATTTTCGCAAAATAATTACTTCGAAATATGATGATTAAAAATCTTATCTAATACCTTAACAAAATAATACATATTACTGTGATATTGGACAGCTAACTAAAAATGTTATCTGCCCCACGTTGCTGACCGCCATACAGCGTGTCCGGAGATAAAACGCATTCATTTTAAGGGGTGATAGAAGACACCAAAAGGAACAAAAAAGTCTTTTACAACTTTGTTCTAGAACGTACCACTTTTTCAGAAAAAAATAAGAAAGTTGGGAACTTTAACATCATTTTGCCGCGTTAATAATAGCACTTTAAGTATGGGGCTTTGTCAGCAGATGTATCTCATCTATCACAACAATAAACCTTAATAACGTTTTATCCTATCATCTGTCGTTTCCGCGTAAAATTGAATTCTTTTTACAATTACAAATTCATTTTACTCAATTAAGAAACGTGACAACCCTGTAAAAATTGTAAACCATATGCTCCAGGTTACACAAAATGCTGATGTAGATGTTTCTTGAACTTGAAAAAAGCACGTTTTGTTTAAGATTATTTGGGACAGTGCCTGATTGTTGTATAAATAACACCCGTTTAATGCTATAATGCGCGATAATGCTGAGTTTTAGGTTTTTGAACTTGGAATGATTTGTCAATGCACGAGTTTGTTTATTTAATAACAGTTTTTAGTACCATTTTAGAGCGAGATAAGATAAACACTTTGTCAAAAGCTCTTTAAATCATAGGCGGTATATCTTGGCTGAATAAATTAATTAAAGTAATAATAATTTTATAGAATTAACTGAATGTCGTATTAAATTAATTGATGTTTTTGAGGAGAATAATTAACGAATTTCAGAATCAGTAATTTTGCAATGGCAACCAGTCACTGTGGGGCGAGCCTTAACAAAAACCGCGCAATGAGGTAAAAACCCAACTTGTGTAAAGAATAAAAAATATATTGGCGTTTGATTATAAAATGTTCAGGGCATCTAGAATCGGTGACAAAATTTTAAAATCTTTGTTATTAATAAAAACTTTGATGCTTAAAGTTGTCACTACTTTGAACTAACAATTTCTCGACATTTCCAGGCTGAGATTTAAAATTAAATTACTTTTCTTGTATGGACCTTATTGAAACTAAAATTAAAAATGATAGTATTTGCAGCTACATAACTTAAAAAAACATGAACATGTGTTGTAGCTTTTATTTTAAAAAATCCTAAATTGTAAGAGCTTTTTCTTGCTAAAATTCAAATTCTGCTGGAGTTATAAAAAAACGCCCACATATCCCCGCTTTAAAATTTTTGTTAAAAAGCATCCTAGTTATTTTCATACAAAAACCAAATCCAACTCGAACCAACTTAAAAAGTTAAAAGCCGTTATTGTAGGCACTGCAAGAAATATTTACCGGTATTATTCGTATTATTCCAGGCATAGTTGTTAATGATGCAACATTGTGTTTTTGCACCCTTTATCTCAACTGTTAGAAACACCTAAATACCACGCCTTAAAAAGTTGGCTTTTTTAAGTGTTACCATGATCCCTACGTACGCAGAATGGGGTTTTCTAATAACTGCAATAAAAATTTAACAAAGCTAAAAGTATCATAACTCATAACAAACAGCATGATTGAAACCTTTTAGTAAAATGGAGATTATTTATTAATGAAATATTGGCAATTATTGTAAAACGTTATAAGTTCTGTTATTTCTTAAGGGATGGTAATCTCGGTTATAAATGCCGACTTAAAAATATTACCTAAATTCTTAATTGGAAACTATTAATTGCGCTTACTGACTATTGCCCTAAAAATTCCCATAACTTAATACACGGTAATTAACAAATTGCATAATCAGATGCGGTATTGTTTTCGTTAAATTGGTTTCTGTATTCCCCCTGTTTTTTAATACGCAATTACAAACGTTTCTTTAAATGGCTTCATTGCACTATAACACTTAAAACAATTGCATTTTTAATTAACCCGTTATTTGGGAGTAAGTATTCATCCGTATAACGCCGCCGCTGGCGTTATTATTTATTTCAAATTAACACCAGAGAAAAGTGCTGCTTGTAATCTGATCTGAACTCAATATTTACACAGATGTTGATCATATCCTGACATAGATTTCTTATTTACTGTTTTTAAAAATCTTTTGTAATAAAAAGCTATAAAACGTGCTTCATTTAGCTTTTTCAGCAAAACAACGGCTGTCATCGTACGTTTGTTTAGACTAACCGATCTTAATTCTAAAACAAGTTCAAGACCTTCATTTGCAGAATGCGATTATACTTAAGCAAGGTTGCCAGATATAGCAATGGTTTTTTCTAAATTACTCGAAAGCCTATTAACATAGAAACAAAATTATTAATACTTTTTTGTTCCTTTTGATGTCTTCTATCACCCCTTAAAATTAATGCCTTCTATCTCATGACACCCTGTTTATAAATGCAGCGAAATTCTCCAATGAAATAAAATTATTAAACATTTTTCTGAAATAAACTCTTTAAACGTGCGAATTGTTGACCCCCAAATAAGACCAAGAAATAGCTTTGCTAAATGGGACGATTTATAAGTCATTATTAATTTTAATAGGCATTTTATGTAATAATAATAAACTTATTATTAACGAGTATTCTAAGATTTAATGTCCAAGAACTTAAAGAATTACAAATGGCGCACTTTTTAAATAAAATATTTGTTTTTATAATATTACTTGGGATTATTTAAAACAGACTGAGCATTTTCCATTTTCCTGAGCATAAAGAAGTTTCATATTTCAGATTTCGCGCTTAAAATTTGAAGTTCTTTTTTACAGTAAAACTGAAGTTCACAGTTGAGCGCAATAGATTCGTTTCGCACATTTCGAATTCGTGGCTCAGGGGTGGTTGAGCGGTGTTAACGGTTATAAGTAATGCCGTTTTGCTGTAATTAAAATAGTTTCTGATTAAAGAGGTAAGGCGCTTTCAACTTTAAATTAAGCGACAAGTAATTTGTTTTTACCTGGATTTGTTTCTATATATATATATATGTATATAAGTTAGCTACATTATATAGTGAAAATTAGTAAATTGAGTTTGAGGTTATGTTTACTGTAGAAATCACGAATGATTTTGACATCAGTAAAACACTATACTATAAATGTTTTTATAATAACTTTTCTTGATATCTCCAACGCGAAACGAAATTTCAAGAATTGGCCCTGTTTGAAGAGTTGTGGTAGGCTGGGTTTACAGTTCACATTTAAGATGTGTACCTCAAAAGATGCAACTCATGAATATGTATCACTATGCCAACATTCAAGTTTTTACTCCTTAAAATAACGAAACTAGGAGAGTGTATTCATCTTAAATGCGACACACTGTATGTTTTATGAACGTGTTGTTACTTTTTCACATGCAATATATATATTTCTTAAACTTGAAAAGTGTTTTATTGAGCTGTTAGAAATATGCCAACTAAAAGTTACAATATGACGTCTGTAATTAGTCATTATTGAAGCATTTCGACGTACATCCGACGTCATCCAAAAGCATTTCTAGACCTCCTAAAGACGTCTTAAAATGATGTCATAATGATGTGATATTTTACCGTCTTGGGTACGTTCTAAAGACGTCATGTATGACGTCTTGTACGTCAATAAATAACTAAGATTTGACGACAACTTGACGTCCATATGTTTGCTGGGTTGTTGAATCTATTGTACTAAGGAGACCATATAACGGAGGCATATTCGAGGTGGCTTCTAACTAACTAATTAAATAATGCAACTTTGGTATTATTGTGATATAGGGGGATTGGTATTGTTATTTGATGTCAATAAAAAAATTGTTGTAGGGAATAATAAACCCCCCAACATTTGATAAAAGATGAAAGGTTATAAATTCCAAAATAAATTTGTTATTATTGAAATTCACAAACACAAAATCATAGTAAAACAGCCCCAAAATATACACAACTAAATATCACTTACCTTTATCATAAAAAAACTCTTCGGCTATAATTTCTAAACTGGAAGACAAGTTCCATAAATGCATGCCACGAAATCAGGCGGGTCGCTAATTAATTAGGAAGCTATTTAAATTAAATCTGTAAAACATTGTTAATTGACCAGACACAAATAAATACATTTCTTTTTAAACATTTAAATGGATAATTTTTTTATTAACCTAAAAGAAATAAAAATTTAAAATTCATTGGAGAGAAACGAAAACAATCATTAACATCTTAAATTTAAATCAATTAAACAAACGTAAAACAAAATCAATTAAATTTTTGGTGTCAAATAGATTTAACAAAATAAGAATTAAGAGACATTTTAATCCTCTTTGCCCTTTTTAATTCGTATCTGATCAATCCATCAATCTTGAATCTATTAAAAAAATTAAAATTAAAAATTATTTTAATTTTAAAATTATTTTAAAAGAAATTTAAAAACAAGATGACACTTGGCATAACCTCACTTTGTTGACAGTTAAGTGACACAAAATTCACCAACATAACCTCCAAATTTTATCAAAATAACGTATAAACTGACATGACTTCTGCTCTGTATGGAAATTCAAGAGAGAGTAACCAAATTATCGTGCTGTTTTTATAATAATTGGAAAACAATTGCGAATCGCTAGTGATTTTCCTAGTTAGGAACTAGATTAATTTAGTAATTTACTAGAAACAAAAGAACATCTTTCCCACCAAAAACCTTTCTAACCAAATTGTTGATAAAGAATTAAATTAATTGTTTAAATAAATGTTATAAAATGAAAGAGAATTTTTCCTTCATTTTGGTACCTAGCATGGCTATAAAAATGCAAATTTAGAGTTAGGATGCATTGACAACTATCTTGAATAATCTTACAAACATTACTTTACAAAATTTCAAATAAAAACATTTTAACATCTTGCTACATCCTTTTCTTAACATAGAATTAATCCTAAGGTCCTATCAAACAAAAATTACATAAATCTTGACACCAAAATTATAAATATAAACTAACTTTTAACACTGTAGCAGACCATGCTGAAACGTTGCAATTTTGGGATTTCAAAAGCCTAAACCTTCTCTATAAAAAGTTCCCCACCTTAACATTCTAGTGTCAAATGCAGCCTAGAACTTGGTTAACAATATTGCAGTAAAATATTTTAGTTAAAAATTCAAATAACATTGAAAAATATCCATTTACTATGGAAAATTATGAATCGTCAAAGAAATAGGACATTTTCTTGAAATTCAATAATAAAAACTGTAAGTAGACTGATAAATACTTGTGTATACCTTTTTAATTATGTCTTTAATAATTTTCAGGTGAAAACATGCCATAAAATGGCTTCGAAATATCTAAATGTCAAAATATCTATCAACGACAAAAAATCGTTTATCTTAAAATTGAGTTTGTGAAATTCAAGTGAAAAATCTGTCTAAAACGTATCCCTTTTCATCTCCCAGTGTTGTAATGTGTGTCCTTCATAAATTGAACCGAATTTAAATAAGTTTTATTTTTTATTAGAATTTCAATTCATGTTGGATAGGCAACACATCTTGCATAAGTGTAATTCGGGATGCCTATATCATAGATGTTTGAGGTTGTCTGAAGTCATTGGAGTTACATAGTACAAAACCGAGGATTATATTAGTTTTTTGAGTGATAAAGTCTATGTGATGGTCAAAAACTAATTTGTTATCGAATATCACTCCGAGGTCCCTAATACAATCCTTTTTTGTGAGTTGAATGTTATTGATTTTGTATGGAAAGTCATGTATGTAGCGGTTTCTGTAGAAAGTTATTGAGTGACATTTGTCTGCATTGAGACTCAATTTATTGTTGTTACAGTAATTCCCAAAAAAAAGTTATATCCAGTTGAAAATTATTCCAGTCCTGTATGTTGTTGATTTTCATGAAAAGTTTGCAGTCGTCAGCGTATAACAGAAACTGGACTTGTTTTAAGCAAGTAACTATGTCGTTAATAAATAAGTCAAAAAGCAGAGGACCCAGATGCGAGCCCTGCGGGACTCCTGAGTGAGTACTATAAGGTTCGGACCGATACCCCTTTATAACCACTAGCTGCGGTCTGTTCAAGAGGTATGATGTCAGTCACCGCAGTAGGTTTCCACATACACTCCGATTTGTTGTAATTTTTTGAAAATGTGAAATGGTCTATTTTATCGAATGCTTTGCTGAAATCAGTGTACATTGCATCTACCTGTAATCGATCATCCATTGCTCCTAGCACATATTCGCTATAAATGATCAAGTTTGTGCTTATAGAACGTTGTTTATAAAAACCATGTTGTTGGGTGATTATATAATTTTTTTTATTGAATTAAATATATATTCATGTACTATGAACTCAAGGATTTTACCTATGACTGAAAGTTTAGATATAGGTTGGTAACTTTCTACATTAGATTTATCACAATGTCCTTATTCTTTACCTTATTTTCTAGATTCAGTAATAATATGTAAAAAGTTCCTACCTTTTCTTAGTCGAACCAGTCCTTTCCGTTGATTTGTCACAATCTTTCTTTGATACTATTGCCATTTCTAATAAGAGTAGTTTTGCCTTTGTATTTTAATAATGTTCCACATAGGTTATCCATACAATTCACCATCCAAAACAACTTTTTCACAGAAAAATACAACAGTGATTATAATAGTGCTATCACTTGTGCTGTTGTTTTATAGAAGGGTACCTACACTCTTTCCCTTTTTCTAATTGTAGAATATTATTAACGACTATTTATTTTCGAAGACTTAATAAAACACCATTTATATATCTACGATGATTTATTGTATATTTAACTTGTAGATTTTAATAAACTTGTAAATTTAACTTGTCGGAAGTATTTTATATTACTTAAATAATATATAAGATTGCTCAATTATTCATTTTTAATGAAGGACTGCTCTCCTTCACGATATTTATAAAAGTATCATTTACAGCTTGACAGTCTGTACAAGAATACTTTACATTTTTATATTTTATAAACAACTGTTCTCTTTTGAGGTATTTTCAAAACTGCCTTAAGATTTGTGTTCCTTAAGCTTATATACTAGTATTTACATAATATTCTTACATAACATCTACATCACCAAATCATAATTTAGGTAAATTAACACTATAATATTTACAACATAATACTGATTAAAACAGATTCATAATACTCAAACATATCGGTTAGATATACCTTCCAATTGGATAATCAAATTTACACGCTTATACCATAATAAATATTACATTAGTTTAAACAAACTAAAGACAAAATTTAAATTTATTAAGATATTTAATTAAATAGACGTTTAGAATTTCTTACATTGCCCATCGATACTAATTAATCAGAATTTATCACAACAGAATTTAAATGTAAAATTAATTTTCAAACTAGGGCAGCAGCTGGGGACAGTCTATCCTGTCGTTTATTATTTTACACATAAAGCAAGTGTCTGCTACTGTCTCCTCATTACTGACTTTTTTATTTTAACTTCGGATTTAAAATTACTATACAGTTACAGGCACTGATTATAATTTGGACATCGATTATAAATTTCGTAATACAGATATTTCAAAAATTTATTTTGTACCGTTTTAACTTTGTTTTGATAAATTACATGGCCCAGATTCTACACAGTAAAAGAAAATGAATTATATAAAAGTCGGAAAGCCGTAGCATTCTTAAAATCTGTTGGAGATCTCATTAGAAACCCGAGGTTTTTAAATGACGCATTTATTATGTTGTCAGTATGATCGTGCTAATTTAGATCAAAACTGAAATGTACACCTAGATCGCGATAATTATATTTGCATTTGTTTATATTGAGGCCTAATAAGAACAGCCAAGGTCCCAAGTTACTGCCCTGAGGCACCCCTGATGGTTCAGAAACCTCTCTGACTGCTCGCTAAGTATTTGCACATATTGATATCTATTTTGTAAATATGAATTAATGTGCTGCAAGAAAGATTGAAGAATGGAAGAAATAAACATGACAGAATTAAAGTTTGCAGATGATATGGCCACATTTGCAGATTCTGAACCAAACCTGCAATATAATTTGAACGGATTAAACCAAGAAATACAAAACTACAACATGGAAATAAATATAGATAAAACTAAAAAGTATAATTCCCAACGAAAAGAAAACACACAGGATAAGAGTACAGGGCCACAAAATTGAACCAGCCAATAACAATAAATACATGAGATCAATTACTGGAGAAAATGGAAAGACAGACAAAGAGCTAAATGAGAAGATGGAAAAATCGGGAAAAATATATAATATGATAAAGTCAACATTCCTAGGCAAGAGTGAAGTACCAAAACAAATATAAACAGTAGTAGTCAAGAAAAAGTTAGACCGACATTATTACACATCAGTGAAGCCCATGCTTCACTGCTGTATAATAATGCCCATGCATTAACAGATAAACATAAATCAAGAATAAAAGAAAAGGATATGAGATATGAGGAAAAATAAGAAAAAAAAAACAGAAGAGACAAAGTATTGGACATGTATGTCATATGGAGCAATTTTAACAAATTCAGTCGACAACACGTTCAAGGCAAAACCTATGCCCGACTCCGGATAAAATATCTGTAATTTAATTTGAGGTTAGATATTTCAACCATGTGATTGACGTAAACGTCATATTTAAAGTTTGAATTAAATTAAAGTGTTACCTGAACATTTTTTAAAAGTTAAAAGAAGATTTTATTATTGTTTTATAATTATATAAAGTGAACGTTATTGTTTAAATACATTCTGGTTGAATTTATTTTTCGACATCGATCTACGTATTGATGTTCTTGAAGACAGGAAATCAGCTGATGAATACGACAGCAATGTTACCAATTGTGGATTTATATAAAGGAATTTATTTTTAATAAAATATACCAGGTTGGTCATAATAAATGAGTTCTTTAATCTCATTAATAAAAATTAACTTACAAAGTTATCCTCAATAATACAAATTTATTTTGATTAGTTTACAAGGTTCTTTTGAGAATTTACTTGTTTTCAATTAAATAAAACAATTTAATTTCTTTTATTTAAATTTATTTTATTAGATAAACAGTTATTTATAAATAATTTTTGATTTGTGTTGGTCTGTTCAAATGAATGACCGTATTGGCCCTATGTCCATTACAACTATTAATAACATTTGAGCAAGCCTGGGAATTTATTTCTCAATTATTAATTGTATTGATTTGAACAATATTTCTTGCCAATGATTTTTTATTCGAATTTTTATTTTGTTCTTCAAATAAAGTTTATGTTTAAATTTACTGATGTGTTTAATTGATGCAAATACAAGCATCCAGTTTTCTTTTCTTTTGAATTCAGAGTTTAGCAGTGGTTGTACAGCTTGCAGGAGCTTTAGCGTTTACAACATAAGTTTTTCATCATTTCCAGGCATAAGAGTTAATAAGAGTCTCGTAATTCAAATAATTTATGCTTTACCGAGTAACCCTGAGCTAGCTGAGTGGAATAAAGAATATCTGTAGTGTATTTTTATTATAATCCGCCGTAAATAATTTATGTTTATATTTGGAACGGTGGACGAACTATATTTTATTTTTTAAATATATCACCGCAATATAAACAATAATTGCTTTCACCAGTTATACACAACCATCACTAGAATCTTTTCATTTGCATACCATCACTAACTACACTATACAACTTTTCTTTATTGAACCAATTCTAGATAATAAATGTATGTTGATATAAGCAAATGAACTATTTATTACCTCTGAAGACAAAGATGCTATTATGGGACGTCAAAGGTTGATCAGCACTCTCGTGGCAAGTTGTTAAAAGAAATTATGTGGTAGTTCTGTTGCAATATGTATAATCACCAGTACAGTAAACACATTATTATCAATCCCATTATAATGACATTCAAAAATTATAAAATCTAGATATTTTGTTTAAAATTATCATAAATATTAACATGAATGTTAAATCTAATCTGTCAAAATTAGAATCACCATTAAAATACAACGCAGCAAAAACAACCTCTAAAAACTACGTCATCAACTACCACATATAGAAGACATTTTGATGTTGGACGCCGCCTATTTTTATTGGTGTGTCCCAATAAAGACTGACTTACAGTCATATAAAAGTAATTTTAAAAATTTAAAAAAATAAAAATTTAATAAAAATATATTATTTTACTTTATAAGTAATAGTCAAAGTTAACCAATAAATCTTTCTGAGGATCTTTAGAAAAACTTGGTATATTATGTCATGTTTTATTATTATTCTGTTCATATCATGTTATAGTTTAAGAGATTTAATAAATAAAACACTTGTGTTATTTATTTTCAATTTTTTTATTTAAACATTTAATTCCACGTGTTTGCTGTTTATTAACAACCAATTTGACATTTATGAATGTGTTATTATACGATTTATAAAAACTCAAAGAAACTCCCAACCTAGACAGTCTCATACACTTTCTGTGGAAAAGAAATCTACACAGCAATATCTAAATGCAAAGCAATATTAGCAATTCAATGATTCAAATAGCTTTTCCTCACTATGAATGAGCATGTTTCTTTTCAGATCCTTTTACAAAGATTTATAATTACATTCAACTGGGATTATCAACTGTGACTGTACTTGTGTCTTCTAGATTACTCTGTCATGAACATTTATAACCACATATATTAACAATCAAATGGCTTTTCCCCACTATGAGCAGCAATGTGTTTTCTAAGCACAGTCTTTTATGAATACTTATAATCAAATGTATAAGATTTAAATTGCTTTTCCTCACTTTGTATGAACATGTGTTTTTAAGTTCAATCTTTCCTGAACCTTTATCACTACATATCGTCGGCTTCACATGAAAAGTGCATAAGTCCGAAAAGACTGCTTTATATTGCATGTGCCTGAATTTCTTCTTTGCTATTTAAGTGACATCTACTAACTATTTTCGGAATGTCTCGCATTTATTTTACAGAAAAAGTAATAGTTAACCAGATGACGTTAAAATTCAATTTTGGCACTTACTCACTTTTCATATGCAGCCAACTACATATTACATTCAAATGGTTTATTATCACTATGTATAAACATGTGTTCTGAAAGTTGGCCCTTTTGTAAACATTTATAATCACATGTATTACACTTAAATAGCTTTTCCATACTATGAGTAACCTTGTGTCTGTTAAGATCACCCTTTTGTGAACATCTATGACCACATATATTACATTCAAATGGCTTTTCCCCACTATGAATCAACATGTGTCTTTTAAAATCACCCTTTCGCGTACCTTTATAACCACATATATTGCATTCAAATGGTTTATTACCACTATGAATATACATGTGTCCTGAAAGTTGACCCTTTTGTGAACATTTATAATCACATGTATTACACTTAAATGGCTTTTCCACACTATGAGTAAACTTGTGTCTTTTAAGATCACCCTTTTTTGAACATGTATGACCGCATATATTACATTCAAATGGCTTTTCACCACTATGAGTAAACATGTGTTGTGCAAGATGACACTTTCGAATACATTCATAACCACATATATTGCATTGAAATGGCTTTTCCCCGCTATGAGTGAATATGTGTCTTTTAAGATCGCCCTTTCGTGAATATTTAAAACTGCATATATTACACTCAAATGGCTTATCCCCACTGTGAGTGAGCATGTGTCTATTAAAATCACCCTTTCGTGAACTTTTATAAACACATATATGACATTCAAATGGCTTTTCTCCACTATGAGTGAACATGTGTCTTTTAAAATCACCCACTCTTGAACAATTATAACCACATATATTACATTCACATGGCATTTTCTGACTGTGTGTGAACATGTGTTTTTTAAGAGCACTCTTGTATGAACATTTATAATCACATGTATTACACTTAAATGGTTTTTCTCCGGTATGAGTGAACATGTGGCTTTTAAGATTACCCTTTATAGAACATGTATAACCACATATATTACATCTAAATGGTTTTCCATTACTATGACTGAAAATGTGTTGTTTAAGAGTAGTCTTCTGCCAACATTTATAACTGCATATACTACATTCCAATTGATGAATCTGTATTTGTTTATTGAAATTACTTTCCTGGGAACGTTTTTGTTGTTTAGACTCAGAAAGTTTGCTCTCCGTATTCATTGGTCTGTGTGCTTCTGAAAAACTTATGTCAAATTGTTTCTGTTCATTTCCAGATATAGTACATAATATTTCGCTTTTGATCTCATGGTTGAAGTTAGAACCTTCCATTATCTGTGATTCTATGGTATATTCAGTTTCAATCTTCAGTGCAAATTATCTTCTCGTTGTCCATTATGTTAATATTTGAAAAATTATTGTAACCTGCTACAACATTATTAAGTTTACTTAAAAAGTAAATCTACGTATTATATAAACAATTGCTTCATCACCAGTTATATGAAAATCTTTTTGTTTGCATACAATCGCTACATTATGCACGTTGTCTCAATTGAACAAATTTAAAATAAATATGTGTTGATAAATAGATAAGCAAATGAACTAAATAATTACCTGAAGGCAAAGGTGCTATTCATTAGATTAAGAAATTATTATATTACAATAATTACTATTTATGTACATATTAACAGTTATTTGCCTACTTTGCGACAAAAAATGGTGAAGCAGTGTCGCCATCGCCAAATAATTAAATCCGCTAACAGCATCTTTAAATTCCCCCAGATACAAAATAAGTTCTTCTTGATCCATTCTTTTAATGCAATGGCTAGAAATATGTCCGACGTGCACCAATATATATTCACGTCCAAGATTCTAATTGGCCCATTTTTTTCAAGTGATCGCGTTGCACGCCGACATGATCGCATGACGTTGTTGATGCTGTTGTTATACAGGGTGTCACCAGTTAAAACGCATTAATTTTAAGACATCAAAAGGAACAAAAAAGTCTTAATAAATCTTTTTCTATGTTAATAAGCTTTCGAGTAATTTAGAAAAAACCATTGCCATATCTGGCAACCTTGCTTAAGTATAATCGCAGCTGGGTCTTGACCTTGCTTAAGAAAATCAAACAAACAAACTGATGATGACAGCCGTTGTTTAAAATAATAAACATCCAAAGCAGATTAGTCGGGTGACTAATTCTACGAAAATTGTAATCGGCACTGTTCTTCCGTAAACAAGATTTGTACGTTGTAGTACGTTAAAATCACGCTGATTCATAACAAACCAACTGTAAAAATAAGACAATAATTGATCTACATTTTATATTTATTAATTTCCGGAATATTTTCAAAATTTTTTGACGTATATTTTTTTAATAAAAAATGCTATCTTATGTAAAAAAAATTATTAAGGCACCTAATTACCATAAAATTATTTAGATTATTAATATTTTTTAATATAGCCAAAACAACGTGTCAACAAAATCCCTTAACCTAATTTAAACTAGATAAATATTCTCTTTAAAAGATATTCTCTTATAAAAACATTAAAAACTGCTATTAGATAAACAAAGTGCTGTATTGACAAATTATTATTTCAAAGTTCAACAAACTACCAATTCAGTATTATCTCACTCTAATAATAAAAGAGTATTATTTACACAGTTGCGATCAGGCACTGACCCAAATATTCTTCATTAAATTCCAAAGTTCTAAACAAAACGTGCTTTATTTCAATGTCAACAATCTTCCACATCAGCATTTTGTGCGAATGTGGAAAATGTTATTACAAACTTTACAAGGGTGTCACGTTTCTTAATTGAGTAAAATGAATTTGTAATTGTAAAAAGAATTTAATTTTACGCGGAAACGACATACGATAGGATAAAACGTTATTAAGGTTTGTTGTTGTGATAGATGAGATGTTTCTGCCGACAAAGCCCCATACTTAAAGTACTATTATTAACGCGGCAAAATAATGTTAAAGTTTCCAACTTTCTTATTTTTCTCTGAAAAAGTAGTACGTTCTAGAACAAAGTTGTATCAGACTTTGTTCCTTTTAGTGTCTTCTATCACCCGTTAAAATTAATGCGTTCTAACTCATGACACCATGTATATTACAGGTGCGAATTTATATTTATTTATCAGTATTGTGATTTTTAAGAACAATGAACTGGGGAAAAGCTTTAATCTATTTGAAAGCAGGGACTGGAATCCTTTACAAATATAGGTTCCAGTTTCAGTTCCGGTTCTTGGAAATTCAAAATAAGGGTTTCGGTTCCGGTTCCAATTTTAATTTTCTAAACATTAAGGTTCCAGTTCCAGGATTTTTTTAGGTTCCATAAGGGTTCCGCAAGCAAAAGTAATGACTTCACATTTTATGTTGCTGTATAGCTCCAAATATTCCCAAACAAATATAACCTTGATAACTGACAGTCCATGCATGTTAGGTTAAGGTATTGTTTATAATATGACATAAATATATTTGCGGGTTCGGTATTTCAACTCTTTTTACTCTAAAAGCTCTATTGCTATGGTTACAATTATTTACTACAATGGATACCATAGAAACTGAGCTCTTCGAGTAATCATCTGAAATATCGAACGCGGCTATTTGTAGATTTTTTTCAAGATGAAATTTCTTTGGAAATATTCAGGGCTACCAATACAAAATGTGACGTAACACTGTTCTAGTCAATTCACAGACTATTATTGGTCAATTAGTAGTGGAAGTGGATCTAGTATCAACATCAATTCAGTAAGAAATGGTTATGGTAGCGCTGTTGGGAGAATGTTAAACTATTTTTTTTAATTTACTAGTAGAACCGAAATTTGGAACCGAAAAATACCGGTTCCTTTGAAAATTTATAACGGTTCGGGTTCTCATCTTAACATTAACACGGATTTTAGTAAGGGTTCCGATTCCGGTTTCGATTCCATAAAAGTAATCGGTTCCGGTTTCAGTTCTTTTGAGTCCCTGTTTGAAAGTGAAACATTTTTCAATCTATCTAAATTCAAATCAAGAATCAGTGACGGGGCCATAGTAAACGGTCCGAAAAGAAATATCAGTCCTAAATTAGAATATGTCCTAAATATAGAATGATTGGTACCTTATCTTATCTAATAACAAAGCTTAAATAAAGTTAAATAAACATTTTTTGCATTCTAAAGCATCTTTTAAAACCAATTCCAATAACACAAAATCTCAATTAGGTAATTTTGAATTAAATATAACATTGTGTAGGATTTGTTTTAGTCCTACCATGACTAATTTTCTTTCTTATACCTACACCTATTAATGTCATCATGCTTACGAAATGAAGACGTAGGTATTTGTTAATAAGGGAACGTCCATTTTAACATATTCTTCAGAAGTGGGGATACATGCGTTAGATCGTAGACGTTTTCAATAATTAACTAAAGATCTGTATCAGTGAACTTTGGAAATACATTTCAACTTCTCCTTTTATTCAAATTCTTATTTAATTTTAAAATACTTTTTAATAAGGTTTAAATAACGCATGAGTCATATAAAACGTTACGTGAATCTTTAAGTAACTTCAAGATTATGTAAAATAATTGGGCGCCAAATATATGACTTAAAATAACTGAAATAAATTATTATGAAACGAGAATCTCAGTGCGATGTGAATTCTTGTGGTTGTAAAAGATAAATAAAATAGAAATTTAAATGACTATCAAATTGAAATCTTATAATTAAAATTAATTATATCGAAATAAAGGTAGAAAAAATAACTTTTACTACCTATTGCTGTTGAGTCAGTTCTGCTCTTTTCCTATATTTGTTTAAAATATTCTTCACTTACCATTGGCAGCGTATTTTACTTTTATTTTATTGCCATTTCCAGTTCCGATATAATTTAATAACTTTTTAAAACCATATGGACTTTCCTTATTCTCACCATCAAACACTTTTTTACACAGAAAAAATAATAGTGATAAATCACTTATGATTTTATAATTATGGGTTATATTTCCCTTTTTAAATTCGTAGAATATTCCATCTAACGCCGGTTACTTGTTTTATTTGCTTATTTAAAAAACACCAATTTGTTTAAGTACGAAGATTTATCCCCTTGCTGTATTAGCTTCAAGAAGTATTTATTTATTTAATAATAATAAAACTAGAATGCACTTATTTACATTTTTATTCTCGTTCAACGTATTAACAGGACTGTTTACATTTTTAACTACTTATTGACGACTGTACTCTCTCACTGTATATCATGGACTGCCTTAAATTATTGTTTCCTAAGTTTATATACTACTATTTACATCATAACTTTACCTAATATTTACATCATCTTTAAACATAATCAAATTTGACTATACACTATTTACAACACACAAAATTGATTAAAATGTTGTTTGTAATAACTGACATCTCTATTACATTTACCGTTATACAAAACCTTATCCAATATTAATGCTACATTTATATTAACAAAAACCTTTGGAGCATCTCATTGCCCGTCGACATTACTAATTTAAAATTAATCATAAATGAATTATATAATAACGATAACTTCCACGCAACTGTATTCTTAAAGACTTGATGACTAAACTGTTTAATAAAAAATAAAAAGAAATTTACTTATTTAACCGTAGTAAAAAGTACATACTTATTCTATAATCAATGTTACACAATTAAATAACTTATATTCAATTTTATTTAGAAAATTTTTTATTAGAAAATTTTATTTGATCAATCATTTTAAAAGTAATAATTTTTAAACAAAGATTTTTACATTTTGTGAAATTTATCAATTTTTGATACTATAACCCACAGCAATATATATAAATGAGACATGTGTTGTGAAAGTTGATCTTTTTGTAAAAATTTATAATCACAGAGATTACAATCAAATGGCTTTTCACTAGTATGAATTAACATGTGTTGTGTAAAATGACTCTTTAGCAAACTTTCATAACCACATAATAACATTCGAATGACTTTTCCCCAACGTAAGTGACACTGTGTTTTCTAAGAGCACTCTTTTGTGTACATTTATAATCACATATGACATTCAAATGGTTTTTCTCCCATTATGAGTGAACATGTGGGTTTTAAGGTTACCTTTTCGTGAAAATTGAAAACCACATATATTACATTTAAATGGCTTTTCCCCAGTATGAGAGAACATGTGGGTTTTAAGATTACCTTTTCGTGAAAATTGAAAACCACATATATTACATTCAAATGGTTTTTTACCACTATGAATAGACATGTGTTGTACGAGTTGTTTTTTTTGTGAAAATTTAAAATTACAAAGA
This sequence comes from Agrypnus murinus, assembly GCA_929113105.1. Lineage (NCBI taxonomy): Eukaryota > Metazoa > Arthropoda > Insecta > Coleoptera > Elateridae > Agrypnus > Agrypnus murinus. The sequence continues at coordinate 12,044,050 of OV816027.1, forward strand.
TTACATTCAAATGGCTTTTCACCTTTATGAATTAACATGTGTTGTGTAAAATGACTCTTTAGTGAAGTTTCATAACCACATAATAAACACACGAATGGCTTTTCCCTACTGTGAGTGACATTGTGTTTTCTAAGAGCATTCTTTTGTGAACATTTATAATCACATATATTACACTTAAATGGCTTTTCTCCGGTGTGAATAAATATGTGGTTTTTAAGATTATCCTTTCGTGAACATTTATAACCACATATATTGCATTTAAATGGTTTTTTACCACTATGAATAGCCATGTGTTGTGAAAGTTGACTTTTTTGTGAAAATTTGTAATCACAGAGATTACATTCAAATGGCTTTTCACCACTATGAATTAACATATGTTGTGTAAGACGACCCTTTTGCGAACTTTTATAACCACATATATCACATTCAAATGGCTTTTCCCCACTGTGAGTGACATCGTGTTTTCTAAGAACACTCTTATGTGAACATTTATAATCACATATATTACATTTAAATGGTTTTTCACCGGTATGAGTGAAAATGTGATTTTTAAGGTTACCCTTTAGTGAACATTTATAACCACATATATTACATTGAAATGGCTTTTCCCCACTATGACTAACCATGTGATTTTTAAGATCACTCTTTCGTAAACATTTATAATCACAAATACTACATTCAAATTGCTTTTCACCACTATGAATTAACATGTGCTGTGTAAAATGACTCTTTAGCGAACCTTGATATCCACATAAAAAACATTTGAATGGCTTTTCCCTAATGTGAGTGACATTGTGTTTTCTAAGAGCACTCCTTTGTGAACATTTATAGTCACATATATTACACTTAAATGGCTTTTCCTCGGTATGAGTAAAAATGTGACTTTTAAGATTACCTTTTAGTAAACATTTATAACCACATATATTACATTCAAATGGCTTTTTTCCACTATGGGTAATCATGTGTCTTCTAAGTTCATGCTTTCGTAAAAATTTATAATCACAAAGACTACATTCAAATGGCTTTTCACCACTATGAATTAACATGTGTTGTGTAAAGTGACTCTTTAGCGAACCTTTATAACCACATATACTACATTTAAATTGTTTGACACTTCTATGAACGAGTACTTGTTTCTTGAAATTTCTTTCCTGGGAAAGTTTTCGTAGATAATTGTGCGATTCCGAAAGTCTGCTCTCCGTAACCATTGGTGCTTCTAAAATACTGATGCCCAATAGTTTCTGTTCATTTTTAGGTATACATATTTCGCTCTTTGTCTTATGGTTGCTGTTAAAGTCTTCCATGATGTGATTCTACGGTATATTCCATTTAAATCTTCAATACAAATTATCTTCTGGTTGTCCATTATGTTAATATTTGAAACATTATTGCAATCTGCTGCAACACAAATGCTTTCACCAGTTATACACGACTTAATCAGGAGAATCTTTTCAATTGCATACCTTACAGTCAATACATTATGTAACTTTTCTCTATTGAACAAATTTAAAAGAAATGTGTGTTGATATAAACAAATGAATGTTTACGTGAAGGCAAAGACTCTAATATCCATTACATTAATAAGAAGAAGTTGTCATTACTATGATTACAATAATAATATTAATATACCTACTTTTCGACTAAATCGTGAAGCAGTATTGCCACCTGCAAATAAATAAATTCGCATAAACACATCATAAAATTACCTTAGATTTGAAATAAAATAAGCAAGGCAAATTTTAGACATTTTAGAAGCTTTTGAGATATACAAACACAAACTCCGGGTACCTTTAATAAACGAACAGATTGAGCTTAATAATTCTCCGTTACTAGGAGTATTAGATATTTAATTCTTATTTTTATCTTTTTACGAAGTTTAAATATTTACCGTCCTTTTTTACACTGCTGACGTCATTATACTATTCAAGATGAAACGCAATTTACATTCATGACATTGGCAATACTTAAAATTTTTAGCAGCGTCCAGCACTTGAACGTGAGACGCGACGAGATCCCAATCAAATTAGCTGTTGTAATTTAAACAAAGCGCGCATGTTCTATGTTTTCTTTTAAAAGAAAAATGAATAATGAAAGCCGTCTTTAATCAAGCTGCAAGCAAAAACATGCACAACATCTATATATCTATATATATAAAAGGGAAAGATTGTCTGTCTGTATATATGTATGTATGTATGCGATTTTCTCCGCAACCACTGGACCGATTTGGATGAAATTGGTATCATTGGAAAGGTCTTGGCCCAGAATAGAAAATAAGACCAAATTGGACTCTGATCGGCCATCGTGGTCCGAAATAACAGCGAAAAACCCATATATGGAAGTTAAAAATGGGTACTGAGATTGATGTGACAAGAAAATATATATAGATATGTTGTCAATTGTCAAATTTGGTAATTTTTGAAATTTTTGAAAAGCGCAGCAAAGCGCGCTGGGTATTTGCTAGTAAATTATATAATCGTTCCGATAATATACTGTACTGTACCAGAATTGCATAATAATAATAATAATAATACATTTATTTGCCCAACAGGAACACCCCAATTACAGGACAAATACATAAATACAATTAATATTAAATTTTAAGTACAACTACACAGCTCAAAACCACATACCACATACATATTTATATTAATAACATACATTCAAATAAGAAAAATAAACTTCTAATTTAACTTTGACATAATAATTAATTAAGATAACTATACATTAAAATTAAGTCGAGCACATTTTATAATTTCCAACTTCGAACATGTATATAAATCGCAAATTTGACTGATTCTATTACAATAATTGCACATTAGATACAGCGGTGATTTAAGCAGCACGTTTGTCTTAGCTTTGCCATGGTAAAATGTACAAGTATGGCGAGCATGAAGTCTTGGAATAAAGAAATTAATTTGCGATAGAATCTGGGGAACATCAATTTTGTTATGTAATATTTTATACAAAAATACTAAAAAAGAACAAATTCGTCGAAATTCAAGGCTATCAAAACCGAAAGATTGCAATAAAAAATAATTATCTGTACCCCGTTCGGGATAATATCCTGTTACCTTAAAATTTAAAAATTTTAAGAATTTCCTTTGAATTTGCTCAAGATTATTTTTATGTATCTGATAATAAGGACTCCAAACTATAGATCCGTATTCAAGTTTTGACCTGATATACGAATAGTACAATAGTTCCAATGCTTTTATATTAGTAAATGATTTGCAGTTTCTTAGTACAAACCCTAGCATTTTAGCAGCCTCTTTACACTTAATTGATATGTGTTCGACAAAGGTTAGCTCCGCATCGAAATAAATTCCTAAATCCCTAATTTAACGTTTGACGTTAAAACATTACCATCTATAGAGTAGTCGTAAGTATGTCATTTTTTTTCTTGTGTATGAAACAACTATGCATTTATTGATGTTAAGATTTAATTTATTGCACAAACACCATCGATGAACTTTATTTAATTCATTTTGAAGTGAATCACAATCCTCAGTTGAGCATATGCATTTAAATATTTTTAAGTCATCAGCATATACTAGTTTGTCGCATTTAATTTCTTCACATAAATCATCAATGAATAACAAAAAAAGTAAAGGTGCAAGGTTACTCCCCTGTGGTACCCCAGACGTACACGTATATGTTGACGACTCAAAACCATTGTAAGAAACAAACTGACACCTGGAAGTCAGATATGATTGAAAAAACAATAACATTTGCATATTAAATCCAAAATACGCCAATTTAGCCAAGAGTAGTTCGTGATCGACCCTATCAAAAGCCTTTGAAATGTCTGTATACAGTACATCGATCTGACCTTGATCATCCAAGACTTCAGCAACATCTTGAGTAAAAACTATCAAATTTGTTATTGTTGATCGGTTTGCCATAAAACCATGTTGATATTGTGAAATAAGAGATTTACTAGACAAAGAAATAATAAAACAAGTGCAGTAGTGCGGTCGCGAAACAAAATTGAGATTGTTGTGCGGTCAAACAAAAAAAAGGCAGTGAACAAAAAACTCGTAGCAGGCATTTAGAAAGCCAATGCTATATAATAGGTTAATTTATAGTCTGTAAATGTAACCAAGAGACCAAAAAATGAAAGAAAATATTTTGTCTTTGGAGTCTTCCAAAGGATATATTAAATAAGATAGATCACGAGAATGATCTAGATATTATTAAATTAAAATTTAAAGAGAGGGAGTGTGGTTTGATTAGTTCTGTTCGGAACTACCGACCAAGGGACTCTGGACTAGAACCCCGGGAAATATATCACCGGATTCTTAAAAAACGTTTTTCCCTCGGAAGGCAATAGCAAACCACCGAGGTATACTATGCTAAAGAAATTTTCCTGAAACTAATAAAACAATTCAAATACTATGTACTACCTGGGGTGGTTCGGCGTCCACCTTAAAGCTGTAGGTCCGTGATCATTGGTAACGCACAACACAAGTGTAGGAGGCTCTACAACAGCGCACGGCACCCGGAAAAAGTAAATTTAAAATTATTAAATAAAAAATAGATTAATCGAGAAATATTGTCTAGTTAGCACTCATAGAAAATTGTCCTACATGTATTTACACTATCAAAGTTTCCAAGAGTTCATCTAGTACAAGAACTTGTCAAAGCTTTCTAGACGAAAAAAGTGTAATGTAATTACAAGCTTTAAATGTCAGAAATGCAAATCAACGTTATTCGATGCAGATGCTGAACTTGCATTACAAGGGACCCTTTTGACTGCACCTCTTCTCATGCCGTTTTGGAAGTTTTCGATAAGATACAGTTCACATGTATCTTGCATATATGTGTTCCTATGCCAAAGGAACAGTCGGACTTACGTAATTACAAACCAATTTTGCCCATAAGTAATTGAAATAAGAAACTAATTTCAGACACTGTTCATTTTATATTTATGAATGCTTTTACATTTCTTGAGATCGAGTTTTATGCACAAATAAATTAATAGTTTTATAAGGACTGCTCATTTTACTAAACGGGCATAAAAAGGAACATAATCAACAATAATAACATAATAGGAGTTTCAAACTTTTGCTTGAATACCAGCATTTTGCACATCATCTGCTTTCTTTTTATAATAGCCCAGTGGCGCTCAATGGCTCAAAACTCAAGACATTTAGTGGACTGCATTGATTTTTCACAAAATTGTCATTTTTAAAAATCAAAAGTTCCAGAGTCGTATCAGAGTAGTGCGTATAGCTGCTAGATCTGCCCAAAAGAATATGGAAACGTGTTTACGACATAAAGTAGGGGTGGTAAACATTTTTCTATGCATTCTTTCCTGTAGACGTTTCCTGCAATTGTACCCGTTGTAAAAAATGTTGAACGTTTAAGGCTACCAGAACATATGGCCTGCCATAGGATTTTCTTTTCAAACTCATCTATTTTAATTGTTCTTACACTATCAAACTACGATATAATGTGCGATATTGAATTAAACACAGATTTGTAGTAATTATAGGATACAGAGGACAAAAAGAAATAAAACACAAAAACTAGTACAGTCAATAAGAACTTTTTTTAATTTAAAACAGCTTCAAGGTTAGGATATGAAAAATACTTATTTTCAGATAACTGACTAGTTAACTAATTACTATATTATGAAATACACTTTGATTCATTTTCAACAATGTTCGGATTGGATTGTGTTTAAATCGATGGTACCGGCCGAAAGCCAAAAGATTGTAAATGGTATAAAAAGTATATTAATCTGCCATTTCCTGCAAATTGATTTTTTGGGTCATTTTTCTCGTAAACTAAGATCAAACATCTACTCCCCATGGTAGTGACACATATTCATATTACATTCTAATGGCTTTTCCACACTGTGAGTGTACTTGGCTATTTTCCAGACTACCCTTTTACGAACGTCTATAACCACATACGTATTACATTCGAATGTGTTTTCTAAGATTACTCCTGCGTGAACATTTATATCTACATATATTACATTCAAAGAGTTTTCATCTACAACCCCATATCGATGGACTAGATCCAAATGTGGCTAACTGCATTTTTTTAATTTGGTTTACATCCAAACATAATAATAATATAAGTTTACTGTAACAAAAGATATAGAAAGTACAAAATTTTTTATTTACAATTTACAACAAACTGAACCGACAAAAGCTAAAGCTTGTTGATGGGGAAAGTAAGATCAATGTAATTAAACAACTGCTATTTAGAAGATTGCAAATAAATGCATTTAAATTAAATTATCTTAAGTTACATAACAACATAAATAATATTTAATTCGATTAGGTGAGGAGGAGTCACAGCATATACATATATTTTTTATGTCTTGATGTTTTTGTTTAACCAAATACATAACAACGAAAATTTATTTTAAAAACCTGATTTGATCCAATGGTACAAATTTAAATTTTATTATCTGGAAAATAACCATTTTGTACTTAGTCACTTTTAGAACCAACACTTACTTCAACTTACATTCAAATGGGATTACCCATTATGAGTGAACATGTATCTTCTATGATTACTTCTTCGTGAACATTTATAATCACATACTACATAACACTAAAATAGTTTTTCACCACCATGAGTAGATGTATGTTGTATAAGTTGACTCTTTCGCGAACATTTATAACCACATGCATTACATTCAAATGGTTTTTCCATACTATGAGTGAACATGTGCCTCTTAAGGCCACCCCTTCGTGAACATTTAAAATCACATATATTACATTCGAATGGCTTTTCCCCACTATGAATGGGCAGGTGTTTTGTAAGATCACACTTTTGTGTACATTTATAACCACATACACTACATTCAAATGGTTTCTCTCCACTATGAGTGAAGATGTGTATTTTAAAAGTACCCTTTTGTGAACATTTATAACCGCATATATTACATTCAAACGGTTTTTCCTCACTATGAGTCAACATGTGTATTTTAAGATTACCCTTTAGTGAACATTTATAACCACAGATATTACATTCAAATGGTTTTTCCCCACTATGAGTGAACATGTGCATTTTAAAAGTACCCTTTTGTGAACATTTATAATCACATATGTTACATTTAAATGGCTTTTCTTCACTATGAGTAAACATGTGATTTTTAAGAACACCCTTTCGTGAATATTTATAACCGCATATATTACATTCAAATGGTTTATTACCGCTATGAATAGACATGTGCTGTGAAAGTTGACCCTTTTGTGAACATTTATAATCACACATATTACATTCAAATGGCTTTTTACCACTATGAGTAAACATGTGTTGGATAAGATGACACTTTCGCAAACCTTTATAGCCACATATATGACATTCAAATGGCTTTTCCAAACTATGAGTGAACGTGTGTCTTTTAAGATCACCTTTTCGTGAAAATTCGTAACCACATATTTTACATTTAAATGGTTTTACCTCACTATGATTGACAACGAATTTTCTAAGAACAATTTTTTGTGAACATGTACAATCACATTTGTTACACTTAAATGGTTTTTCACCACTATGAGGAGATGAACATTGCATAAGTTGACTCTTTCGCGAACATTTATAATCATATACATCATATTCAAATGGCTTTTGCACACTATGAAAAACCATGTGTCTGTTAAAATCACTCTTTCGTGAACATTTATAAACACATATATTACATTCAAATAGTTTTCCATTACTATGACTGTAAATGTGTTGTTTCAGAGTAATCTTTTGCAAACATTTATAATTGCATATACTACATTCAAATTGTTTGACACTTTTATGAATGCCTACTTGTTTCTTGAAATTACTTTCCTCAGAAAGTCTTCGTTGATATTTGTTAGAGTCAGATAATCTGCTCTCTGTATTCATTAGTCTGTCCACTTCTGAAATACTGATGTCAAATTGTTTCTGTTCATTTTCTGGTATACATATTTCACTTTTCATCTCATGGTTGGTATTAGAGCCTTCCATTATCTGTGATTCTACTGTATATCAGTTTTAGTCTTCAATGTAAATTAGTTTTTTGTTATGTTAATATTTGAAACATTATGGCAACCTACAGCAACAAAAGTAGTAAGTTTACTTAAAAAAAGGTAAATTTACATATTATATAAACGATTGCTTTAACCCCAGTTACACACGACTATCACAAGAATCTTTCATTTGCAACTTGTACTCTATTGAACAAATTTACAATAAATGTGAATTAATATTAAGCAAATGAAGTATTTACCTGAAGACAAAGGGGCGATTAAATACATTAAGAAATTATTATTGTCATTACCCACATTACAATAATAATAATAATTCCTACTTTTCGACAAAGCAGTGTCTACTGCCACGAACCGTGAACGTGAACCGAACTCTATTGTCAGTATTCTATTCGCGTGAATGTAACAAGTTAACTGCAGTTCCACGCTAGGCTGGATTCTCATGGGTACGAAATCCAATAATACGACAATACGGCCATGAAGTTATGCGCCTACCACGATACCATTGTCAGTTCAACGAAATCGAACTGGCATGGGCTCGCGCAAAATCATATTACGATGCTCATATCGGTGAAGATGGGTTCGGTGACGATAAAATACTCGCTATGTGGGATAAGGCTTTGGCACTCTGCACATCAGAAGAATGGACGAAATTACGGGGGACTCAACTGAGGAGACGAATCGGCAATGGCCGTTCCAAACATTTGCGTACCCAATGGCCTGTATTTTAAAAAATTGTCGTTAGAGGGCGCTTCGGTCCTTGACAACGCTCAGACCACGCTGGCCATTGTTGACAGTTCGCTGGAGTGCCATATGGGTCGCAATGTTTCATAAAAATTAGCCAGATTTGCGATAAAATTTGCGATAAATCGCATAATCTGTCAACACTGTCAGCGTTGTCCAGAATCGTAGCGCCATCTAGAAGTAACGTTCAAACTTGAATTAACGTTCAAGGTCGGGGACGCTTTATTTGACTCGTTTCGTCTCCTCAGTTGAGTCCCCCGTAGACGAAATACATCCGGCCAGGGTTACCAGATCGTTCGGCTCAATTTCCCCAGTGGAAACTTAAAAATCCCCCAAATTTAGGACTTTTCAAAAAAATCCCCAAAAAGAAAATACATTTGTTTTTGTAAATTATTATTTGGTATTCCTAAATTTTATTACATTTCCGTGACTGAAATATTTGGCGCCTATATCTAAAATACCCCGAAATAAGCTATGTGTTACAAATAAATCCCAAGTGCTAGAAAATATTTATTGCAAATAAAAAAATGACATAAACATAAAATATAATAGTATATAAGTTTTATATTTTACTAATCTTTATGGTAATCTTAATTGGATTTTTGTAGTTTTTATCTGATTTTGAGTATTACCAGGTGAGATTTGGGTGGAGTGTCAGACCTAAAAATCCCCTTGTTATTCCCCAGGTAAATATTTTTTCCCCAGAAAAAAATATCCCCAAAAAATACCTCAAATAAAAATAAATCCCCTAGTTTTTGGGGAAAATTCCCTAATCTGGCAACCCTGCATCCGACACACCGAAGAAGTGATCGAATCGTGGACGAATCGGCAGCACCTTATCGACGAAGTTCCCGAGCTCATTATTGCAGTCGGCAATGGAGATAGTTCTGATGAATTAGAATTTTCAGACGACGATACTTGAAACAATCCAGAAGATTGCCGACATGTCGACAGTACCATGTAAAATAATTGCTTTGGAACAAAGTTTTTAAAAAAAAATTTATTTTGTTTACAATTTATTTTTCACTCATTTATCGAGTATATTAATTGCAATATTTCAATAAACAATTATAAGTAAGTTTATGGCTTGTTTATGAATTTTATTTTTAAATGATATTATTATAGGAAGATCGTGGACCTTATGACCAACCTGCTTGGGACGCCATTGAGACCGTTGTTGATTAGAAAATGAAACACACGCATATGACGTAACTGCTTTTGTGTTTGAGATAAACTATACTTTTTTGTTTACAGTGTTGCTTGTTTGGTCTTTAAGCTTACGTTACATTACACTTTTTTGTCTAAAAAACTTTGACATGTTGCGGTTCATTTGCGCAAACGCCCCGAAGGTGTCAATTCGTGATTACCAATATTGTAAAAGATATAGGATTTAGCAATATTAATATTTTCGTTATTTCACTTCCCCATTTTGTATTATTAAAAGGTATTTTTCATATATAAATAAAAATACTCAACACAGCGTGAACGAACAAAGTGCAAGTTGATGCAACGATAAAACGTTGATTGTGTCATTATCCAATCACCACGCGTGCGCGCTACCAATGCCAATCGTAATTTTTTCCATAGCAACCAATATAAGTTTTACGAACGTTCCTAAATTCACTAAACGGTATGTTAAACACTACTAAAACACATTTGAATATATCTAAAAAGCGTTAGGCGCGCAAGTCGTTTATGACTACCGTACTTCTCTCGGAGAGCTGCTAAAACGCTTAATATATCCTGAGGAGTGACCTAATGTACATCGTTCGCTTTATTTATATATTTTATCATCAACTATAATTAATACAGAAAAGCACACCTATATGGAAATCCGGTACTAGGTGGTGGTTAACCATTAACTTTATCATACTTAAGAGGTAAATCTTTTAGTGCAAGTGTTCCATGTGAAACAGTGAAAGTACCTATTTGTAGAAGCACCCTCCATTTTTAATATGAAGTGGTTACTATTTGCTTATTGCAGGCATGGATAGTTCTACAAATACTAGTACAATGGATATTGATGATATAACCGTAATTAAAAACGAAGTCGATATACAAATAGAACCAGAAATAATAAAAAATTGTGCCACCAATACTCAGTTTCGAATTGATGAGAGTGAACAGAGGCCATTCAGCAACACCACAACTTTGGGACATCAAGGGTGTGTTAATTCCGATCAACTTTATCAATGTAACATCTGTCAATCGAAATTTCTGCAAGAAACCAACTTTAAGGAACATATTCTTATTCATAAAAGTGAAAAGCACTTGATACCCCGCAGTGACATATTTAAAATAATAGATAGTGACAATATGCCCAAACTAACACATACTGATAAAAAACCATTTAAATGTAATAAATGTGATTATAAATATTCAGTTAAGTCCTATTTGGATAGACACATGCTCACACATACTGGTAAAAATATATTTAACTGTGCTTTTTGTGATTATAAATGTTTACAGAAAAGTAGCCTTTTAAAACACCTGTTCGTACATACACTATATGAATGTAATTTATGCTATTATAAATGTTTACATAAAGGTAAACTCGATAAACACCTGCTTACGCATGGTGGTGAAAAATTTCAATGTATTTTTTGTCAGTATAAATGTTCAAAAAAGGGTAGTCTCAAACAACACATGCTCAGACACAGTGGTATGAAGCAATTTGAATGTAATATATGCAACTGCAAATTTAAAACGAAGAGTAGTCTCAAACAACACACTCTCAGACATAGTGGTGACAAACCATTTAAATGTTATCTATGTAGTTACAAATGTTTACAAAAACGTCAGCTTAAATTGCACCTGTTCACACACGGTGGTAAGAAACCAATTGAGTGTAATATATGCGATTACCAATGTGAAACAAAAAACAGTCTCAAAATGCACATGCATACACACAGTGGCGACAAACCATTTGAATGTAATTTATAGAGGAGTTGAAAAGATCTTGCATCACCTCAAAAAAGTTGTCGATTGTTAATGTAGTGGATTTTTTCAAAAACTTTTGTATGAAATGTTGAATCATAAAATAAAAGAAAAATCTTGATTTTTTTAATTACGATATTTTATTCTCCATACATTTGGAACTATTTTTATGTGCATATGATTTAGCTGAAACGTTTTATTTTATTACTATTTGGAGAAATTTCTATGCTCGAAATTTCTCATCATTTGCCCATTCAAGATTTGAATATCCCACAATGTTTTTTCTTTGTGTTAGTTAACAGCGACACAATGAGGATTTTATTTGTGAAATATCAAAATATACTAATGACATCAATCTCAAATGAAGTTGAACCACTAGATTATATGAGCAGGTAAACTTTTATTTATTTAATGTGAAATGATGCTTCTAAAGGATAATAATTCGCTTTTATAGATTTCAAGATGAAATGCCCATCAGCTTTTCTTCTGTATGTTTATCACTGCATTTGACCTTATAAGTAATACTTGTTCCTTTTTGTCTATATAGCTTTTTATATTTGATATATGTTCTTCTCTCACAGCTTACACTGTTTACACACCCACTCACTGTCTACACACCTTTAAAACGCACTACCTTGTCAATGATGCCTAGGACTTTCATGTGGTAACTTTGTTTTACTATGCTTTTCTTTATGTATATACCTTAATGACACCTGATCTACTTACGATACCTCAACACCCACCTGCTTTATTTTGCAAAAGTTTTATGTATAATTCTGTAAAGTTTTATAATTCAATTCCTGATAGCTTTTCCTTAAAGCTTTTAGTATGAAAAAATTTAAACATTACTTAAAACATCATTTACAGTAACCACTAAGTTAAGATCTGTCGTCACATCAATCTGTTATACTTTTCAGGACTTCTTGGTTAAATAGAGTAGCCTTCGGCAGATCTCGGCAGCAGTCTTCATAATTTAATAATAACTACCATATTTCATTTTTTAAATATTCATTATTGAACAGCGCAAATGCCACATTTGTGTCACAGCTAAGGAAAAACTGCAGGAAACCTTAAGCAGATCTGCCGGTACCAGGAGTCGAAGCTGGGCCGCTTGGGAAGTCCTCTGTGAAAGTTATGAGAATATTTATATTTTTGTTCAATTTAAATATGTTTTCCTAATAAAGACAATTTATTGTTATTATTATAACCGCCTTGAAGTTCTCATTAACACATCGACCATAGTTTATTGAATTTTGTGTAATATTGAAAATATCATTCTCACAAACAGTACGTTTGAAACGAATAACGCAAGTAACTAATTTTTTATACCTTCTATATTTTTTTTTATTAACCATTAATACCAACATAGACTATTTACATGGCTCACATACATTATGCATATTTTTAATTCTTTGTAGACTGTTCTAAGTAATTTTATACAGATAATATCATTTTCCCCTTTTTTTTAAATTTGAAAAACTCAACAAATAATAATAATAAATCGTCTTTATTTAACAAATGCACCTATTACAGACATTTATCCTGAAAAGACGAACATTTTTGCTACATAGCAAAAATAAAAAACAATATAAAAATAAATAGAAGTACAATGAAATGAAATTGATGAAAAATAACCTAATATTATTTTTGTTAATTTAATGTTTTTTGTTCTTCTGTGAAACATTTGTAAAGAAGCAGACAAATCCGGTTTGTGTAAGTTAAACAGTTTAACTGCATTATACCGAAAAGATCGCTCAAATATAGCTGATGTGTGTTGTGGCTGGTATGGACATGGGTACATCTAATATTATGATTGTGAAGAGTATTTCTAAAGATTATTTTTTGAAATAAACATGGAGGCTTTTGGGATTTAAATAATTGGTGCAAAAAAAACAAGAAGATTCAATTGAAATAAGTTAGACACTTTTAACCAATTTAATTGTAAAATATATTGAGAGATATGATCATATTCTTCAGATTAAATATGAACTTACAACACGTTTTACACACACTGTAATTGGTACTCAGTTGACTTTGTCAATACAGGGGTTACAGTAATTCAGCAGAGATAAAATTAATGTTTCTGAAAGCTTTTTCCTTATTTTAAAATTAAGAATATGCTTGCTGGCATATAACATCCTAGTACTTACAGAACATTTCTGTAACAAAGCATTTACATGGTTCTTAAACATGAGAGAGGTATCAATGCCCTCAGTAAACAAAACTGTGACATTTACCTGTCTACTATATAAAAATTGTAACGAATTTCGATCGTTACTGTGTATATTTCCGAATTTATATTTATTTCCTTTAAAACATTATTGTTAAATTGGTCTATGAATGCAAGTGATAAGGTGCGAGTGCTCTGATAAAATTGATATCTGCATTGAACTTGTATCACTTTTGGGTACGCTTTCTCGTTTGAGCTACAGGCTAATTTAAACGAACTATTTCTTCTAGTGGCAATTTTATAATTATTATTAAAATTGTTGCATTACACATTTTTGAAAAGAAGTTCATTATTAATACTTCTTATGTGTTTTTTCTTCGAATAAGTGATCAAATGAACCTTCATTCGTAAACCTTTGTTTGTTAGAAGGCTTTCTTATAAAGCGTAAGTAATTATTCAAGTTCATTTAAAATTTATTCTAATTTTAATCGATCCTTTGCAGCTCTTTATATCATACGTATACTTGATATCCTATGTATGGTATTATTAAGATATGTGGATTCATTTCGATACCGTTTTGAATTACTATTATCTGGGATTTTGTTTTTTTGGAATTGGAGGCTCATTCAACAAAATGGTTACCAATATTTTTGATGATCCGGCAGTATCAATTAGTCATCTAGGACTCAACCATGTAACATTCACAAATGTTACAAGGATTTTTTATAGGGTGGTTAGTTGGGCGTTTGGTGGGCCGCGAATGGGGTGGTTGGTTGGGCGTTTAGTGGGCCACATATAGGGTGGTTGGTTGGGCGTTTGGTGGGCCGCGAATAGGGGGGTTGGTTGGGTGTTTGGTGGCGACACTTTGGGGGTATAATCACTTTGCTCTTTCCGAGTATATTTCCCGACCTCTTTTCCAAGGTCTTGTGGTCCTTCTCTGTCCTATATTCTTCCTATCTGTGATTGTACTCTTTTGTGCATTGGTTGTTTCACTGTGTTTGAATCTCCTCTCTTCGCCTTTTGACTTTTCCACTTGTCTATCTTCTTTCTACTCTTCACTTTCCTTTCGTTGCTCTGGGTGCCTTTACACACTTTGGAGTAACATCTGGCCGAAGTTAGCTGGTGAGGTAGTCCAACTTATTATATTTTGTTTTTTTTTGTAATCGGCTGCTCTCGGGTCATCGCGTAGTTAGATGCACCACGTTAAGAAGTTGGCTCCTTGCTGAAAAAGAATAGCTTTGGCTTTTCTTTCGCAGCAAGAGGAGTTGCGCTGCTTTCCACTAACCTTTCGGGCTTCTTTAGATCACCTGATCCGTGATGTAGAGGGTTAACGTCTTCCCTCTGCCTTGTGGTTTTTGGGGGAGTCCCCGCAAGGTGCCAAAAAGACCTGCCCATGTCTTTTGTGTTGTATTTGTCCCCTCAGGGTTTTGGAAGGGTTTGCTTTTGTTGGGGTTGGGTTTGGTTTTACTGGGGTTTATTTGCTTATTTAGTGGGTTGGGTCAACTGGTTAAGATTTGTTGGTAATCAGGGTTGATCTGCTTAGAGCCTTTGAAGGTACATTGCTATTGGTTGTGTTTTGAACCAATTTGTGCTATAACGGGCGACGCGTGCTACGTGATCAGCTGCGACCGTGGTCAATATGGGATGTACTCTTCAATTGCTGTACACCAATTAACATTCTTCTGACAATCTTGACAGGCTTACTAAACTTACTGTTTCTTTTAGTAAATCGTGTTGTTGTGGGTTGGTATTCATTTCCAGGCTTTTAATTTTTAGCATTTGTTTCCTGATATCTAGACTTTGCCGTTTACAGCTTTTTTCCAGCTTTAACCGAATTTCTGCTCGCCGTTTATTTTCATATTATACTTTTTAGGTTATTTAGTATTATCTAATTCTTTATATCGGATTTGATTAGCTTCCAGTTGTTATCTAGTTATTGAATTGATATAGGGTGTATTATTATCAGAGTTGTGAGGTCTCTCTTTGGATAATAAAGCTTTTTAGCAGATTTGAGTATTCAGAGCAACATAGCAGAGCCTGCCTGAAAGTATTGGGATTGGAGAATTTCTTCTTTATGATTGTATTCCTAAAGCCTGGTGGTTTTATGAATAGTGTTAGGAGATATTGGATATCTTCATTATGTTAGGGAAGCTGGTGACTCCATTGGCTATTATTATTAATAGCATTATGATTGATTAGGGTTAGGGTGGTGTATGATCAAGCACGTGGAGGTTGAATACACTAGAATTTATATCCACAATTAATAGGAATTGTGGATAGTATTTAGATTGTTATACACTCTGTATAGTGTGTCATCTATTTTTATTATAATTAAATTGGTTGCTAGTTATTGGGAATTTATTTATTCTTGTTTTTATGAGTAAGTTTTCGATTTTGATAAATGTATTCCTTTTATTATTTTGCTTTTCAATAGATTTCAATAAACATTTTATCTTTTTAAAAATTCCTTTGGCTTTTTGTATTTTTGATAAATTTCTATCTATCTGGGTTAACCTAATTTTGTGTGATTCGTTCAAGTTAACATAAGTTAAATTTTGATTTGCTTAGTGAAAATCCCCTCTTCAAATCGAGCTGGATTTTGGTCATTTTCAAATATCCACCGTTAGTTGTTGTCGGCTATTACAAGAGAAACACTCATTTGTGCTGTTTAAGAAAAGTGAGGTTAGTTAAAGTTTAAACGTTGTTTATATTTTTTCCTAACCGATATTTTTTAGGATTGATCGAGTGATGTCTTCTCACTTTATTTATTAGTTGGGGTCCATTTATAGACTTATGTTTGATGGTCCGTTTATAGACTTTTGGTTGATTTGATGCTCCTTTATTTATAAGGGTGAGTTTTGTTTAAGATTTCATTTAAACTTCTACCTTAGGTCATTCACCTGTGGTCTAATGTTTATTAACTTTTCTTTATAGAGCATTAGTTTGGATAGAAATTTAAGCCGGGACTACAATTTAGTATTTATTCCATTTCTGTAACATACTTGTTATGAAGGATATTGGTGGCTGTACCTTCTTGGAAAACTTAAATGGTCATTTGAACTCTGGTCCGACTACCTCAAATGTGCCTTACGGAACATGAATTCATCAAGTAAAATAGTAATTCATTTATTTTTTTAAAAAGCTCAAGTAAGTTACAAGGTAACATATTTTCTAGTCTTAAGAGATAATTAAGATTATTAATTAAGCTGATAGCAATTACTAAAGTAGATTAAGTTGGTTAGACTTTATTCAGCGTTATGTACTATTACAATTTTTTATTCATACTCTATTTATATTGTTGGTTAATAGATATTGTCCTATTGATGATTTTGTGATATGATTAATAATTATCTTATTGATAATTATTGATGAGTTTTTGATATTATTAAATTTTATGCATGTTCTTCTTTATATTTAAGGGGTGTCGAAGGTATATTTGCCTTCATATTATATTATATGTGTTTGGATATTTTTAATTCCAATTGGAACCGTTATTTGATATTTTATGTAAGATATTTTTCTGTATACTTATTACTGTGGGGATTGTTATAATTAATTAAGAATTGGGGGTCTACTAGCAAAGTCTAGTTACTGTATATTATTTAAAATTTGTTCAAAGATTGGATATACAGGGTGTTTTGGAAAAGATGCCTTTCCCGTTAAAGGGCAATAGAGAACATGTGTAGAGTAACATCTTACTAACAATTTCCTGAAATGCCCCTTTGAAATGACAACCCCCCTTTATAAAAATAATAGGCACGCCACTGCAAAATAGTAGATAAAACTGTATGAAAAGAAAATTGTGTCTACTAGTACATACTTTTAAAGGTCATGGACAAATGAACCATAAACTAACCCAAGAAGGTAGCAGGATAAAAATAAATTCTTCGAAGATTGTAATCAACACCAAATAGCAGTACGTGCTTTTAAAACGTTTTTAACTAAATAATAACACTCATTTTGAACATCTGTAATAACTGTTACTGACTCAGATCTTGGAGATTTGTAACTGCAGTATGCAGTTTGTCGTCAACTTTCTTTGTGTTAGGTGGTGGTAAATTTGAGTTTCGATTAATACACGTTTTAGAATTAATAACTTGCATTAGGTAGTGTTAAGTGTTTGTTTTAGTGAAGTAGTTTATTTAAGTGTATTTAGTTACTGTTTAAATTATGGCAGAACCAAACACGCCTGCTGAATGAACGGATCTTTTCAAATCAACCATTTTCAAAAAGTACACTTATACCGCGATTGCAATTTTGCCAATGGCTATTGGAACGCAAACAGGAAAATCCCCAGTTTGCACAAAATGTTTTACTCGGGCGGGTGTTTTTAATTCACACAACAGCCACATAAGACCTTTTATTCTGCTCCAACGATTAACCGGTGACTGGCGCCTACATTTTCTGGCCAATGAAGTGTTCGACGGACTCCCACTATTGAGCACCACTACACTTTGCTCGACAGGTACGGGAGTTTTTGAACACATGTTATAAAGATTGTTTGCATCTAAACGGTAAGTTTTACTCATTTTGTTAAAATGACATTCGTAAAATGAAAAACAGGCAATGTTTCCATCACAATTAGGTCAACGAACGTATGTTACATTTTATTTACCGACCTTAATAAATGATCAAGTCATCAAAGTAGTGAGTCACTCGGCAACCAGTGCTGAAATTCAATTCTGTTGTTTCTGTAAATTGATACGTACGTAGCGGAGGTCAGTTATTAATTTAGTAGTGCAGATGTGAGATCATTGTTTGCTTTATCTGTAATTCAGGGTCAAAATTACAAACAATCCATAGCCGACTCGTGACTTGTAAAAAATACGGAAAAATCCGAATTTTTTTTTATTTTTTATTTTTATTTTATGAGTTTTGGGATCTCTATATGGTCACCTTCCACCCCCTTAAAGCATTGCATATTGTCCGGAACACCCTGTATGTTATCCTATATTTTTCGATTATTTATTTTATCAAAGCTTACAAATAAATTAAAATCGTTGAACCATGTACCCAAGGCCGCCTCTGTGCTAGTCGGGGCATTATAATTTTAAAGGTGAACTATACGTCACAACCATTCAAATTATCTGAGCTACAGATTTTATTAGAAGCTACCAACCAGGTAAGTGTTAGATTGATAAAGTAATATGTTTCATTTATATTTAAATTAAATTGCAATTTGTAAATCAGAAAATACTTTATTATTTGATTACTGTAGCAATTTATTTGAAATTAATTTTGAAGAGGATTTGTTTATCAGGTTTTTATATCTACATAGCTTTTTTTAAGCGCAATTCTAATCTTTACTTTGTTATAAATCGATTATTATATAGTATTAAATTTATTTATGCAATTAATACTTTTCAAATATTTCATGTGTTTCGGTTATTATGGAGGCCAACTTATAAAATATGGCCATATTTCCGGGCAATTATTGATTATTTATTTAGTCTTGATAAGTAAAGCTATAATCAGTTATGTAGATCTATCAAGTTTTTGGGTAAGTCAAATTATATATATCAATAAGCACTGTTTACATCTGAATTTCTTATCGTTTTTTAATAAATGTTATTTTGTTCTGGTGTTTATGCTAAATTGCTTATTTATCTAACCTTACATAATCATATAATACTTTTGGTCCATCACCATCGCCGAACCCCCCGGAGAAGACTAATAAGAGAGTTTTCATTTGTATGTATGGTCCTCTTCTGGACCATCATTTAAATTATTATTTTACTGCTTGCCTATACGTTACAGAATCAAGTAAAATGAACTATATAAACACATTTACATACCACACATGTAAATTTGGTGATGAAACATTCTCTATGTATTTCAGGTATAAACTGGGAAAAGCATGCTAATGTAAAGTCTTGTGTCTTCAAATTTACATATATGCGACATTAATAATGTGATTTGTATTTTACATCACACTTTTTACTAGTCAAATATATAACTATTTAACCACTAATTTGTTTGCGGGCTGCGGTGCGGAGTTGAAAACATCAGTAATGCGCATAACACCTGGCTGCAGACGTGTTAAATCGTGGTCGCCCATTTAGTTTGTTTTATTTATGTTGAATATAAATATTAAAATACAATAACCAGTTTTATTTCTGTGACTGTAATATTTCGGAAGTGGGATAAACAAAATAAACAGCCGTGACAAATTGAAATTTCCAGTGAATTGATATTTTAGTACCGAGGAGTTTACAACGCCAAGTGAACGTATTCATTAAAGGTACCCTGAGTTTGTGTTTGTTAATCTCAAAGGCTTCTAAAATGTCTAATCTGCGTTTGTTATTACAAAAATGTAGGAATTTAATACCAACAATTATAAAATAACATTTAAAACCAACACTAACACTTTTTCATTTTTATTTAATGCTAAAGACAGAACACGTGATATCATGAAATCGGGCATTTACCGTTTAAATTGTTCTTTTTGTAGTTCGGTATATATTGGGCAAACACTTCGAAATTTTGACATAAGATATAAAGAACACATACGTCATTACAAAAATAAACATCCTGAAAAATCTAATTATGCAAAACACCTTTTAGAATACAATCACACAATGACTCCTCAAGATAATATTAAGTTCCTACATTTTTGTAATAACAAACACAAATTAGACATTTTAGAAGCCTTTGAGATATACAAACACAAACTCAGGGTACCTTTAATGAATGACCAACTTGAGCTCAGTAATTCTCCGTTACTGGAAGTGTTAGATATTTAATTCTGATTATTTTGATTTTTTTATCTAGTTACCTATTTTTGTATCTACCTTAGCGACGTGTTTGTTTATATTTGTATTACCTTTGATAATGACAGCTTAGCTGTCGAAACAATATTGTCAGATTATATTTTAATAAATACTGTGAAACTCTTTTCCTATTTATTTATTTATTGTTTATTAAAATTTTTCAAAGCAAAATATATTAGGCGACTGTAAATTAATACCATAAAAAGAGAGATTCGGCAAATTTCAACAATGCACGCGTCATATAATTTACTAGGAATCGAGAAATTAAATACCGAAAGGCATTTGTTAAAAAACCATGAAGAATCTTGATCTTTTAGCATTTTTATTAATGTTGTTTATATATAGCGTTTGATCTTTCTTTCTATTTTATTATATTGCATGCTATGTAATAATATAATAATGATTTTCTTTCTATAATAAGTTATTAATTAAGTTATTATTGTTCCGACGTTTTCTTTTTTCCCTAATTTCACTATTACAGTTGAATCGATTACTATTTTAAGGAAATAAGTTATCCTACACAAAGTGGAAAGTTTTAAAATTGTTGCTTTAACTTAAAGATCCTGTTGCAAAGGGATTTCAAGTAAGTTCTGGCCGTGACCCTACTTTTTTGGGCTTATTTGAACGTGGTTTTGGTGGCGGATAAAGCTTTGGAGCGCGTTCGAATGAGCCTCCAAAAAAAGGTGGATCGCCGCCTAAAGATTTGCATGGAACCGCAATATATCGATTTTATATAACCGTGGTGATAGTGATTCATAATTAAATAAGCGTAAAATATACGGCGCTTTGTATATGTTTGTAATACAGAATGTATTTACATACATCTTATGTATTAACAGTGACATAGGATTTACGTAAATAACAGATGCATAATGAGGCGGACATAACGCTCTCCAGATGACTTGAATTTTACTTAGCTGCTACATAATAAAGTAACCATTGTTACTCTCAGTTACGTAAATAATATGTTGCTGTGTTTGCTGGGCCTAAGCCTAAACTTTTTCCATAATCAAATATAGTAAGATGTGTGTTGCCCAGTTCAAGTCTAATCTCATTTACTATATTTGATCGTAGATTTCTATTGCCAAATGAAAGCAGTACAGTTCTATTGGGATTGATTAATCCGTAAGTTGTGACTTTTAGAAAATTCCAAGATTTGCTTTAAATCTTTATTGATAGAATTAGAAGCATTATGAAACAAGTTAGGTTCAAAATAATGTATCGATTGAGTGTTATCTGAGCTGAATTTCACTATCGGATATTACATTCAGCAAATCTGATGTGTACAAAAAAAAAAACAATAACGGACCTAAACTGGAACCCTGAGGGACTCCAGAGACTATATGTTCTGGGTTTGATAATTATTGTTAAATATAATCTTTCAAACACGCACCATGGAGTTTTATTGTAAATTACATCTTAATGTAATTAAAAAAAATAAGATGACAGTATTTCAACTGGTGAATTTCCTCAAGATCAAGAAGTAACTCTGTATCGTAGTAATAAAGCATGTAACTTTTCATGCAAGTATAGATTACCTGAGTTATCAGATAGATGATATCTCGGTATTATCAATTTTTCTCATGAAATTTTTTTACTTAAGATTTGTTGCATTATCGCTTACCTACCAACACTTCTGGAATGCAAATGTGCTAAAAATCTCTATAACAATCTACTACAAATAAAAAAATAATAATTTAAAAGGGACCACATAGTCCATGTGAACACTGCCAGTTTTTTTGAAGGTTGTTTCTAGTGATGAATAATTGGAGCTTTTACTAAGATTTTTCTTTATATTACAACATGGTAAGCTTTTTACAAGATTCTCTATGTCCCCAATCAATTTCTTTGTAGTAATAATATCTTCTTGCCAAAGCTTTAACCAAATTTAAAACTGTTCTTGTAAAAAACTGACGAAAACCAAAGCATACTCTCAAAAATTGCAAGATGCTTCAGTCTCGCTTCAAAGGCTGTGGTCTATATGTAGAACAATCTTGATACCTTATAATTCTGTAACTTATTTCTGCAAAAATGCCAAGATAATTTCTGCATGCATTTAAAGCTTGGATCCCATTTACTCATGTATTTGTTCAAACATTCATCATTCGTGGATATTTGCCAAGGAGTGGGAATGGTGCTACACATACAAATGTTCACCACTTGTCCTTTCCCATTGGTAAATATAGCACAAATCCAAACCTTTTATTACTTTATAGATATATTCTTTAAAAATGTATATCTGCAAGTACAAATTTTTGCCAAATATACAAGTAATGGGCATAGGCGCCCACAGAAACTTGTCTAGGGTGGGGGGGGGCAAGCCTAGAATAAACGGCATATTATACAAAATTTTCAATAAAATTTAAATTGTTCAACTTTCAGAGGGGGAAAGTGCCCCTCCTACATAAATATAAATGACGAACATTTGTCAATACACAAGTAATGGGATCCAGGCTTAACGATAATTGCATTCAAAAAAATAAAATTAACAACCTTTATTTGCTGAATAAACTTTAACAATCTTTATGCAATTACATTTAATGATAATAAATAGTTACACTAAATGACTTTCACAAATCAAATTTTACAAAACAATGCAAATTAATATTTACCTCAACCACACCTCAACCTAATCTTATTAATCAATATAACATATTTTAACTGCAAGAACTTCGTTTGTCTTGTGTTTTTCTTGAATCTCTGTGTGTGTTGAATGGGTCTGTGTGTAACAATATGTATTAAATTAATACAAGTTGAGAAACAGAATTAAGATTCTATTATTTTTCATACAATCTGTTCAAACAGAACGACATGAATTTCTACATAAATATAGTAAATATTTTTTTCTTTGGTGCATGCCATTTTCAGATTTGCTACTTTATACCAAAATTAAATTGCAAATAATACTGAAATTTTGTTATTATCACTGGATACCTTAAAACAAACAAAAAAATTATGGCTGTATTATATAACAAAAAGTTTTTATGTATGTAGTAAACCCAACCTAGTAGAAGGTTCATATAGTTCTTCAGCACTATATGAAGAGACATAAATATTGTGCAACAAGTAAACTCTTTTGCGAACATTTATAACAACATATTGTTATGATATAAAAAAGGTGGTGTGTGTGTGTTCGTTTAATCATTTTAATTATATAAAAAATTAATTAATAACCATCGCATTTGTGCGACAATAAAATTCTATTGTGATATGCGCTGTACTAGTATACACTTTACAACACTTGATCATAGATTTATTTAAATTAAAGAACGCTATCACTTATGTTTAATGGTAGCAAGGCAAACTGAAATGTTATACAAAAACAAACAACACTTATCTTTGTGATGAAAAGAAAATTTGTACCGGCTATGATTTTAAAATCCAAAGACAAGCTCAGGAATATTGCATGAGAAAATTTCAGGTGGATCGCTCTCTGACAAAATAATAAAATATTGTTCAACTTATACCTCTAAAATTCTGTTAATGGACACAAAACAAAAAAATACACAAATAAATTTCTTTTTGAACATTTAAAAATATTATTTTATTAATAACCACATAAAAAAATTAAAACTGAAAGTTTACGAAAGCGAAACGAAAACAAAAGAAAATTTCTTACTATCTAAATTTGATTCAATTAACAAACTTGGAATAATTTAAATTAATTATTGGTGTCAATTGGATTTACCAAAATAACAATTGAGAGACAGTCTAATTCTCCTTGTCCTGATTAATTTTTATTTTATCAATACCACGATCTTAAATTATAATTAAAAGAAACGAAACAAAAATAAAGTTAGTTTGAAAATAAATTTTTAATTCAAAAATTTTGGCGCCACTCGCTAATTTTTAAACACACTATATTATTTGGCAGTTTTCTGTAGTAGTCGGTAAATTTAGCTGTTTATTTGTTGTGATGGTGAACACACATTTTTAAAGTGATCTTTCCAGTGAAAATTGTATTGTAAATAATTACCATTATTAAATATTGGACATGTTTTCTCCAAGACGTGAGCACATCAATCAATTGTCTATTTCCCATAAGTTTTCATTACATCCAGTTTTTAAATTCCTTCCATCCAGAAATAAAGTTCCAATACGTTTTACAGAAATTTTCTTCTTATAAATAAATAGTCCAAAAACCAAATTAACACTTCATTTTCCTTTTTTATAATTCACATTAACTGTTCTTTATTATTATCATTATTTAAAATTAATTAACACTTTTTTAAAAAATTAAATTTGGATGAAATTTGTCGTAACCTCACTTTTTCGACGTTTCATTGACGTTAAGTTTGACACACATAACCTCAACATTTTATTAAATTATTGCGTGATCTGACATGGCTTCTACGTTGTATGAAAATGAAGGTCACCAGATTTTTGACTTGCTTTTATATTTTTTTTCAAAAACAAACGCAAACGTTATTTTTCCACTAACAAAATCTGGTAAGTTACTAAAAAAATTTGAACATCTAACCTAATAAGATTTACATAACCAAATTATTGCTAAAAAATTAAATTAAATGTTTAAACATATTACATAATCAGAGAGAGGATAATCTTTCCTATATTTTGGTATATTACATGTCTAACAAAAAGCAAATTTAACTCCAGGATTCAATGGCAACCATCTTGAATTTTCTGACAATCATGGTTTTACAAAATTACAACTAATAACATTTTCACACCTTATTACCTCCTTTTCTTATTATTAAATTAATCCTAACATCCTATTACACAATATTTACATCAATTTTGGCATCAAAACTTTAAATATTAACTAGATTTTACTATTTTAACAGATCAGGTTCAAACGATACAATTTTTAAGCTTCAAAAGGCTAAACCTTCTCTATTTAGAGCTGCCCACTTGAAAATTCTATAGCTAAGGTGCTCTAGAACCTAATTAACAATATTGCAGCAAAACATTTTGGCTGCAAATGCATAGATTAATGAAAATTATACATTTATCATAAATTTGATGAATCGTTAAACCAGCATGTGATTTACTTGAAATTCAACAACAAAAACTTTGAGTATTGTGGCGATTGCTTGCATACACCTTTCCATCTTTTTATGTTTCAGCTCTTCAGGCTCTGAAGGCCCATGGCTTTAGAAAGTTCCTTCTTCCATTGCTTTCTATCCTTGGCTACTTCTTCCCATCTCCTTAGCTTTAATTTCTGTAAATCTTCCTTCACACAATTATCCCAGTTGTGCCTCAGTCTTCCTCTTTTTCTTCTGCCTTCTGGATTTTCCTGATAAAACTTTTTTGACTATTCTACCTTCTGGGAGTCTAACTAAATGACCTAGCCATCTTAGTATGTTTCTTCTAACGATCTCCGTTACTGTATTTTCTCCATAGATCTCTTCTATTTCTTTGTTTTTCCTTCTTCTCCAGCTGTCTTCTTGTTTGACTCCGCCGTATATTCTGCGCAATATTCCTCTTTCCCATATTTCTAGTTTATTTTCTTCTTTCTTTGTCAGGTTCCATGTCTCACTTTCATACAGTAGCACTGGCAACACTATTGTTTTATAAACTGTTATTTTTGTCCTCCGCGGTATTGATTTACTCACAAACATTTTCCGAAATGCACTATCTGATTTCGTTGCTGCAGCTATTCGTTTGTCTATTTCTTTTTGGATTTTGCCATCATCTGTAATTTCCGTTCCTAAATACACTACACTAACCACTCTCCCTAGTTTTATATTTTTATCTCTTGTACCGACACTCAACACAGGTTCTTCGATTCCAGTTTGTTGACCAAACACCACATATTTTGATTTGTTTCCGTTTATTTTTAGTCCCACTTTTTCTGCTTCTTTTGCGAACTTACTCACTATTTCTTTTAATTCTTCCCTTGTTCTTGATATAATGACAACATCATCGGCATATGCTAATATCTGATGAGAGTTCTTGAAAATAGTTCCTTTCGTTTGGATTTTACTTCTTCTTATCACCCCTTCCACCGTTATGTTAAATAATGTTGTCGACAAGCACACCTTTCCATCTATGTCTTTTATAATTTCCAGGTGAAACTACACCTTACAATGGCTTCAATTATGAAAAACCAAGTCCAACAACCTAACCATATGCAAATAATTTTTCAGTTTTAAGTGGAAAATCCGTTTAAGATCTACTTTTTATTATTATCAAGTGATGTAGAGTGTATCCTTTATTTATTAAGTAACAAATTAATTTATTTAATTAAGATTTGTTCAAGTTGAATCCAAACCCCTAAATATATAGGCAACCCAAATGACTTATATAACAATAAGTGCTGAAATCACAGCAATAAATTACAAATGGTTTTTTCCATTATCAGTGGGCATGTGTTTGATAAGATAACGCTTTTGTGAACACTTATAACTGCATATATTACATTCAAAGGATTTCTCCACTACTATGAGAAGTCATGTGCTGTGTAAGGTTTGACTTTTGCGAACCTTTGTAACCACATATATTACATTCAAATGGCTTTTCCCCACTATGAGTGGTCAGGTGTTTTATAAGATCACCCTTTTGTGAACATTCATAACCACATATATTACATTTAAATGGTTTTTCCCCACTATGAGAGAAAATGTGTTTTCTAAAATTATTCTCTAGCAAGCATTTATAATCACATATGTTACATTCAAATAACTTTTCCCCACTGTGAGTGCACATGTGTCTTTTAAGAAGTCCCTTTTCTGGACATTTATAATCACATATATTACACTCAAATAGTTTTTTACCACAATGAGTAGACATGTGCTGAGTAAGATGACTTTTTCGCAAACATTTATAACTACATATATTACATTCAAATGGTTTTTCATCACTATGAGAAGACAGATGTTCTAAAAGATAACTCTTTCGCGAAACTTGATAACCACATACATTACATTCAAGTGGCTTTTTACAACTATGAGTGGATATGTGTCTTTTAAGACCACTCTTTTGTATACATTTGTAACCACATTTATTACATTCAAATGGTTTTTCCCCACTATGAGTGAATATATGTTTTTTAAAATTACTCATTTGTGAACATTTATAACCACATATATTACATTCAAATGGCTTTTCCCTAATATGAGTGGAAAGGTGTCTTTTAAGATCACTCTTTTGTGAACATTTATAACTACATTTATTACATTCAAATGGTTTTTCCCCACTATGAGTGAAGATGTGTTTTCTAAAATTATTCTTTCGTGAACATTTATATCCACATATATTACATCCAAATGGCTTTTCACCACTATGAGTGTACATGTGTCTTTTAAGATGCCTCTTTTGTGAACATTTATAATCACAATTATTACACTCAAATTTCTTGTCTGCACTATGAGTACACATGTGTCTTTTAAGATCACTCTTTTGTAAACATTTGTAACCACATTTATTACATTCAAATGGTTTTTCCCCACTATGAGTGAAGATATGTTTTTTAAAATTACTCATTTGTGGACATTTATAACCACATATATTACATTCAAATGGCTTTTCCCTAATATAAGTGGAAAGGTGTCTTTTAAGATCACTCTTTTGTGAACATTTATAACTACACATATTACATTCAAATGGTTTTTCTCCACTATGGGTGAATATATGTTTTCTAAGGATACTCTTTCGCAAACCTTTATAACCACATATATTACATTCAAATGGCATTTTATGGCACCACTATATTAGACATGTGTTGTGTAAGTTAACGTTTTTGAAACCATTTATAATCACATATATAGTATCTTTAAATAGCCCTTTTTGAGGACATTGATAATCACAATATTGATTGCACTATAATCTTAACTGTAGTAGACGTGTGTTGTGTAAGAAGACTGTTTCATGATTGTTTTCAACTACAGATTCACATGGTTTTTCACCACTATGAATAGAGATGAGTTGTGTAAGTTGACTCTATTACAAACATTTATAAGCACATATATTACATTCAAATGGGTTTTCACCACTATGAGTAGATATGTGTTGTGTAAAATGACTCCTTCACAAACCTATGCGGTTGCATAACCACATTTAATTGGTTTTTCACTACTATGATTGTAAATGTGTTCTTGAACAGTAATCTATTTTGTGAACATTTATAACTTCATATACTAAATTTAAATTATCTGGCACTTCTACGGGTGAGTAATAGTTTTAGAAATTACTTTCCTGGGTAAGTGGTTGCTCGGTCCCGTATTCATACTGTGTATTCATTACTGCTTCTCAAATAGTGATGTTATCAAATGGTTTCTATTCATTCGTATAGATATTTAACTGTTCAACTCATGTTTGGTGTTAGACCCATCCATAATCTTTGATTCTACGTGTATATCCTTTCCATTTTTCAATGAAATTGTCTTTTCGTCCATTATGTTAATATTTGAAACATTACTGCAAACCTCCTCCAACTATATAAAGTATGTTTACTTAAAAAGTAAATTACATATTCTATACACGATTTTCTTCACCAGTTATACACGCCTATCATCATAGTCCTTTCATTTGTATACAATCATTACATTGTGTAACTTTCTGTAATGAACAAATTTAAAGATAAATGTGTTTTGATATAAGCAATAAGCATATGAACTATTCACCTAAAGGCAAAGACGCATTTACTACATTAAGAAATTGGCATTATTATTATTACAATATAATTTTAGGTATCTACATTTATTTTATAACGCAAGCTTTCAGACTGCACTACTGGTGAATACGCTGCTGTCACATCACAGGACGTGTATTTTTCCGTTTGGTCTGGTCAGAGATATAGTGGTTCAGGTAGGTCAGATCATTTGACGTGATCTTATCGCTTTGGATCTGGTTCTGGTGTGTCCAATCATTAAACAACCGTGTTGTATGGGGAAGACGAACGTATTTTTTTAAATTTTTGTATTCGTTCGTTTTGGTTAGAAGAATATGTCCAGATAAGCGAAATTTGTAAACACGCTTAATTTACTTGACGAAATTAAATTTAAAAATTCTCCTCATTTTAAACCGAATTTGGCCTTGAGCTACTTACCTCAAAGCTATTTGATGTAAAAAAGTAGGTACCGCTATGAATGAGAAAAGCCAACATTGACGATCTATTCACCGTTAGATGGAACTAATGAAAACCAATAAATTGAATTTATATTAACAGAAATATTTTACACCACTTTTATTAAGGCAGTTAATTACACAACAGCATAACGTACATTATTATATTAATTACTACTCGTTAATAAGTAGACGATAATTGAACTTGAAAATAAAGCATTTTTTTCAAACCGACGGGTAATACTTAACTGTTACATTAGCACCAACAGTGGGTCGTCTTTGGAACTGTGTGATAACGAAGTTTCCTCTATTAGAGGACACCAGCATTGCATTTTAAATTTATTAAAATTTTTATTAAGGTTTTCAAAAATTAATTACTTACTATTGGTAATTGTTTAATGCATTTATATCTAATATTCTAACTAATTTAGTACCTAATGAAGTATATAAAAACGCAAGAATTTCCTCAATTGACGACAGATGCGTCTTCCCTATAATTGCGTTTGGTCCGTCAAATTCAGAGCAGGCTAATAAGGGGATAGGTTGCAACTTTTGATGCGTTGCTATACTTGCATAACATTATAATTATTGTTTAATAGATATTTTTGTACGACCATGCCATTTCGGATTGTTTACCATACTTGGTTTTAGAACAGTAGGTTATATTTACTGGTTGCTAAGCAAAAACGCGTTGGTAAGTAATTACTTACCGTTCAGTTCTGTCAAAAACAGAACGGTAAGTAAATTATATGTAATTTATAAAATAAATGCATGATCTGTAGATGTATCTTTCGCGAAATCATTATTTTCTAAATACTTAATTTGACTATTTAAAAAAATGTATGGTTTTTATTTAAATTTGCTGTGAAAAATATCCAATAAATAATAGTAATTACAAATGTATCCATGGTAACGACAAAAATAACGTGACATTCAAAAATAAAATTACAAAGTATCCATGGTAACGACAAAACCTACTTAATGTTTGGTGGATATACAGGGCAAAAATAAATTATCTTAAATCTATTTTTTTACCATCTTCGGGATATTTCCTTAGTTAATAACCTTTGTATTCATAGTGATCGTACAAAAAATAGTATAAGCATCTCAAACAGTAAATCATTAATATATCATATATCTCTTGTTGATATTAGCGTGCAATAAAAATTTTATAATGAATTTAATAGAAATGATTCTTAATCAGTGCTCTTATGAAAAACGGAATACGTGCAGAATTGTCTACTTATTTATAACTATATATTGAATAATGTAGGTACTGTTGTATTCTTTCAATAGTTTATTCATTAATACTAATACAGTTTATTGATTAACACTAATCTCATTTAATTTTAGTATTACAAGTATATTGTACATACGGACAACCTCTCGCATTCGTGGTCACATTCGCTCTTCTCCTACATCCATCATTCAAGCTATCCATGCGCCTTCACTCTCTCTCACTCACACAACTACATATAAATTTAATATATCACAGGTACCTGTACAAAAATACATACATACACAATTCAATCCTCTTTTGACCGCATCTGCAGTGTCAGAGTTCCTCACATACTCTTAAATGTACTTGCGTCCTTAACTCATCTCTATTAATTACTTTCGCGTCTTAACATAATAATTAACTCGAACGCGATTGTAATGAATTTTTAAAAATCTATTCGCAACTGAAATTTGAACCCATTCCTTAGGTCGAGGTATCACTTTTCAGGGAAACTTGTGTACCCTTTCATAAAATTATGTATTACTGCAAAAATGATAAAATAACATCAAATAGAAATATCAAATTTAATATTTAATAAACAGACAGTACATACAGACAATAACATGACAATAAATTCTGAAGATTAATGTTTTAGTTCCGTAGTAATACTTATTAAAACATTCTCAAACACAAAAATAAATCGTATTAAATTTATGTGTTTATTTACTTATACACTCCCAAGTACTAGCGCCGGAAGAAAAATGCATATGAAAATTACATATTTCCTATTCTTTTTGGATGTCGCAGTTAATATTCCGAAGTGATGCTCAATGTTATGTAATAAATACGTGCCCGCGGTATATCTTTGCTTATTATTATTACGAGGATGGTCTGAAAACCTTAACGTGAAGATGGCAGCACTCGTCAATAACAGCTAGAGAATGTAGTTGTGCATCTTTTGACAGGTACTCACCAAAATTTCAGCCATTTTGGACGCGCAGTTATTATTTGACAATCGTTTGAGTGAGTCGATGTGAGTGTTTTTGTGAAAATGGAAAAAATCGAGGATCGAGCTGTCATTAAATATTTGTTTTTGAAAGGCAATACGCCTACGCAAATCAAAGATGAGTTGGACTCTGTGTATGGGGACTCTGCGCCATCATTTACCACAGTGAAATTTTGGGCAGCTGAATTTAAACGTGGCCGTACCAGCTTGGGAGACAATGAACGTTCGGGACGTCCAAAAACTGCAACCACTGACGATAACATAGCTAAAGTTTACCAAATGGTGCTAAACGACCGTCGAATTAAAGTGAGAGAGATAGCAGAGGCTATGAGTATGTCCAAAGAACGTGTTTGTCACATATTGAATCAAGATTTAGGCATGAGAAAGCTGTCCTCGTGTTGGGTGCCGCGTTTGCTCACGTTAGACCAAAAACGTGTTCGAATGAACATTTCCAAGGCTCTGTTGACGCAGTTTAGGCGCAATAAATCAGAGTTTTGGCGCCGATTAATTACTGTAGATGAAACTTGGGTACACCATTATACGCCCGAAACAAAAATACAGTCAAAACAGTGGACTGCGAAGGGGGAATCGGCTCCAAAAAAAGCAAAAACTGTTATGTCGGCTGGGAAAGTGATGGCGACTGTTTTTTGGGATAGTCCTGGAGTTTTCTTAATCGATTATCTTCAAACAGGAAAAACCATTACAGGAGCATACTACGCATCATTACTTGACAAGCTGAAGGCAGAAATTGCGGAAAAACGGCCACATTTGCAGAAAAAGAAAATCCTGTTTTACCAGACGTCTCCCACCTCCGAGGTTGCCATGGCGAAAATCCATGAATTACGGTTTAAACTGCTTGACCATCCTCCTTACTCACCAGATCTAGCCCCAAGCGACTTCTTTTTGTTCCCTCATCTAAAAATTGCGCTCGGAGGACAGAGATTTTCGTCAAATGAGGAGGCAATCACCTTCGTGAACAATTATTTTGCAGAGAAAAACGCCGAGTACTATTTGGACGGGTTAAAGAGATGGGAGCAGACTTACAAGGAGACTATGTAGAAAAATAAATTTAAAGAAAAAATGTCTTGTATCTTTGTTAGGTCGGAAACTTTTCAGACCACCCTCGTACTTATACTCGTTGAGCTGAAGAAGAAAAACCCGATTAAAAGTATCCCTTCACACACAGAGCATCGACGACGGGTAGATATCCAGCAAATCAGAGATGACCTGGGCAAATCCATTTTTATGAGTCTGCGTCACTGCCTCTTCGAACGTTTCCTAATCGTCCTCCTCCTTGAAAAATATAGATTTGCAGATTTGAGTTTTTGTTGAGTCCATTGAGATGAACATTTTGAGAATAAATTTGACCCCTACAGCGCCCATTAGCTTGATTCTGTGTCAAAAAGAAGTGTTATTCATGAAAGCGACATGAAAAAATGAAAAAGGTTGTCGGCGTGTAAAATAATAAGCTGTGATAAATGTTTGCATCCTGTTGCAATCATGAATGAGATGGGTTTCTGAACGTATTCCACACCTACACTAATAAATAAAAGTGAAAATGACATTGTTTTGATGACACGTGTATCGTAGGACGTATTCTGGCAATAAAATAATTATTATTATAAAACTTTTCCAAAATTCTTTTCCTGCAATCGCACATGAAAGTAAAACCACCTGAATTTCTGCACAGTTATTTATGTCTCTTGCAGAGTGTGATAATAGTATAAATATTAATCCAATGGATGATGATGATGAGCTAACAATGATCAAAACAGAAATGGAAATCAAAATCGAACCACAAATAATAAAAGAATTGAATACCATGTCTGAGATTGACACATATACAAAGAAATTGTTCCATAGCACAACAGCAATCAAGAAAGAAACAACAATCAAAATAGAAAGACAAATAATGAAAGATTGTAATAATACTATGACTGAGATTGATACATATACCGAGAAGCTGTCCCATCACACTAATACTTCACCAGAAGTCACACAAACAGTTAATGAACATAAATCAACCACATATTCACAACATAAACTTATAGAAACTCATTTGCTCACTCGTACTGGCGAAAAACAATATCAATGCAATTTTTGTGATTATAAATCTATACGCTATAGTAATCTGAAAAGACATATGTTAACTCATGGTTGTGAGAAACCATTTGAGTGTAATTTATGTGATTACAAATCTTCACAAGCTTGTAATCTTAAAACTCACATGTCAACTCACAGTAGTGAGAAACCATTTGAGTGTAACTTATGTGATTACAAATCTTCAAAAGGTACTCTTCTTAAAAGTCACATGTTAACTCACAGTAGCGAGAAGCGTTTTGAGTGTAACTTATGTGATTACAAATGTTCACAAAGTGGTCATCTTAAAAGTCATATGTTTACCCACAGTGGTAAGAAACCTTTTGGGTGTAACTTATGCGAATATAAATTTATAGAGAAAGGTAATCTTAAAAAGCACATGTTAACTCATGGTGGTGAGAAACCATTTACATGTAATATATGTGAATACAAATGTTTACAAAATTTTCAGTTAAGAAATCATATGCTCAGTCATACTGGTGAGGAACCATTTAAATGTAACTTGTGTGATTATAAATCTCTAAAAAGTGGCGATCTTAAAAAACACTTATTAACTCACAGTGGTGAGAAACCATTTGAGTGTAATTTGTGTACCTTTAAGTGCAGAGTCAAGAGTAATCTCAGGACACACATCCGAACACATAGTGGTGAAAAACCATTTGAGTGTGATGTATGTATTTATCAATGTGTACGTAAGGAATCTCTCAAAAAACACATGCAGAGTCATATGAAAATTATTTGAACGAATGCTTAAGCACAAAGTATGAAAACAGAATCTCAGACAATATGTACTCGATGCAGTGAAATGTAAAATTTGTGATTATTAAAGACCAGATTTAAATACAATTACAGAGTATTTTATTAGTTATTTCCATCAGTTTTTTTGAAGTTTGTGTTTCTAGTGATTATAGAGTTACGATATGCTGAAATGGTAAATTTGGTAAAGTACGGAGTCAGACCTTGTCTAATCCAATGAAACTTGGTTTGCTTAGTGTTGATATATAGTTTGTTGTAGTTTAACATTCAAGTTTTTGTCCAGTAGTACACTGCCAGTTTGTATGGGGCATGTGCGCAAACCCCCAAAATTGTCCATTTTCAAATTAATTTATTCAAAAATGGTTATTTTTATTAATCCTCAATAAACCCTTGATGTGCAATTCTTTCAGCTATCAAAGTTTTTGTTGAACAAAACTTAATTGAAATCAAAGTTCACTATGAACAATTTGTCCAAAAAATAATATTTAGCAGCATTTATACATACGATAATTAATTATAAACAATAACAAATCATAGAAAGTATATACTGTATTTGATCAGCTTTACAGCTTCCTCCTTTGTACTCGGAAACAATGCATGTAGCTACATCAATTAATGACTTACCATGTGTTGTAGCAGTAAAATGCCAATTGCTTTGAAGTTAATAGATCTTGTTAATGATAAGCAAGATTAAGAAAAGTCTTGTTTCTTAATACGAACCATGTCTTTGTTGCAAGTTATCGTGCTACAAAATTAGTGAGTTATTGTGCTGTGTCTTTATTGCATAAATTGAGAAACAATATTCGTGAAAAACGTCGAGGAAAATTGACAAGAGGTGTTCGATTATTACACGACAATGCACCCGTTCATACTGCCGCCATTAGCGAATGCGGCTTTGAAGCATTGGATCATCCACCGTACAGTTCGGATATGGCTCCTAGTGACTATTATTCATTTCTAATTTAAAGAAAGACCTTAGGGGACGTCGTTTTAAGGACGAGAACGAGTTGCAAGCAGCTGTAATTGAACATTTTGAAGGAAAAACTTCAGATTATTTTTACAAAGGCATGGAATTATTAATTCCACGTTGTAATAAGTGTATTGACGTTAGGGGAGATTTTATTGAAAAATAAAAAATTATATTTTACCAAGTTTATTTTTTCTATATCGCTTACCCCGTACAGAGGTGACTAAGATGTACTTAATATATACGTTGTAATTATGTCATAATTACGCCATCAACGTATATACAAATGGATGGAAAATGTACGTCCCATATACGCCTTTAAGATGTCCATAAGGATGTACTGTACATGCATGCTTTGTAGTACTTATAGAAACATTTTACCTGTTTTTTGGTTTATTGTACTTAGACTGTAAATAGTGGAGTTGCGGCGTTTTTTAATAAACAGCCTGTATATTACGTTTGAAGAATGAGTAATTTCATCTCATTTCAACCAAACTTGTTATCCAACCCTCTCCGATTTTCTTAATACTTTACACATGTTCCTTCCCTTGACTTATAAACAACGTCCCATTTATAGTTTTCAAAAATGTCTGGTTACAGAGATACAGCGTTTCCGTTTTTCAAAATATGCACGTGCATATTTTTACAAAATACATTATAGCTTGTCTTCTATTAGAGATACCGGGGTCGGAGTTGTTTTATTCGAAAGAGAATAAAAAATGCTATATTCTGGTGTATAATCTTTTCAGAAAACATAAATTTTGTGTAAATGTCTATTTCTATCTCTAAAAAAAGCACTATTGCATAAATTCATATTAGATTTACGAGTAGAATTTTACAAGTTTAAAAGTTATTGCTTTTAATTCTATTTTTAATTGAAATAAACGTTTAAATTGTAGTTCAGTAGTAAACATCCCGATGCTTGCAAAGTGCAATGTGGGGACACAAATGAAGAGTCCTCTACATAATGAGACCGCCATATATTCTGATACATCTCCCCTGTTGTCTCTGAAAAGCCGTTGTCAAGCCAGCAAGTGTATTTGCCACATTGCCTGCTCTGTTACTAATTTCATTGCAGCTACTTACTATTCGTTATTTATTCTGAAATTAATATACACAATAAAATAAATAATTTTATTTTGTGAAATAAAAGTAGTTGGTGTAATATATATATATTAAAAAATTAATTATGTTACATTAATCAGTTGCTAAATTGTTGAGGGAGGACACTGTCTCGTAGCCCTTCTTGCAAAAGCTGCTACTAACTGCAAATAGCTTAGCCAGCGATTCCCAACATTTTGACTGCAGAGACTTTTTTAGAATCAATTTCTATGATTTCTTATTTTGATTCTACTTTTTGTTTCTTTATTTTTTTATTTTCTTGGAGTGGCCAAGGGGCCCCAGAGAAATGCACGCAGAGCCCTTAGTTGGGAATCCCCGGCTTAGACAGTATTGTGTTATGACTGTAATTACTTCTACATCTTACCTAGAACAAATAGAACTAGTTCAAATTTGTTCTCAGTACATTACTCTGAAACAAAAACCTATAGCAGAGCAGAAATCTGATGCAAACAAAGATTCCCATATGGTACTGTTACAATGTAATCAAACCTATTAATCTTACAAATTACAATCAAATGGTTTTATCACTATGAGTTAACACATGGTTTTTAAAAGTACTACTTTGTGCACATTTGTAATCACACAAATTACACTCAAATTATTTCTCATCACTGTGAGTTCGTATGTGTATTGTAAAGTAACTCTTGCCTTTGCATTTAAAATCACACAAATTACACTTAAAAGGGTTCTCACTATTATGAGTTACCATGTGCCTCTTAAGATGACTACTTTGTATACATTTGTATTCACATAAGTTACACTCAAATGGCTTCTCACCACTATGACTTAGCAGGTGTCTTCGAAGAGTACCACTTCGTGTACATTTATAATCACATAAGTGACACACAAATGATTTCTCACCACTGTGAGTTAACATGTGTGTTTTCAAATGGCTACTTTGTATAAATCTATATTCACATAAGTTACACTTGAATGCTTTCTCACCAGTATGAGTTAATATGTGTGTTTTAAGAGTACCACTTTGAGAACATTTGTAGTCACAGAAATTACATTCAAATGGTTTGTCACCAGTATGAGTACGCACGTGTGCTTTAAGCTGACCACTTTGCGTACATTTGTAACCACACAAATTACACTTAAATGGTTTCTCACCACTGTGAGTTCGCATGTGTGTTTTGAGATAACTCTTGTCTTTACATTTAAAATCACACAAATTACACTTGTATGGTTTCTCACCACTGTGGGTTAACATGTGTCTTTTAAGATGACTACAATGTATAGATTTATAATCACATAAATTACATTTATATGGTTTCTCATCAGTACAACTGAACAAGTAACTACTATTTAAAAGTTGATATTGTGAAGATTTATTTAGATTATCATCAGTAATGTGTTGTGTGGGTTCTTCTGGAGTATCGGAGTTATAAACCACTTTCTCATCAATCTCGGTATATGTGTCAACTTCTTTCATGATATTAGAGTTTTCCATTAATTGAGGTTCTATTTTGATTTCTATTTCTTCTCTGATTGCTGTTAGTTCCTCATCATTCATTGTATTAATATTTAACAGTACTTATCACAATCTGCAACAAAAATTAATAGTACAAATACTGATATCTTGTACAGTAATGGAATTAGTGTAACAGTTATTTACGTTATAAGCCTGGTAAATAAGATTTTACAGCAGCAAGTTGAGACATTTCCGTATTGACTACTGTAATGTTCCATTTACTGGACTCAAAAGTCATGCGACACAATACGAAATAAATAAAGCTTTTCTCATTATTTTTTTATGTTGACCAAGTGTTAGCTTTTGTATTATAGTTTAACTTTAAATTAATTACCCAAAATGAGTATGTTCTTAAATGCAAAATGCATCTACACGAGCATCTATAAACACAATATAATTCAAAATTAATCAATAATAGTAACTTAGAAAGGCATCTATGTTATTCAATTCCTTTGCAAAAGATCTCTGAGACCCAGATTACACAGTTGAGTTTTTTTTGCTAATAGGCAATATGATTGAGGAATCGTTGCATATGTATGTAACTACAAATATTTTTAAAGATAGTGATGAAACACGAAGAAGTTGCGGTAATAGTCTTCTTGTAATTTTGGGTTGTTAATAATATTGAGACCATCGCCATCACATAGTTGAAACTTTCGACGAGTTCCCAACAGATGTCACAACTAATAATATCTGTTGAACAAGGGCAAATAAAATCAGTAGTGTAGTCAATAATAATAATAATATGTACTATACGGCCGTTGCGTCGCATTCATTATTTTATTTATGTTTCACTTGCATATTATTTATTGTTTATACCTGTGATACGAACTGTATAAACAACTCCATAACAACCAGGGCATTAAAAGCGGGCGTTATAGTCTATAATGCCCGCTCATCGTTTACTTTGCAATCGGAGCCGACGATACGTTCAATAGTAATTTAGATTATTAGACCAGAAACTATATGTTTGCAACGTAATTTCTGGGCGTGTAATCCACGAATTCTTTTGTGCCGACTTCTGCAGACATTTCTTAGGTAAAATTAATAATTTATTCTTTAGATGACATATGCTATTAGGGCTTTTTTGTTTTTATGTTGGTGGCAACCAACAACAAATAGATTTGAATTTAAGATTGGGTGTTTTTGAGGGCACTTTAGCGATATAACCTACAGAGCTACAAAGGCTACTTTTATACAGATAAATACCAAACCTACCATAAATATAGCTGTGCTGGAAGTATCAGCTTGACCTAAATAACACTACTTTAGTTTTTGCCGGCTAACTCCAACAAGTCAGAGAGGGGCGGGGTAATACATGATATACAAAACAAGAAAAACAAGCGCCACTTCGTTTTCAAACAATTCTCATTACTAAAGCTTCAAACTTATTAGATAAACGAAGAAATAGATCTTTTACTAACATATAGACAACTTCCACAATTTTGGTCATCGGGTACATATACACTTACAGGTTACAAGCTGGAAAGCAAATATTAAAACCACAAAATAAATAAATAGTAATAAATAAAACACAAATATGTAGTGAAATGTAAACTTTCTAAGTAGGACTTTATTGTAAACGGTAAAAGTTCTTAATTATACTGATTAAAGATTTTAATAAGTCTGGTAAAATCGACAGAATGGTGATTTGTATCACAGCTGGTTATAAATCTTAAAAACTAGCCTATGATAATTTAACTATTCGAGATCTCGTTTGAATTAGTACTTAAACACTAACATGCATGAGTAAATAAACTGTATACACGTTTCAAAGATACTTGGATACATAGATAAAATAACACAATATATATAAATACATACAATTTCAAACAAACATCGCATCATTCGATGACTCACGGTGATACGGTTTAAAAGCCTTGCTTAGGGTTTTTGGTTTCACTTCTTCCGGTATAATCTTGTGTTATGTACAACAACCCTGTATGTCTGTACGCAGGTACTAACCCAAAAGAGAAGATCTTCAAGTTACACCAAACCCAAGGTCAAAACGGCAAGAAGAAAAAAAAAGAAAAAGACCTAAAAATAAAATACTCTGTATGTGGTATTAATTTTAAATATTTGAAAAGAATTTTACCTTTCGATCAACTGAAAGGTCATTTATTAAATCATTTTTTCTAGGTAAAGGATATAGGCTTGTTACCTAAAATAGAATACGGTTTTAATAAGATTTTGGCACATCATGGTGGAAAATAATTAAAAAAAAGGTTTACCTAAGTCGTTAACACCAGAGTCTATTCCGTCTGGTCGACGATTAATCAAATATAACCATTTAAGTGATCGATTTAATGGACGCGAGATTTTCTCCGCTAAAGTGAATTATATCAAACCAACTTCCTATTTCATCTCACATTCAATCATCCTCTAATGAAAGCCCACCATTTTGTTATGCCGACTGCACCATTGTGAATGCGCTTGACCGCGCTAGCGCGAATTTACGATAAAGAGAGGGAGAGGGAAACCAGCGACAACTAAAACTAACGGAGAAGCTTGGCTTTAAACAGTAACCGTAAAACAATCAATGGGTTGTGAATTTCAACGTTATAGCGAAAAAGCGCTATATTGGTAGCGCTACAGCATAAATATGCTTTGTTTCGGACGCTACAATTGCTAGTGGCGTTACGCACCAGCTCGAACTTAACCTAACTTTTCATGAATTTTGTGGAATTGTGGAAAATGGATAAATCTTTGTTGCATTCAGCACAATTTTCCACGCAATTTCAATAAACTCATATTTGTATTTTACGTTAGAATTTATAGTAAATCATAAAACTTCGTGTGACGGGCTCAAAGATTGTTTACAAACAAACTTCAAAACTCCTGCTTTATGTAGCGGTTCAAGTTCAGCTTAAAATAAAACGCTGAGTTAAACGCTGTCATCTGTCACACTGTCCGAAGCAATCGCTGCGCAATTTTCTAAAACAGGCTCTATCGCTTTACGGGTTTCGAACACACCCTTTGATTTTTGCAAATTTAGTAAAAGTTGTTACCATCTGACGAAAATGAAAATTCCTAGTTTTATAAATATAAACGTCCTTGGCAACGCATTTCTCGAGCTGGAATTAGCTCGATTAGCTGCTGGCATTATCACCATCGTAACGTCCTTGGTACATAAATAACTACATATTATTTCCTACTGTCCTCTATATCCTACATTGCGTCATTTCCTTGAGTCCGGAAAATGGCATATTACAGCCCTAAGCCGGGAAGTGTTATACCTACAATGGGAATAATTATTTAACATAATTTGAGTTTCACAAATGACATTTTATAAATGGAAAATAAATGTTCAAATAAAACATAAACTGTTTACGATACATATCCATGAAGTTTTTATTAAAGTACTTGTTTTGAAATTTCGTA
This sequence comes from Agrypnus murinus, assembly GCA_929113105.1. Classification (NCBI taxonomy): domain Eukaryota; kingdom Metazoa; phylum Arthropoda; class Insecta; order Coleoptera; family Elateridae; genus Agrypnus; species Agrypnus murinus. The sequence continues at coordinate 12,085,702 of OV816027.1, forward strand.
CTTGGCTCCTTCGTCGCCTCGTTCATAAACATCTAAACTCGTGCTTTAATAAGTTGCTTCCCGGGCTTGTAACGTAAATAACCATTTGGTATGTAGATTACTATCATTACTATTTGTGTATAGAGTCACTGCATCTAGTTACCTAGGCCAGCTGGCCGACCAGAGTACCGCAAACTGCCGCCATATTGGGGCAAACGAAGCATGAAGTATTGTTAATTATTTGTTCTGTATTGAATTTAATCAAATCTACGTTTACTTTAAAAGGTTTTTCTTATTCTGAAAGATCAAACCTCTATATGTCAAACACGTAAAACGTGGTTTTAATCTGTCCATTGTTAAAAATCACCATTCTCTGCCCCAATATGGCGGCGGTTTGCGTTACTCTGTTCGACCAGCTGGCCTAGGTGACTAGATGCAGTGACTCTACTTGTGTACGTGAACTGGCCCCATCTGGTTTTGAAATTTGAACTTTTGAAATATCAATAATGTTAAAATCCTTTTTAGAAGTCTTTTATCCATTTTTAAAGAAATTATTCATTTCGAAACGATTATGAACAGCAATTGAAGATCCTAACTTTCAGGTTTACTTGCCAGAAAATTAAAACAAAACCTGCCAATAAATAACGGTAATTATCGCATAGTAATAAAAAACGAAAAAGTATTATTGCGATATAACCGAAAACTATTTCTTGAGTGATTAGAGCAGTTTATTTTTTACAGGGAATTTTTATGGTATATTATGTGTTAAGGGCTTAATTGAGTGTTAATAGTCGTCGTTTTTAGTTGAGTCGAGAAGAGACAATTCTGAATGTGCGGGAAAATTCAAATTAAGTGGACTAAACGGGGAATTAATTGTTGGCTCTGGTAATTGTAGTCAAGAGACGTTGGCGACACTGACCTGTAACAAAATATTGGTAGACGGCTCGTCAAAAAAATGGTATTTTATTGGTTTAATATACAAGAATCCTATTTTCCAGCAAAAGTACTCAATGTAGATATATTTAGAACTGCATGTAATAATTATAATTATTTATTTATATTTCAGATACACGAGTATTATAGGTATGACTATGGAGTATGATTACAATTTATAGATTTTTTACTATAAACAGTTTTAAACAAAGTATGACCTCACGCAGAAGAGAAAAACTGTTATGGTGTGCCATTTGTGAATATAAAACTACACAACACACAAATATTAAACGACATTTGCTTATGCACAGTGGCGAGAAGCCATTCCAATGTAATATATGTCAACACAGAGTCTCAACCAAAGGAGCGTTTAAGAAACATCTGCTTACTCATACTGGTGAGAAGCCCTATCAGTGTAGTTTATGTGATTATAAGTGTACAGAAAACCATAATTTAAAAACACATCTACTGACACACAGTGGTGAGAAACCGTTTCAATGCAAAATATGTCCATACAAATGTTCGGTAAAATGTAGTCTCAAAAAGCATATGCTTACCCATAGTGGTGTGAAGGCCTTTCAATGCGATCTATGTGAATATAAATGTACATTTAAAAGTGATCTTAAAAAACATTTATTTACTCACAGTGGTGAAAAGCCTTTTATGTGTAATTTATGCAACTATAAATCTTCAGAAAGAGCACATCTAACAAGACATATGCTTACTCATAATGGTGAGAAACCTTTTGAGTGTACCGTGTGTGACTACAAATGCAGAGCAAAGACTAATTTAAAACTGCACCTACTCGGTCATAGTGGTGAAAAGCCATTTCAGTGCATTGTATGTCAGTGCAAATTTTCAGCACGAAGTACCCTTAAAAGACATATGCTCACTCACAGTGGTGAGAAACCTTTCTTATGTAACATTTGTAACTACAAGTTTTCACAAAAGTCGCATCTTAAACGACACCTGTTTACTCACGATAATAAAAAAATGTGTTCAATAGTAGCTCTAAAGCGTGAAGAATGTTAAAATTTGTGGCAGTTTCACCTGCTACCTAATCGCTTTATTCATAAATAGAAGAAGGTTTTTAATGTTAAGTATGATTTATTTATTACAACTTGTGTATTAGAATTATGTACAAAAATGTATTATAAACGATTGTATATAAAAACATTGTATAGCAGTCTCTTTTTTATTAACAATCGTAACTTGGCTTCTATTATCGTATCAAATCTTTACATGCGATTGGATGTCAATTTAGTGTTGCTTTGTTAATTGTAATATTAACAGAAGAAAAATCCTGGTAACGTTCCTTTTAAATGAAAGTAATAATCTTAGATTTCTTAATATATTACTTAATGTTTGGCAGAAGTTGTTTTTGAAAAGGCCTCCAATCTCCCCTCTGAGCAATCTGCTGGTCATTTTCCTCTAGTTTGTGACAATTGCATGATAATAATAATAGAACAAGTCTAAAGCCATCACCTATGTACATATTCATACGAACAATTATAAAATAAAAGATATTTTATTATAATTTTTTCAGTTCTTCTTTAGTTTTTCAATTTTTACCTTGTTTTTTTTGCTCTTCTTCTTTCTGGCTCCTTTTCAAAACAAACTAACACAATTATTTTTCTATGAATATTGTTATTACTGTATTACACTCAAATTGATTAATACTGAGACAAAATCAGTGAAGTGAAGCACATATTTATCTATGTCATTTACTGGTATCCTTAATCGTTAATTGATTTTACAAAATTGGTTTTTCAAAAGTTATTAGCAATAACATTTTTGTGTAATGATTTAAGAAAAATTCATTTTTTATACTACTAAAACAATAACATCAAAATTCTTCGGCCAATCTCTGCATAAGGGAATAAAGAATAAGAAAAAAATAAATATTTTTTATCAAACATGATATTCTTATAAACAATAAAGGATTTATAATAAACAAATTAAATTCTTTATGACTTCTTAATCGAGTTTGAACATTTTTCTAGTCAATTTATATTCTCTATACATTTACTAAAACATTGCTGGAAAAAATCTTTCCAATCCAAATTGTTTTCCTTGGCGTAGTCTATATTACTGTTTGAATTATCGTTACAACTAAACAATGAGCTTGTATAATCTTTAAGCAACACAAATATTAAAAGATCTTAAAAACTAGTACATACTATTATTGCTACAAAATTTCTTATTGAAACTACTTATACATGTCCCGATAACCCTGCCCTTTTATGATCAACGATAGAATTGCTCGGGGTTGTTAATGATCTGATTGTCGACGATACTGATGATGATGTACTACTTGTGTTTACCATAAAGTAGTTATGATGACTATCCATACTTTCTTCATGCTATTAGGAATAATTTCTCGTTCTTGTTTCAAGTAACTTTGTCCTAAATGCTGCTAAAGGTCTCCCCTCAAAACGTATATAGCTTCCAACTTCATATCCTGTTAACGATAATTTTCAAGAAAGGAATTGTACAGTAGTTTAGAAACCTTACAATCATTAGTGGGTGATTTTAGACAAGTTTGTGTCTAAACTTGTAAATTTGTTACCACACACGTTCATTAACATCAATTTGTTGAAAGGACCGAGAAAATTGGAAGAAAACATATACGTCTCGAATGAATCCAGTGCATAATACAAAACATTAAAAGAACTTTGCTGATTTATGCTTCTATGAAGATTTTGGGATTAGTGCCAAGAGACACTTTTTTACCACTTTGTACAGATAAGGACATCTTGATAAAAGTGTGCTACTACTAAAAGGCAGCCTTAAGCCAGAACTACCCTATTACTGCCGCAGAGATTATTGACTGAGCTCAAATATATTACAAATATAATCTTCAAGCTTCTTTCCAATGAACAACATAAAGAAAATTACTTATTACTGCTATAAGTAGTAAAAATTCTTATCAATTTATACTCTAGCAGTCTGTTTTAATCAATTAATTAATTAAGAATTTAATACTTCTTCAATATACTGTCCATTCTAATTATTAAATATGCGAGTTGTAATCACTACTGTACTCACGGTGAACATTCCTCTTATTTAAGCTTCTTTCAAAAATACTTTTCAACATTATGAGTTCGTAAATGTCTTTTAAAATTAGCCTTCTCTGCACATTTGTAATCACATATTTTACATTGGAAGGGCATTATGCCACTGACGAAATAAATGTTTTGTAAGTCTGCTTTTCACTGAACATAGAATACATTGATAGGGCTTCTCCTCATTATGGATAAGTAAATGAGTTTTAAGGCTTTTCCTTATGGAAGTTTTATAATCACATATTTTACATTGATATGGTTTCTCTCCAAAGTGAGTGAGCAAGTGTGTTGTAAGGTTGCTCTTATATGAACATTTGTTATCACACATTTCACAATGGTAAGGGTTATCTCCACTGTGAATGATTAAATGCCTAATAAGAATGCTCTTCTGTGAATACCTGTTAGTACATAGTTTACATTGATAGAGCTTCTCCTCACTGTGTGTAAGCAAATACGTTTTGAGGCTACTTTCCACTGAACATCTGTAATTGCTTATTTTACATTGGTAGGCTTCTCCCCACTGTGATTAAGCACATGTGTTTTAAAATTGCTTTTCACTGAGCATTTGTAAGTGCACAGTTTACATTGATAGGGCTTGTTTTCACTGTGACTAAGCAAATGCGTTTTAAGGCTACTCTTCGGCGAGCATTTGTAATCACACATTTCACATTGATATGGCTTTTCTCCAGTATGAGTTAATAAATGTTTTCTAAGGCTGCCCTTCTGTGAAAATTTAAAATAGCATATATTACACTGATAACGCTTCTCCCCACTGTGAATAATCTAATGTATGTTAAAGCTACTTTTCTGTGAACATTTGTAATCACACATTTTGCATTCATATGGTTTCTCACCATTATGAATTTTTAAATTGTCCATTCAAGAACATTTGTAATCACATATTTTACATTGAAATGGTTTATCTCCACTATGAATAAGCTAATATCTTTCAAGTTTGCTCTTTACTGAACACCTGTAATGGCATAGAGTGCATTCGAATGGCATTGCGCAATTGAGGGAATATTTGTCATAAAGTGCTGAAAAGGATTCTCACTGTGCATGCCTATAAAGATAACATTTGATTTTGAGCTCATCAAAAATACATATATAAGACTTTTACTGTATAATTACTGTATAATAGTGGCAAAAGCTGTGAATACTGTTAAAGTAACAGTAAATTAACAGGTTTGCTTTTTATGGGCCACCATTTATTTTAACTTCACTGCTATAACTATTTCTGTCATAAGCCATTTTCAGTTTAATCTATAAGAAAAAATTTATTAGACAAAACTAAATCAATAATGTAAGTAAGGAGAAATGCAATCTAGGACATTAAATTTTTGATATACAAAGTATACCTAGCAGTAACACTGTTGCTCTTCAAAAGAAACCTTCTATTATTCCAATTCCGAGTTCCAATTTGTTGTTTATCATCATGTGTTGAATGACCAATTTCTTGGTGAATTTCCACAGTAGTGTGCAACACTGTAGAGAAAAATCTAATCTTGTAAATCTTGTAGTTGGTTCCGCAACAGCGTTGCCAAATTTTCAAAGAGATTGTGGCAGACTTAAAAAATGATAAAATGAATGACCACATACTTCTTCTTCTTCTATGTAGATTAAAACCTGTTTTTCATCACGCTTTTGTTTGGTTAGGGCGTTTCTGTTGATGTTGAGATCCAGCTCTGCGCCCATCTCTTATTTGGCCTGCCTGGCTCCCTCTTTCCTGCAGGTCGGTTGTCTCTGGCTATTTTAATTAGCCTGTGGTCATCGGCTCTGATGACATGCTTGCTCCATTCCTTCCTTCTAATTCTTACAAATTTTACATCATTCGTTACATTCATTACTTATGTCTTCATTTCTGATTCTGTCTAGTCTCGTTCTTCCTGCTATTGTTCTCAAAGTGTTTATTTCCGTTGTGCGTTTTCAGCTGTTTGGTTTTACTATTAGTTTCAGCTCGTGTTTCCGCTCCGTAAGTCAGTATCGGTCGTATCATTTTCTTGTATAGTTTTACCTTGCTTTCGATATTTAGGTATTTGTTCTTCCAGGTTATGTCTGGAAGGTATCCCAATATTCGAGCTCCTTTCATGACTTGTTCCCTCACTTCTTTGTAGATATTGCGGTCACTAGAAATTTCTTTTCCTAGGTATTTGATGTTCATGACCTATTCTATCATTTTATTTCCTACTTCAAGCTTGCATCTGGTTGGTTCTTTAGATATGACCATTGATTTTGTTTTTTCCGTTGATACTGTCATGTTATATTTCTTCGCTGTTGTCACAAATCTGTGAAGAAGCCGTTGGAGATATCCTCAGAGTCAACTAAAAGTATCGCGCCATCAGCGTAGCACATTATTGTTATATCATCATCCCCCATTGTGTATCCTGCGAGTTTTTTGACGTCATCAATTATTTCATCCATTACTGCATTTGAACAAAACCTGGCTCAATGAGTCACCTTGTCGAATTCCGGTTGTGCATTTTATCTCATCTGTTAGTCGACCTCCCACTTGTATTTTCGTAGTTGTATTAGTGTTTAGGTCTTCTATTACTCTTACTAATTGTTGTGGTACGTTCTTTTCTCTTAATATTGTTGCGGCATCATGCAGGTTCACCCGATCAATTGTCTTTATGAGGTCTACACAACATTTAAAGGCTGGTGTGTTAAATTCGATCGCCTTTTCCACTACCTGACGAACTATAAATATGGCGTCTGTAGTGGACCGGTTAGATCGAAAACCGTGCTGTTTCTCACTTGTGTGCAGATATGGCAGGATTTTGTCTAATATTATTTTTGTCAGAAGTTTTTGTGTTGTGTGCAGTAGTGCACCGCGGTCGTTTTCAGGATTACTTTTTTCCCCTTTTTTAACAACAGGAATCGTTGAACTGGTCTTCCATTCTGCAGGCACTTGACCGTTTTTGATTATTTTGTTGTACAGTGCCACTAGCTGTGTTGTTAAATTTTTCCCGCCATATTTTAGTAATTCGTTTGCGATTCCATCTGGCCCTGGTGCTTTTTTGTTTTTCAGGCTTTTAATTGCTTTTTCCATTTCGGTCTTCGTGATCTCTGTCTCCATCCTCTTGTGTTGTTGGCGTTGGGATGGACTCCTCGTCTTGCTTGTATAGATTTTGAAAGTAATCTTTCCATTTTGGTTACGTTTATCGCGTTTACCTTTACAGTTTCGCTTATCTCTGCTTTCCGATTTCTTAGCATTCTCCAGACTTTCTTTTGAGACCCGTACATATCCGATTGCATGTCTGTTGTAAATTTCTCCCAATACTCTTCTTTTAATTCTTTGATTCGTCGGTTGGCAATATTTCGTTCTTGCTTATACATTTCCAGATCTTCTGGTTTCTTAGTTGCTCTGTATCGTAGGAAGGCTTCCTTTTTTCTGCGCTATCTCCTTTACTTCTTCTGTGAACCATGGTGTTTTATTTTTGTGTGATGGCTGCATTCTTACTATTCTTTTCCCTATAGACTCTTTTGCTGCTTTCACAATGTTGTTCTTTATTTTCTTCTATGCGACTTCGACGTTATCATTGTTATTTATTGGATTTTTTTTAATTTTGTCGTCTAGCCGTTTTGAGTACAGGTCTCTAGTGCTTTCGTTTTGCAACGATTCGATATTTATCTTACATACTTGTAATACACAAATATAGCTTCAAACTCCTTTAGTTGCTTTTATGTAGGCTCTCGATAAAGGCCTAACCAGCCAAAACACGTGTAGAGCATTCTATATAAAGAGTACTGTAGCGAGGGTATAACACTAAATGTAGTGTTAGGGCTACTTATATGTATCTCTTGTAGGAGGTAATAAAACACAAGTAATAAATTTTATGAGTTTTTATGCAAGTGCTTAGAGCATTGTATGCTGGATATCTTGTGCATAAATTGATTAACGTTGATTTAATATTTAAGCTGGCACTTGTATATGCATTAATTGGTGTATTTATTGTAGTTCGTACTGTAAAAATCATGTTTATATTAAATTGTAAAGATGTTTCTATGGAGAAATGATTTATATTACCTATATCATGTATTCCTGTAACTAGCTTGTAAAGGATGAACCTTGATTTGTTGAATTTTATATGTAATTTGATCGTAATGAGTTTTGTACATTGTTAAACGTTTTTCTCAAATATCGTCGTTAGAATACATTTTGGGCCAATGAATGTATTATACTTAATTGATCTTCGTTTCAAGGGCTACAATCCTATAATAACAGAATGCTGTGCCGGATTAGTGACGTCACAAGCTTGCTCGATGTTCTGCTGTTTTGAAAAAGTGTCATAGTTTTCTTTTGTTCTGGCATAAACTATACAAGCTGGGGCAAATTGTAACAAAGTCAGTAGATAAAACGTAGAAGGCAACAGCTATGCCCGACTCCGGATAAAATATCTGTAATTAATTTGAGGTTAGCTAGTTAACCATATGTTTTTTGACATAAATGTCATTGTATAAATAAAGTTTAAAATTAAATTAAGAATTAAATTCAGAATTTATTTGATTTGAAGTAAATAAAACAATTAAATTTCTTTATATAAAATTTTATTTTCATTTGACAAATATTTTTATCTATAAACAATTTTCTTTTGTGTTGGTTTGTTCAAACGAATGACCGTACTGATCCTATGTCAGGTCACTACAATTATTTCTAACGTTTGAGCAAACCTGAGAATTTATTTCTCAATTTACCAATTGTATTACCTTGAATAACATTTTTTTTATTTTTATTTTGACGTTCTATATGGACTTTTTATTTTTGTTCGTTAAATAAAGTTTATGTGTTTTCAATTTTACATATGTGTTTAATTGATGTTAATACAAGCATCCAGCGTTCATTTCTTTTAAATTCTGAGTTTAGTAGCAGTTGTCTAGCCTGCAGGAGCTTTAGTGCTTACGATATAAGTTTTTTTTTCTTTCCAGGCATAAAAGAAAATAAGAGTCTCGTAATTCAAATAATTTATGCTTTACTGAACAAACCTGAGCTAGCTGAGTGGAATAAAGAAAAATATCTGTGGTGTATTCTCATTTCAATCCACCGTATATAATTTATGTTTATATTTGGAACGGTGGACATATTGTATTTTATTTTATATTCAAAGATCACCGCAATATAGATTTATTAATTTAAGCTAATGTATCGCAAGTAATAATTTAGGTTAATATGTAGATTATATGTGATCTAAAACAAACGTGACACCCCACAACGCTAGTTAGACCTGTATAGTAGGAATTAATTAGAAATGCACGCTAACTCACTTTGTTCTTTTTATGCTTGTGAAGACAATAGACTATGTAAAACTATTCTTTTTAACTAATTACATAGATCACTATTAACCTCGAAACTGCATACCAAATTTTTCAACTAATTAGTATCTACTGTTGGTTTATCAGTATTTGCAAAAAGTTAGTACGTGGGTGCTTATTAGTGCTCCATTATTTGCATATAGCGTGAATAAGTTTACTTTAAACAGTTAAAATAGCTATTATTGATTTATTAAAATTAAACATTTTCTCTTTTTATTGTATAAAGTATAAGTGGATTCAATGACCACGCACTTTTTGCTAATCAAATAATTTCGATTTTGATTTAACAGCCCTGGCAGCAACCACGACATATAGAAAAAGCTACGGCAGATCCATAATCTCTGTAACTCATTATCACTCATTCTCACGCCGATATTTTTTTGCCTACGAAGTGACTGTTTTTCATTACTAAGTGAATTACTGCATATTTACATGAACTATCATGTCAAGAGTCTTGAAATCGTATAAAGGAGTATCTGTCACACATGCTCGTTTGCCACATAGTAAAAAATCGGGGAAGAATTGCTAACCTAACTAGACAAACTGTGAAATATTTTAATATTGAACTTAAGTAATAATACCTGGGTAGTAGAAAAGAGCCTGCAGAATAAAACAATGGTCAGAAACTTTGACCACCTTGCTGCCACAGTGTTGATTTTTCAATGATATCTTCACAGGATGATTGATTCATTCTATGCATTACCAACAAGAAATGCAAACGATTCATTTGATTATACTATTCATATAAAGTTTTGTTAAAGTTTTCTTTTGTTTATATTTTGGTAAATTCAGGATTTGCAACTTTCCTAAAAAAGAAAAAGAAATGTATAAATTTATGTTGTTTTCGATACATATTGTGATATTAAGTCAAATAATTTAAAATGTAAGATTAGAATTAATAATAGTTATAATAATAATGAACACATTTTATAGCTGAGAAAATTTAACTATTTTTCAACAAAATATGAATGTTTAAATATTGAATAATAAGTATTTACCATAAAAGGTGTCATGTATAGAGCATCAAACGTATGTTGCCGGTTTCGATACGTTCGACTTCAAGAGGAAAGGAAAAGCTTTGATAACCTCATTCCCTTCCTTCCTTTGATTCTGATTCCTTTGATCCCTGATTTTGACCACTAGTAAATAAAAAACGGTTAGTCCGACATGGCTAATTCCATGCCAAATCACATAATTTAAAAACATATCTCAGATTTTGTTCAGTTTTTTTCCGTGCATTGATACATACGAAATTATATTAAATTAATTTTTTCAGATTTTTTGGATGAAAATGGCCGAAGTAGAAATTTTTCGAAGAATTTCGATTTTGATGCAAATCCTGCTACCAGAACATCATCTTACCAAAATTGTCATAACTCTTGTTTTATTTCTTGAGTTATCTGGCTCATCCAGGTGTCAGATTCAAGCTAGTTTCTGGATCTTTCAGAGAGGCTGATACTTTTTTACTCTGCAAAGTCGTTGCATGTTTCTTGATATAATCTGAAAGATCCAAGAACTAGCTTTAATCTGACACCTGGATGAGCCAGATAACACAAAAAATAAGAGATATGACAAGGATACAACAAATTTAATTAGATGATGTAGAATGTCGGATAGCAGAATTTTCAAAAAAATTCTGAGACATTGAAGCACATGGCTCTACTTGAATTGGCATGAAATTAGCCGAATGAAAAAACATATAGATTGAGAAAGTAGTTTATGCTTAGAATATAAAACTATAGGAAGGAACATAATTATCTACCACATACGACCAAGATGGGGTCTCAATATGGCGAAGTAGGTGTTTCCGGTTTTGTAATGAGATATTTCCATTGGAGGTTCTCACTGTCTCGAAATGTGCACATAAACTACATACCCTCAATTTTAAAACCTAATTTGTGCATCCAATATTACAATACATGCATAAAGATATTTCAATTGCTCTTTTTATTTATAATAGGGTTTGTTTAAATGTCTGGGACAAAACTGAAATGCGATCTGCTGTTATTACAAAATACTAGAAGGATTTTCATAGTTATTCTCGACGAACAAAAATTCGTCTCTGAATTCGTGAAGTCGGTCTGTCGCCTTTTTCCCTGTTGACTTTTTTGAATTTTTCTTGGAAAATCTCTTTTTTAGAATCTTATAGTACATTGGATTCTAAGAAACCTTTGGTTGAAACATTCTTTTGTATCTCTTCGGGAAAGTGGTCAAAATGACCACCGAAAATTGTGGTAAATTTTTAAAAAATGAAAATTTTTGTATTTTTTTAAATTTACCAAAAAATAAACATTTTTAGCAACAAAAAAAAATTTGTTCGTCATGGCAATGCTAGCTCTGCGCGTTCTCAACTGGTTTTATTTAAATTTAAAAACTTTTATAAAATCTCAGTCTGCAATTAAGAGATTAATTGCGATTAAATATAATTGCAACTGAAATATCATAATTAAATCTTCAATCAATTGATTGATTAAAAATTTAATTGATTGATGCCCAACTCTGATCTCCAGTCGTTTTTACGATTTTTTACGAAACTAATTGTTTTATGTAATTTCCATAGAAACGCTGTAACCTATTCGCCGCCGCCTTTCTATTAACAATGAATTAAATTGTTGATTTTTTAAAAGCAATAGAATTTGTAATTACATATTTTTTAAGCTTGCACAAAAAATATTGTGTATATCTTGTCCGCGAAATTATTTAAGCTTAATAATCTGAATAAAAATATAAAGAAAACTTAATTGCGAGAAATCCCAAGTAAATGCCCTTCTAAAAAGTTGATAGGTACTTAAAGAAAGTGCTATATGAAATATTTAAGCAATCTAATATTTGCTAATGAACTAAACAATATTCTAATCGAAGCTAAGCAGAAACTTTTTAAACTAAAACAAATTAAGAAGAAATACGTATTTATTAATCGACTCCGCACAAATACTGCAAATCCAGTCAATATATCAAAGCCAAACACACTAAGAACTGCTCCACTGTGAGACAAATAACATTGTTAAAATTTCTTCCCTTTTATGAATTTAACACGAATAATTTACCACGTATCAGTCAGCACGTGCATCGGCCTGCCGGCTGTAAGCTTACGCATGCTATAGAATAACGTTGCATTCGACCAAACAATTAATGAATATTACTTCATTATTTGTATGGACAAATGTAGTTGCCCAGAGCTCAATCACGCCACCTAGTTCAGTTGCACGAACTAATCAAAAAAGTATGCGTATTTATTTTTAAGAGGCTGCGTATCTGTTTATTATCTGTGCTCAGAGCAAGAGTTAAATTATCAGGACAACTCAAAACGACAAATATGAAAAATAAAATTACGGAGGTTCTGAAGCAGCGGCCAAGCGACTGGTCAATCTTGGCGCCCATAGACAGAACCTCCTAAGAAGTACCTAAAACTGCCACTAAGTTGGATTATCTTATCTCGACTGAGTATCTTTGTTTTTCGATGGATTTGTTTTCGTTACACCTTTATACCGCAAGAACTTTCAATCTTAAATCAAAAACACCGAAACATTAGCAAGAAAATTATCTAGTATGCTTTATCAACAGATATTAAAAAACTAATAGTGATGGTGAAGAAATTTCTTATCTTTTAATTTTTAATTAGGTACGTACCACACTTGAATAACTAAGAATAATGGTAGTTAATATCTATTTAACTAACAATTAAAATATATTGAGAGAAGATTGATATAAATTTGAGCAAACAAGCCTTGAATATTCAGTTAGCCTCTGCCCTGTCTTCACTTTAGATCGAGAAAATGGCATCAAACTTTGTCTGCATTTCGATCATTTTTATGTTAGCTGTTACTGTGACATGTAAGTCGATAATAATTATTATTTAAAAATTAGCTGTATTCTTTTTACCACTTGTTTGTCTTACTACTGAGACCAAGTAAGACACTAAGGACTGAGTCTAAACTAAGCAGTTAAAATTCTCAAAAAGAATATCAATTTAATGATAGTCAGTTTTAGGTGACCAAAAATATAACCTAAAAGCCAAAAGCTTTATTTACAATTAGCAAAAATTTAGATGATCCACCCATTTTGAAAAAAATAAAATGAGTCAATTAACAAAAAGGGTTTTTCTGTTAAGTAGTTTTACTTGAATAAATCTTATAACAGAGATAGGTTATAAGAGCATTAAGTATTGTTTCATATTTCTAATTCTTTATGAAATTCTTATGTAAATAAGTAATATATTTTTTGTCAGAAATATGCTTGTGATGATGAATCTGACCTAGATATGTGGTTTAGCGAGTCCTCGTTGTGCCAGAAAGTCCAACAAATTGATTTGTCATAGGCAAAAGTGCATGAGGATTGAAAGCTTTTTAGATATTGTTGATAACTACAGCAAGGAAGAATTCAAAAAACACTTCCGGTTAGATAAAACAATCGCTGAAGTTTGTATAGGTGGGTAATCGAGATTTTATGTGAGATTTCTTGGTACCTAATTATTGTTTTCTTTTAGATAATCTGGAAAACGCTAATGTTTTGCCTCAACATTCTTTTGGTCGGAAGAAAGTCTCATCCAGAAAAGCATTTCTTATGACACTCTGGTACCTTGCCAATCAAATTACTTTTAGACAGCTAAGTGATCATTTCAATTGTACTCAAAGTGCTGCTTGGAAAATAGTTAGAAAAGTGCTGGATCATTTAGTTAAGAAAAGTCCAAATATTATCAGATGGCCGACAAATGACGAATCAAATAGAATTGAATCTAGTTTTGAGAAGAAACAAGGCATGAATGCAGTTTTAGGAGCTATAGATGGTTCACATATTCTCATCTATAAACCTGGACAAAAGCAACATGCTTATTGTAATCGTAAAGGAACACACAGCATAATTTTGAAAGGGGTTGTAGATGACAAAAAACGATTTATAGATGTTTTTGTTGGAGAGCCAGGAAGTCTCCATGATTCTCGTGTTCTTAAACGGTCGGCTTTATATTTTAAAGCATCAAATGGGGACATCCAGTTTTATATTATATTATATTTATATTATATTATAACAAACACCTTCTAGGAGATTCGGCTTATCCTTCTACTTTAGATTGGTTGAAAACTCCTATAAAGATAATGCACGATTGACTGCTGAACAACGTCAATATAATTACAAGCAATCTTCTACAAGAGTAGTGGTGGAAAACGCCTTTGCTACTCTTAAAGGTAGATTTAGAAGACTACGACATTTTGATAATCGAGACATTAGATTTATTGTTAAATGTGTTGTAGCTGCATGTACTACTGTAAGCTATGACGAAATGGATGACGATATTGAACTATATTATGAAGAAACTGAAGTGCTGCAACATGTTTCATCTGAAGAGGAGGATCAGTCAACTATTTTATCTGTAATATCGTCAATAAAAAGATAACAGTCTATCTCAAAAATGGTATTTTTATTTTAAAGTACAACATATTCTTTCATAAAAGCAAAACATTACCAAAAGCTAACTAAATTAATTATTAAATTTTAAATCAACGTTGAAATTTTATTAAACAAATTTATGTCAATAATAAGATTAACAAATAATTCGAAATTAATAATGGTATTCATGTTTAACATTCAATTAGCAGTACTGCAATGGGACCTTACTGTTAATATAAAAAAACTTTAACTCTAATTCTACTCATTTTCTTCTGTTGTCTCTATTTGAGCAATTTTTTCTAATGCTTTCACTTTTCGTTCATCTAATTTAATCTTCTTTTCTAGTAGTAACAATTTTCTCTCTTCTAGTTCGATTTTCCTGTCACATTTTCTTTTTAAATCTGCTATTTCCTCTCTTAACTTCATTATGTTAGTTTTCTTCTTTTTATTGCTAGAACAGTGTATTTCTGCTCTCTGTTCACCAATACCGTCTTCAGTTGTCTTTTCATTAGCTTCTTTTTGTAAGTTTTGTCCTTGGATTTGAGTATTATTTAAATCAGCTTCTGTATTGGAATCTTCAATTTGTAACACATCGATGGAATGAGGAGAACTAATATTTGGATCGGTTCCAAGAATTTCATCGATTTCCTTAAAAAACATAAATCTAATGGGGGGTCTTCCTGTCCTTCCAATATTATCTTTTACATTTTTGTATGTTTTCACTAAATTGCTCCATTTCTTTTTGCAGACTTCTGGTGGATACTCTATGTGTTCGCTCAATAAACTTTCGCTAATTGTTTGCCATACATGGTTTCGTTTTCTGGGATGATATAAATTGTCTGTAAATGCTTCTACACACTATTAATGCTAATGTCTCATTATAATTCCACATCTGCTTTTTTACTTCGATGCAGGGTAAATTATCATTGTATGGTTCAAGTTTATCTGGAGCTTCTAAACTATAAAATCGATCACTATCATCAGACCGAAGCCTAAAAAAAGTGTATCAGCAAAAGCATAAACCAAGTGTATGCTTTCTACTACCTCTTTGTAATGTGTAACATCACCACCTCTGTGAAGTAAATCACCAAAATCAGAGTTTACTTTATCAAAAGCCACATAGATAACTTTATTATCTATAAAAGACATATGCGTTAAATATTCAACAAGATTATGTGAAGTAATCCTTACCTGCTATACGTTGCATTAAAACTTGCTCTTTGTTATTATTATCGAATATGTAATGGTTGTTTTTATCCGTTACAATATTATTATAAGAGTGTGTGTTAATAATGTTATTTTCCATTATTTTACAAACGTTGTAAATGTTTTTGAGCCCTTTTTACAGTTCACAACAAACTGTCATTTAAAAAAGTTCAAGCCTACACAACCTCACAAATCTAAAACTGTACTTTTTATATGTAGTAAGCCTAGAATTTCTCTAGCTTAGTTGGTGGGAGGGGGGAAAATTATCTTACTCAATTCTCACTTTAGACTTACTTATCAGTGGTAAAAAGAATGACCAACTTTACTGAGATGTTGAGATGTATTAAGCATCTTAATTAATCTCAGTTAAAATTGGTAAAAAGAATACAGCTATTATTTTTAATTCCCGTAATTACTTTTTTGTGTTACTGCAGTATCCTCAGTCGCAATATGCTTGCTATAACCATACTTTAAAATTGTTAATACGGGGATTAATCTTAGAAACCGGGCGACAATATATAATGTGGCCTCTTACATGTGCATTTAAAATTGATATTTCTAAAATCTTTAAAGAATAATATTAATTGTAATAAAAATTTGAATAGTTTAAATAAGTTGTAAAGGTTGATGTAGATTAGCATACAAATATTAAACCGCGTCTATAAAAAATGCTGCTATTTTTTAAATCTACCATACAAACGGCACTTAGTAGCATACATGTCTGCGAAGATGGCGCCTCAAAAAATGTCGCCTTAGAGTTACTGCATCTAGTCACCTAGGCCAGCTGGTCGATCAGAGTAATGCAATCCGCCGCCATATTGGGGCAGAGAAGGGTGATTTTTAATAATGGACAAATTAAAACCACGTTTTACGTGTTTGGCATATTAGAGGTTTGATCTTTCAGAATAAGAAAAACCTTTTAAAGTAAACGTGGATTTGATTAAATTCAATAGAGAACAAATAATGAACAATTTCGTGCTTCGTTTGCTCCAATATGGCGGCGATTTGGGGTACTCTGGTCAATCAGCTGGCCTAGGTAACTAGATGTCTCTATGTCGTCTATAGAGTCACTACATCTAGTCAAACAGGCCGCGCTGGTCGAAGGACGCCATATTGGAGTGAAGAAAGCCTGGTGGTATAGGTGTCTGTATTTAATTTAATTAAATCTAAGTTTAGTTTAAAACGTTTTTCTACATAATCTCTATTTTGACAGCTTCAGACCAAATTCTATAAATGAAGTTTTATTTGTTCATTATCAAATGATTGTCAAAGAGTAATTCTACGCAAGTTGATATATATGTTTAATGATTAATAGTCACCGAATAACTCTGTATAAAGATTATTATTTTTTCGTTTTCTTACCTGTGCTGTTAGCAATCTTTCCTTTTCTGCATTAAGCTGCCCTTAAAGTATTTGTTATTGTCAGCTTATTTTACCATTTGTTTAATAAAATCATTTATAGAGTATATATTGCTTAACTGTGTCACGATTGTGCCTCATTTTTGTATGTTTCGCGATTGGTTACATAACAATTTGCAGCTATCTTATTACGTTTGTTTTCTCATGTTTATCAAATTTTTGTATTTTATTATGTAATATGTACTCAAATCCTGAAGATATTCAACCGTAATTTCTAAATAGCGTATATCTTTTTAATGGAAAAAGATCATTCTCTAAACATTGTTACAGATGTCTTATATTCGCTTTTTCAGACGTGTAGAATTTTCGTTGTTCATGACTTAATCTCATTTTCTTTTCCAGATGCTAAAAAGCTAGATCTTAAAAATGGCCCTCCAGTGATAGATGAGATAGACTGTATCGAATCTGGTAGAGCGTGCGTGCATCGATCTCGTTGTCCAGTTCCTATTGGACCAATTCCCTGTAGAACCTACTTTGGCAAAATCGATTATGATATTGTATGCTGCACTCCCAAATGTAAGCTGTGTTAATTTTTGAATATTTTACATAAGTAATATTTGTTAAAAACTTTATTCCAGATTGGAGAAAATCGGTTGACAAAGATACCGTGGAGCATGAAGATTGATCTACAGAAAACTGTTCCACAAGCACAAGATTGCCTAATTGGCAGTGTGCTTGTTCTTTTTTTGTCTAGAACTATTTTTAATATTCTTCTCTATTATTTAAAGAATATATCATGTATATATCTTGAAAAAATCTTATAAATTAACAGTGTAAACATCAAGATGTCTGCATAGTTTCTTTTCCATCATCCCGAATAATTGAAAAATTACGGATTATTAATTGGTTCCCACTACGGCGAGTAATGAACCTTACTTTATTTCTCTAAGGACGCAAATAAATAAATTATATTTTTAAATATGTGGTCTGATATTTAGCGGTAGTAGGAAAAATTCTGTTTGCCCCTCGAATTATAATAGTTATTTGTGGTTTATTAAAGTTAAGTTAAAAGTTTGAATAATACGTATATGCATTTATTTAAAAGTGAACTGCTGCAGTTTTCATCTAGTTTGAATAAATAGATTTTTAGTGAAAATAGCAAAAAATTGTTTATCTACAACCACCATAGAAAGTTACACATTCCGCACAATCTAGTAACCATGAAAACGACCAATTGCAAACAATCTCCAAACTGAACGGTAAAGACCGCGAGGAATGATTTCTCACGATCAATAGTTCTATTAAAACGCCATAGATGTCACCACTTGCAATATTTATAATATTATTAATTATTTGAGATATAAAATGTTATAAATTTTAGATAAAGGTTAATTTATTTGTTTAATTAATATTTTACATTAAATTATATTCTGAATGGAAATCAATCTAGAAAAAATATCAACGGCAGAGCGGGGAATCGAACTCTGGATTGCCTGTCTATTAGCGGGAGCTTAGCCATTGAACGTTATATAATGAGAAATGACCCAGTCATTTAAAGACGCCTACGTTCTTTAACTGACTGGGTTATTTTTCATTATATAACGTTACAAAGATTGTTATTCAATTAAAACGTAAAATTGATTAATTTTTTACATTATTATATAATTGTTAATGTAATATTACTTATTATTATTGCTAAATTACAATAAAATCATTGAAAACATTTATATTTTGCTGCATAATGCGAGAATATGTTGACATTTCACTGCAAAGGAGTTAATAACCTTGATAATTGATTTGTGATTGTTTATATAAAATTATTTTTTGAAAACGAGTACATACGTATGATTGTTTAACTGTATGTACTAAATAGTAGATTGACTGAAATTATACAGATTGTAAACGTATTATTACTTGTCTTGCATTGTATTATTGTCTTTAAAAATGTAATGTTTACTTTTGTCGTTTTCGAAATTCTAAATGTATCATGAGTGAATCCGATGATGGGGAAATGGGGTGTACACTTGTACAACTCCAAACATCGTGGAAGTGACTCACATTACATCAATTTCACCGCAATCACACTCGTGTGAAGATGAGAAGAGTATGAGAAGGATGCACAAATAATTTTCAATAAGTTGACTACCATAAATAAGTTCAGTTTTTATTTTATTGTAAAAACTATACATTTTTATTTCCTAAAAAAAGGAAGAGCATTGTAAATAAATAAATTATTTTAAATAATATTTCATTATATCCAAATCACAACCAGTTTTAAAAGTTGAAACACGACCAAGATTAAATATTACTATTAGAGCTTTATTTAGCCAAAAAGTGCTTTAGTTTTTATTTTCGTTGGGCATACCTTGTAAAAAGTACCACCCTTGCTCATGTTGTAGTCTATTCCTAAGTTAAGCAGAATTTACTTGACGTCAAAAAAAATAACTGTGCGGGGGTGCGGGAGAGGGCGTTTTAGCAAAAAAGGGGTGAAATTGAATTTTTATGTTATTTGTTGCGGAACATCATTCGCTACGTTGTGACAAAACTGTAAATGGTTACATCGATCCTGTATTTGACAGGGTGTGGATTGAAGGCCTTAAGAAAAAGATCCTAGACATTACTATGCCTACATATCTTAAAACAATCATTTTCTCCTTTCTCGACAATAGAACCTTCGCAGTCAAAATCAACTCTATTCTGTCTGAAACCAAGACATCCCGCGCCGGAGATCCACAAGGTAGTATTTTGGGCCCAGTTCTCTTCAACATATACACATTTGACTTGCCAGAGCTTAACGTAACAATAGCCACTTTCGCAGGCGACACCGCAGTGTTTACCCAAGATGACAATCTCAACGAAGCCATCACAAAACGCAACTAATAAGCTCACATCGTGGTTAAAACTCTGGAATATCACAATAAACCCTGACAAATGCAAGGCGAAAATCTTTACTAAGAATTAAAGCAATAAATGAAATGCCAAACCCTACTAATACAAAGGAGTTGCTGAGGTTTCTAGGAATGGTGAATTATGTTGGTAAATTTATACCAAACCTATCTAAGATAGTTGTTCCACTACGTGAGCTTATTAAGCAGTCCACGGTTTGGAGATGGGACAGGATACATGATAGAACTATTGCACAAACAAAATCTCTGATCGCGATTAGTAATCCAATGTGATGCAACGAAGGGCGGTCTAGGGGCTTCGCATCGAGAGTGCTGACAGATACTGGAAAACGGTATGGACCAATAGAACGGGAATCACGTGCAGTTGTATTTGCAACTGAACGTTTTCACTTTTTAATTTATGGAAGACCAATTATAATATGGACAGACCATAAATAAACCTTTGGTTAATATTGTTAAAAAAATATTAATAAAGTTTCGACTAGATTACAATGCATGATACTTCGTTTGTTAAAATAGAAGTTAACCTGACGATATGTTCCGGGAAGAGAAATGTTTATAGCTGATACATTGTCTCGAAGTTCTTTGAATGAAAAAACTGAAGATGATCTAGAATTAGCTTACATAGTTAATAGCATTACTAATCGACTTTTAGTATTAGATCAGCGTTTAGAAGAGTTTAAAGCTGCTACCAAGGAAGATCCAGTACTTCAACTATTGTCAGGGTACATAATGGAAAATAATTGGTCTAAAAATTGTCACAAACAAGTAAAACACTATTATCATATTCGGAATGATCTTTCAATTCACGATGGTATAATATTTTTTAAAGATAAACTAGTGGTTCCGAGTGAGCTAATGAATTATATTCTAACAATTCTGCATGAAGGTCACCAAGGCGTTGTTAAAAGCAAATCCATGGCACGATGTGACATCCTAGTAGCCAGGATGTACAATATTAGTGCTTACGGTGCTCAAGGTTAAAAGGAGAGCTGGTAGGTTGGTTCGTCGATGGTAGCTACTAAAAAATAACGATTTGCTGCTTGGGCTCCATTCTAGATACCTAAAAACAAGGGAAACGACCAAATACACACAATCATAACAAAAAACACAACCCGATCATGTAAAACGTATAATTAATAATTAATATAAATACTTTATAATAATGTAAATAGAATAGCAAATAGCAATAACAAATATACAAAAATATTTCACAATAATCACGAAAGGTACAAAGAAAAATACGAGTAATAAAAACACCTTACTACAATAATATATAGAAAATGGCCACAATATAAGTATAAAATATATCCACTGGTATGACTAACAGCCAGTGTACTAATTATACAGATTTATGTAAATAAATCGATAAGCCATCAATAATGAAGTTTTGCTTGTTATACAAAACAATTAGTAAAAATATTACAAAATATAATAATAAATATAAATAAATGCAACATGTAGTGAACAGAGGTGTAAATAATTACAATTGAAAAAGTTGGGAGCTATAAAAGGTGGTTAGGAAGCAAAATAACAGGTAAGTACTACTTAGGTAAGTTAAACTGAATTCCTAACCTTAAATCTTTACCAAACAACAAGTATAATAAATGTAAAAGGATCATATAAAAATAACATGCAATAGTTTCAGGCAAGCTTGCTCACTAAGGCGTCGTACCAGCAATATTAATACCAAAAGCCAAAAATTTACAAACAAAAGTACCGCCAGTACAACTTATCAACGATTAATCACAACGAAGGCAAGTAATTAAATTTATTAGGATAAGGATATTAAGGTAAAGTAAGCGGGATACTTCTGTAATACTTACAGTTACAAACTCTAAAAATTACTAAAAAAAATTATAGTACCAAAGATGCTAACGCTAATAATAACCAGCTTCTAGAATTAAAGGCAGGAACAAACAACTCCTGGCTGCAAGACAGTGTGGTGGCCTACAGGTGTCTTCAATGATTTAAACCACCATCACCGGAGGGTACGATTATCAGCATGAAAATCCTAATTAGCAGGATAAAATATAGTATTCTTTTAGAACTTGCTTAAACCAAAGCAATCATTTCCATGATGCAATTCCAAAGGATTCACCAAGTAATTCTCAATAAAATTAGAATAACTCTCATCAATAAAAGTAAAAAATATGGGGCAAGGCGAAGCCTAGATGTTCTTGGGCCAAAGGCTCAGTAGGAAAAGAGCATGAAAATTTTAAAATGTCTGCTCATTATCAAAACAGATAAAGATTTCCTCTTAAAACTAAGTTGGTAAAGCCTCCACACCAAAAGATTAAAGAGAAAGTAGAAATGGCTGACAATGTTTTTAATAAGATAACAAAAATACTCAGGGAAAAATATCAGTAAACACTCCTAAAAGAAAAATCTGAATAGTATTTTAAAGAACAAAAATAATTAAAGTTAGATAGGCACACTTATACAATTAAGACAATTCCTTTTATTTTTTTAGGAAACTTGACTCCAAAGAATCAAGAGGATAATAAAATTGGGGAACATCACAACGAGATGAGATTTATTGGCCTGGAATGAGGAAGCAGATAGAAGAATGGGTTCTATCCTGTGAAATATGCCAGTGACTCAGTGTGAACAATCCTAAAATGCCGATGTTGCCCAATATGTTAGCGGAAAGAGCTTGGCAAAACATAGCTATGGATATATTGGAGTTTAGAAAAAAATCTTACTTAGTACTCATAGATGCTTATTCGAAGTGGATTAAGTTAATACAAATAAGGAATAAGTCGATTTCGGAAATTCAAAATAAGCTAATTCGCATTTTTGCAACACATGGCCTTTTATTGGTTATTAGATAAGCCCGCCAAATAAAACAAGCATACGTTATATAATTTCAAGCTTTAAAAATAATGATTTATGCGCATGCACACTTTTAGGTGTATATAAAAAGCTTTTCAAAATATACATCTGCATTATTTTAGAATTGTATGTAAAACGTGACAGTAGAATCATGGAGATAAACAACTTTATTGATCTATGTGTAAGTATGCAGGTAAGATGGACAGTACATAATAAAAGCAATATATAATATTCTTCTATCTTCTCGTTCGGTTATTGCAATCGCAAGGAATTAATTTCATCATGAATATTTTTTCTTAACAGTAAGAAAAAAAATCTGTTAATGGTTGAAGTAGGATGTATTAATACATCTAATAATCCTTTTCCTTTGCAAATAAATAATGTATTGTAAATGCTATTTTTAATATACAGGTATAATGTAATATTGTTGTTTTATTTAAGGTAATAAGAAACAACAAATGTTTTTAAAAAAGGTTTTTATTTAAGATACATAATACAATTACATATTTTTATTTAAAATGTTTGTTTTATTATTCCAAAAGTCTTGAGACTTAGAGAGACCAAGCCAACGAACAAATAACTTTTCATTTTTTCCACTTCCTTTTCGACGTAACACTTTTTTATTCAAAAAATATTTGGGTGATCGGTTTTTTGCAATTGTTCAGCATACGATTGTTCAAGAATAGATTTACCCTCCACATTCTTAAGCAGATAAGTAACAGGTTTACCACGTTTGATTTTATCAATTTTAGAAATTCCTGTAGACCAATTTGGCGTATATCCCTTAGCAAATACTGACTTGAACTTTGAAATTGTTGTAAAACTTGTTGTTGTAAACAGATAACTTTGTTGATGGAGTAACATCTTTACGTTTTTTACCAGTAGTT
The DNA here is from genome assembly GCA_929113105.1 of Agrypnus murinus. Classification (NCBI taxonomy): domain Eukaryota; kingdom Metazoa; phylum Arthropoda; class Insecta; order Coleoptera; family Elateridae; genus Agrypnus; species Agrypnus murinus. The sequence goes on from OV816027.1 coordinate 12,109,567, forward strand.
CTACGACAACGTGTATTATATTCATCAGTGAACTTATCCAAGATAGCTATCCACTTGTACTTCCCTCTAAGACTGAAAGCTTTATATAACGCGGTTTTAATCGGTTTAATAAAGTTTTTTTAAGGTTAAGGTTTAATTAAGCGGTTAAAGCACAGCTCTTTCAGCAGTTGCAGCTTTCTTCACGCTGTATGTCGAGTAATGGTTGATGTTATGATTCTTCATGAGCGCAGAAAACTCTTTGTTGTAAAACTCTTTTCCCATATCAGTCTGTATATTGTTGGGAATCCTACTTTCGTTTAAAATAGAATCCAAAGCTTTTGTAGCTTCTACATAGCTCATTGATTTCAGAGGTTTGGTCCATATAAATTTTGAATAAGCATCAATCACCAAAAGAACAAATCTATATGAACGATTGTCTTTAGCATACGAACCAAGCTCTCCTAAGTCAGCCTGCCACAAGTCATCATATGCCTTGATAATTGTTGTTTTCCTAGGAGATTTCGTCTAGCCGGTTTGTGTAGTTTTTTCACTACCTGTTCCATTATGAATATACTTTACCTTATTCAACTTATCCAAATCTTCTCTCAAATTTTTTATCTGTTTACTGATAGTTGATTGAAATTTATCAATATCATCTATGATTTTCTTGAATGCTATTATATTTTGATTGGCTTTCTTTATATGGTTTTCTTAATATACGCATACAACTTGTCTTTAATCTCATCTACATACACCTTGTTTGTTGTATCTGTAAGGTCCTCCTCCAACTATGTTATTTTGCTAATAGTATCATTTTTAAAATTTAAAATGTTTTCTATAGCAGATCTAGAGTGCTCCACAGCTTGATCTGTACTGGCTATGTGTCTAGTAAGATGGTCAAACAAAATCCTTTTTATGGAGTCTACATAAAATTTATTTACAGCTTCAGTTTCGTTTTCAGGAGCAACCACGTTTACAATCCTAGCTTTCTTCGCATTATAGTGACCATTTTCATCTAAAGTCAGGCATCTTTTATCTGTGGTAGCTTTAATATTCTCTTTGGTATCTGCATGTATACGACTTATGGTTTGTCCACAAACAGATCTGAATGCTTGGTCATCATACATCGTATTAATAGCATCAGTGCCGATCTGAGGACCGGCTAGGTTAACCAATCTTTTTAGATCACAATCATACTTGGTATTCAAATAATGTTTCAGAGTTACAAAATCACCCTCATTAACAAGATCCTCAACGTTTACAAATCTTTTGTTTTGATTTTCATAATTACCATTACCATTACCATTACCATTACCATTAGCATCAGCAGTGGGGTTAAACCCAATACCTGGATCACACTTTTTGGCTGCTTTTAATGTCATCTTTATCGGTGAACTTGTTGAACGTGATACCAACTATTGGATCCAACAAACGCTCTAAATATTGATATTTTGGTCGTTCAAACGACTTTGCGTAAACGTTCCCGTTCTCAAATTTTAAGCCATTTCGAGACTCTAATAAACTAATCATCGCATTTGTTTTACCGCACCCCGAAGGACCACAAATAATACCTCTAATAGAAGATGGAAATAGAGGTCCATGCTTTCTTGTTATTGTAGGCTTTTCCAAAAAATTATGTGTTTCAATGTGCAACGAACATGGTTGCTTAACAAACTCCATCACAGTTGTCAGTTCTCAGATGTATGATCACACATACAGGGTGTTCCAGACAAATATGCAATGCTTTAAGGGGGTGATAGGTGACCATATATAGACCCCAAAACTCATAAAATAAAAATAAAAAATAAAATTTCGGATTTTTCCGTATTTTTTACAAGTCACGAGTCGACTATGGATTGTTTGTAAGCTTCCGACCCTGAATTACTGATAAAGCAAACAATTATCTCACAGCTGCACTACTAATTAAAAACTGACCTACGCTACGTACGTATCAATTTACAGAAACAACAGAATTGAATTTCAGTAGCAGTTGCCGGGTGACTCACTACCTTGATGACTTGATCATTTATTAAGGTCAGTAAATAAAATCTAACATACGTCCATTGACCTAATTGTGATGTAAATTCCATTGCCTGCTTTTTATTTCACAACTGTGATTTTAACAAAATGGGTAAAACTTACCGTTTACTTGCAAACAATCTTTTATAACATGTGTTCAAATAGGTCGCCGTTAATCTGCACACACACTCGCGCACGACGTATGATAGATTCGTTTATGTTAACAAACATGTCGGCATTTGCACAAATTTGTTCTGCGGCAATTTCAATGCGTGTGCGTAGCTCTTCCTCGGTATCCACTTATGTCCTGTACACTAATGTTTTAAAATACCCCCAAATACAAAAATCGAGGGGAGTCAAGTCCGGTGATCTCGCAGGCCAGGCGTATCTTTACTTGAACGATATTAAACGAATGAGGGCGATACGTATTGAGGTGTTATAAGTCCACCTCATTGAAAATTTTATGTAACGATAAGATCGTAAATGTGAAGACAAATATTTCACACATCAAATTTAAATTAAAAGATGGATATGCTAGGTGATAGGCATAATTAATCTAAAGGCTACATATAGGGTCACAGTTAGGCTCATCAATATTTAAAACAGAAATCTAAAATAAAATTCCATGTAAACATAACCTCAATTCATATGCATAAAGAAAGGTTTCATTTTTTAAAAAAGGATATCAATCATTTAAATTGTTTTATCATAATACATATTTATACAACCCAAGTTGCATATTGGGATGGGTTTTTCATTTTTAGGGAAGATGTAATTTTCTTATATAAATTTAGAGTCTTCGATCTTTAACGTAAGATGAATTTTTCTACTTTCCAAGAGACCAACTTAGTTTCGGGCTGCCAGTTAACTGAAAACAGATAAATTAGGTCAATCTTATTATGACTTATATAGCACAATTAGTTTTTAAACTCTTATATAAAAATCCTGAGCAGTTTCATTACTGAAGGTTTAAATCTTGTCGTTATGCTTCGGTTTGACGATTATTGACTCTTATCGTATTTTCTCACCATTGTTTTAACGTAAACACTTGGAGGACTGTATGCTGGACAATTTGATCATAAATTGACTTCATTTGAATCAATATTAATGTTGGAACTTGTAAGTGCATTATTTGATGTATCCGATCATTGAAACGAATTTTAAATTATGTTTCTCGTAAATTGTAAAGATGTTCCTGTGGAAATTTAATATGTATTAGTTGTATTGTGTAATTATGCATCTATTTTGTAAAGGATAAACCTGGATTTATTTAATTTTGTATGCAATTAGCTATAATGAGATTTGTTAATTGTTAATCGTTTTTGTCTCATATCTTCGTTACGATGCATTTTAGGACATAAGTGTATTACATTGTTTTAATCCTTGTTTTATGAGCTACAATCCTGTGTTTATAGAATTAAGATTTGTAAAAAAAAGTTCAGCTGTGAAAAAATTAGTGACGTCATAGATTTTCCGTGCTTCGTTTTTTTAAGTGTCAGTGCCGGCAGTTGTTTCGACGGAACCTATATAAGTTGGAGCCAAACTTAACAAATTTAGTCGATCAAAAGCTTTGGGCGAATCTATGCTTGACTCCGGATATAAATCTGTAAAATTAAGTGAGGTTAGATAGTGTTGACCATATGATTGACGTAAACGTCAAATATAAACAAAGATTGAATTTAAGTTGAAGTTTACCTGTACATTTTTAAGATTAAAGAAAATTTAGTTTTTGTTCAACAACTAATTGGAAGTGAACGAGATTGTTTTAAATAAATTCTGGAGAATTTATTTTCCATTATCGATTAACGTATTGACGTTTTACAAATAGAAATCAGCTAACAAACATTAATGCAGTGATACCAATTGAGGATTGTAATTAAAGGAAACTATTTTTATAATATACCAGGTTGGTCGTAATAAAAGGTCTTTTAAATTTGATTGACAATTATTAAAATTTATAAAGTTTATCCTGAATAATTTCAGAATTATTTTGTTTAACCTTAAAGGTTCTTAAAAGAATTTATTTTTCTAAAAATAAAACAATTCAATTTCTTTTTATTTAAATTTATTTTTCATAAAGATAAACATTTTTAACATTTGTGAATATTTTTGATTTGTGTTAGTTTGTTCAAGTGAATGACTGTAATAGTCCTGTCAGGCTATTATGACTTTTAATTACATTTGGGCAAGCTTGGGAATAAATTTCCTACTTGTCTTATTGCACTAATTTGAACAATTTTTCTTTTTATTTCCTTCTGAATTTGAATCTCTATTTATTTTCTTCTAATTAAATAAAGTTTGTGTGTTTTAAATTGTTCAGCTTCTTTAAGGGTTCTTGATGCATAACAAATAGGTTTTCCATCTTGTGATAATACTGAACCTAAGGCATATTTAGATGCATCAGTGGTTAATTCAAAAATTTTATTAAACTCGGGATATTGAAGTAACGGTTCATTAGTTAAAATTTGTTTGCAATGTTCGAAATCTTGAAAAAATTCAGGGGTGTGTATGATTTTACTATCCTTTTTGAGACAAACAGTTAAGAATTTAGTTATTTTAGCAAAGTCTTTAACAAATTTTCTATAATATCCGAATAATCTTAGAAATTATTTTATTTCTATTTTGGTTCGTGGGGCAGGGAAATTTTTAATGGCTGAAATTTTAGAAGGGTCAGGTTTTATTCCTTTCGAGGTTATTATATGACCAAGATATTTTACGGATTTATATAAAAATTCGGATTTATCTAATTGAATTTTGATATTTGATTGTCGACATCGATTAAAAACATTTTTTAAGCGGGTTATGTGTTCTTGTAAAGAGGTAGAGTAAATAATAATATCGTCAAGATAAATGAGGCATTGTTGGGGGGTTAGTCCTATGAGAGCATTATTTATAGCTCGTTGAAATGTAACTGGAGCATTTTTTAATCCAAAGGGCATACGTCAAAATTGAAAGTGGCCCTCTTCAGTCGAAAAAGCTGTTTTTTCGCGGTCTGATTATTCTATTTTAATCTGGTGGAAACCAGATGCGAGATCTAAAGTCGTGAAGTAGTTGGCTCGACCAAGGTGGTCTAAAACGGTTTCGATTCGTGGTAAAGGGTATTTGTCTTCTATCGTCTGTTCGTTTAATTTACGATAATCGATAACAATGCGCCATTTCTGATGTCCTGAGGCGTCTAATCTCTTAGCTACGACCCAAATTGGAAAATTATATGGACTTTCCGAAGGTTCTATAATTTTGTCATCTAACATTTTACGAATTTGATTTTTTACTTCTTCTCGATGCACATGTGGGTATCTATATGTTTTTGTAAATATAGGAACATCAGTTTTGGTTCTAATATGATGTTTGGTTAAATTGGTGGAAGATAAAGGGATATTTGGAGAATAAGAAATATCTTTATACTGATAACAAAGATTGGTTAATAATGTTTGTTCTTCTTCGTTTAGATGGTCAGTTCTTAAATTTGTTTGTAAATTCTCATTAAGAATGGCTTTGATGTTTAATTTGGAATTATGAACGTCTATGTTGTTGATTTGTATTGATTCGTCATTATTAGTCTCATATTCATCTAAAATTAATGGGGAGTATATATTTATTTTTTGTATTTCATTAGAAGTGTTTATTACACTAGTTTGAAACCAATTATTATGTAATTTAACTAATGCAGAAGGGATCATGACATGTTTACTAAAATTTAATCTTGGGGTTATTTTTATTCCACTTTTACCAACGGCTGGTAAAGTCACAAAAACTTTTCAGTACGTGGGGGTATTTCAATTTGTTTTATAGGAATTTCGTTATGTTTTAATTTGGAAAAATTACAGCTCTAACAACAGCTCTAATAAATTTAGAAAGTGTCGATGGATTACCATCGTAATTTGGAATTTCATTTAAAAGGGAAACATGAAAATGTACAGGAAAAACTATATTTCTATTAATATTATTGTTATTTAAAAATAACAAAAGAGGGTTGTTCAGATTTGAGCGTTCTACACTTCTTGATCGTCTTGGAGATCTTGAGCGATTCCTTTGCATTAATAATACACTTTTATTATTATATAGGATTTTTAATTATTATTCTTATGTTAGTGGGCTTAAAAATTAAGGGTCCTACCCATACATTTAAATATCTAGATTTATTTAATTAAAAATATAAAACTTAAACAAAAACAGATATTAAGCAGTGTTGACTAATAGACACAACGAAAGCTTCAATATAAAAAAGAGTTACGTAAATCGGTCCAGTAGAACTTTCAAACGAGCCCTGTGTTTTAAATATCTAGATTTATTAATTTAAGCTAATGTATCGCAAGTAACATTTTAGGTTAATATGTAGATTATATGCGATCTAAAACAAACATGTCACGTATCACCACAACTCGCTAGTTAGACTTGTATAGTAGGAATTAATTAGAAATGCACGCTAACTCATTTTGCTCTTCTTATGCTTGCGAAGACAATAGACTATGTGAAATTCTTCTTTTAATTACACAGATCACTATTAACCTCGAAACTGCATACCAAATTTTTCAACTAATTAGTATCTACTGTTAATTTATCAGTATTTGCAAAAAGTAAGTACGTGGGTGCTTATTATTGCTCCATTATTTGCATATAGAATGAATAAGTTTACTTTAAACAGTTAAAATAGTTATTATTGATTTATTAAAATTAAACATTTTCTCTTTTTATTGTATAAAGTATAAGTTGAGGATTCAAGTGTATCTTTTAGTAACCACGCACTTTTTGCTATTCAAATAATTTAGATTTTGATTTAACGGCGCTGGTAGCAATCACGACATTATAGAAAAAGCTTCGCCAGATCCATAAGCGCTGTAACTCATTATCACGAATTCTCACGCCGATATTTCTTTTCTACGAAGTGACTGTTTTTCATTACTAGAGTGAATTACTGCATCTTTACCTAGTCCATGTCAAGAGTCGTGAAATTGTATAAAGGAGTATTTCTGTCGCAGTACGTGTCGTCATGCGCTCTAAATTAGGTAATACAAATGACTACGTTTAGAATCGTTTCATTTTTCAGTTTCGAAAGCAATTTATTTTTTTTAATCAACCGTACTGGCAACACCACTGGTTTCTATGGTCATAAGATTACACAAAGTAAATAATTTCAAAGATGATTCATAGCTTCAGCTACAGCTTACTTGTTACTCGTATTAAGTTGGGGGCTAATTAAAATTTCTATTAAAGCAGTGGCTAAAGCAGGTGTTTCTTCTTTACTTAAAACAGAAATTTTCCAAATTAGCAAAACTAAGTTGATAGAGCAAATTTGGTTTGGTCCTCGCATTCAAAAATTATTTTTTGATAATGTGTTTATTCCTTCAATAAGAAATCGTCAGCAGCAGAGAAACCCCATTGAAATACATTTAAAGACTACAAACAATTTGTTGGTAACTAGAAAGTTGAGAATTATAAGCAGTTTGTAGAAACATAATTACAGCTTTTCTGCCACTTCAATATATCGCTTAAGCATAATTTTTGCTATTTTTCACTAAAAATCTGTTTACTCAAACTAGATGAAAACTGCAGCAGTTCACTTTTAAATAAATGCATATAAGTATTATTAAAACTTTTAACTTAACTTGAATAAACCACAAATAACACCCTCCACAATTGGAGGGGCAAACAGAATTTTTCCTACTACCGCTAAATATCAGACCACATATTTAAAAATATAATTTATTTATTTGCGTCCTTAAGGTTTATTACTCGCCGTAGTCGGAACCAATTAATAATTCGTAATTTTTCAACTATTCGGGATGATGGAAAAGAAATTATGCAGAAATTTTGATGTTTACACTGTTAATTTATAAGATTCTTTCAAAATATATACATGATACATTCTTTAAATAATAGAGAAAAATATTAAAAATAGTTCTAGACAAAAAAAAAAGAACAAGCACGCTGCCAATTAGGCAATCTTGTGCTTATGTGGTTTACTGCAGATCAATCGTCTTGCTCCACGGTATCTTTGTCAACCGATCCTTTCCGAACTGTAATAAAGTTTTTAAGAAATATTACTTTTGTAGAATATTCAAAAATTAACACAGCTTACCTATGGGAGAGCAGCATACAATATCATAATCGATTTTGCCAAAGTGGGTTCTACAGGGAATTGGTCCAATAGGATCTGGGCAATGAGATCGATGCACGCACCATCTACCAGATTCGTGACAGTCTTCCTCATCTATCACTGGAACGCCTTTAAGATCTAGTCTTTTAGCATCTGGAAAAGAAAATGAGATTAAGTCATGAACAACGAAAATTTCACACGTCTGAAAAAGCTAATATAAGACATCTGTAACAATGTTTAGAGAATGATCTTTTTCCATTAAAAAAATATACGCAAACTAAAAAGATGGATGCATTAAGTGTTACGTAACCAACCGCGAGACATACAATAATGAGGCACAAACGTGACACAGTTAAGCAGGATCTACTCTATAAATGATTTTATTAAACAAACGGTAAAATAAGCTGACAATAACAAATATTTTAAGGGCAGCTTAATGCAGAAAAGGAAAGATTGCTAACAGCACAGGTAAGATAACGAAAAAATAATAATTTTTACGCAGAATTATTCGGTGACTACTACTCATTAAAAATATATCAACTTGCATGGAATTACTCTTTGAAAATCATTTGATAATGAACACATAAAACTTCATTTTATGAATTTGGTCTGAAGCTGTCAAAATAGAGATTATGTAGAAAAACGTTTTAAACTAAACTTAGATTTAATTAAATTAAATAAAGACACCTATACCACCAGGCTTTCTTCACTCCAATATGGCGTCCTTCGACCAGCGCGGCCTGTTTGACTAGATGTAGTGCCTCTATAGACGACATAGAGTCACTACATCTAGTTACCTAGGCCAGCTGATCGACCAGAGTACCGCAAACCGCCGCCATATTGGAGCAAACGAAGCACTAAATAGAACTATTCAATTTTTATTACAAATAATATTGTTCTTTAAAGATTTTAGAAATATCAATTTTAAATGCACATGTTAGAGGCCCCATATTGTCGCCCGCTTTCTAAAATCAATTTCCGTATTAATAATTTTAAAGTATGGTCATAGCGAGCATATTGCGACTGAGAATACTGCAGTAACACAAAATAGTAATTAAGGGAATTAAAAATAATTTTTAAATAATAATTATTATCAACTTACATGTCACAGTAACAACTAACAGAAAAATGATCGAAATGCAGACAAAGTTTGATGCCATTTTCTCAATCTAAAGTGAAGACAGGGCAGAAGCTAACTAAATATTCAAGGCTTGTTTGCTCAAATTTATATTAATCTTCTCTCAATATATTTTAATTGTTAGTAATAAATAGATATTAACTACCATTATTCTTAGTTATTCAAGTGTGGAACGTACCTAATTAAAAATTAAAAGATAAGAAATTTCTTCACCATCACTATTAGTTTTTTTAGTATTTGTTGATAAAGCATACTAGATAATTTTCTTGCTAATGTTTCGATGTTTCTGATTTAAGATTGAAAGTTCTTGCGGTATAAAGGTGTAACGAAAAATCTATCAAAAAACAAAGCTATTCAGTAAAGATAAGATAATCCGTAACCTCCGAGAATAAAGAGGCCGCGACCAAGCAATCGTGACGTCACGAAAACCGGCTGACAATTGCGAAACGTAAAATACCCAACATAAAGACACTTGTATATTTCTGAGTAAAACTGAATATTATTTCAAAAAAAGCACTTATATTATGATAAAAAACAATGAATAGGGTTTTCCACGTCACCGTTGAGGTACCCATGATAGACGCGTTGGCTCTTATGGAGGCCTCGCCAATAGCCCTATCTCCATGCGTTAATGTGTTTTATAACTTCTTAACCATTAAATTTAATCAGTTTTCTCTTTGATAGATCCATGTTTTGGGTGTTAATTTTGTCGTTGATTATTTTTGAATAGTTATTGAGAAATATATTGGCAAGAATATGACAATTTTTTAACAATATCGACTTCAACGTTTTGCTACATAAAATACATTTCTCATTGATTTCGTGTACATATTTTTCCAATTTTAACATTGTCAATTCCCGTAAAATAATCCTTTGTTTACCTGTCTTTAGAAATTCGGTTTCATATTTATCATATTATTGTTATAACCGATGACTCTGAGAAATGTTTAATACATACTACTGAATGTTTTGTTGGATTAAATGAGTCTCTATGAATGCATTTAATCCACGTTTTCTTCAACTCTTCATCTTTTGGAAAAGAAAAGACGGACACATACGTATGGGTACTATCGTAATTGCTTGAGCAATTAGGCACGCAACATTTATCAGGCATTTTTAATGAAATAAACAAGACTCACCCAAGTATCTAGTCAAACTGTTGGCTTTTTTAATTAACTAATCAAAATATTTATGAAATTGTATTTTATATAGGTAAACGACACAATACACAATCATATTATGAACGACACCAACCGAAAGTTATTTTATAAGTAATAAAACAGCTTTCAAATACAAAATTTTGCAGCGGCCATTTCTGCCAACGCCCACACTCGATACGGCAATTGAGAAACAGTCTCTTTTCACTGATTTTATAAATTGTCTTCACATAAATCAGGTAAATCTGAAATTCTACACCTTTAATTTAACACTTTAACTTATTTGAACTTATTTATGAGAGTTTTTGAAAGAAAAACTTGCGAAAAAGAATCTAGTTCACACGACTACGATCACGGCAAATCTAAACTGCAATGTAGTTTGACTTGTACGCATCGCCCGTTCCCGCATGTCGCCAGCCGGCATTTGTGACGTCAGATCACGTGACACAAGCCTTGTTCGTGGCCTCTTTATTCTCGGAGGTTACGGATAATCCAATTAGTGGCAGTTTTAGGTACTTCTTAGGAGGTTCTGTCTATGGGCGCCAAGATTGACCAGTCGCTTGGCCGACGCTTCAGAACCTACGTAATTTTATTTTTCATATTTGTCGCATTGAATTGTCCTCCTAATTCAACTCTTGCTCTGAGTTTTGCTTCAATATTTGTCATTTATTCATTACTCGTTGCAAAATAATTGCTTGCGCTCCACTTATAATCATTTTAGTCACAGCAGTACTCAGAATAGCAAATATTGTTGAAAAAACTCGGAGCACTTGTTGTATTATATATAAGAATTTTTAAATTGTCGCTCATGTATTTCTTGTCATTGTTCCCTTGAACAGACACTTACGAACACAAAGCAGTAGTAATTTTAATAAACCTGTTTTCAATGATCTCTGATATTCCTTTTATACTGTAATCGTCCCTTGAATAACGGTTAGATTTTTCTACAGTAAGTAAAATTGAGTAAAATGTTTTTGAACACATGAATACTCTATGACAGACATAGGATGTATGTAACAGTGGGTGTTTCGGCACCAAATTGAAACTTTTAAAATGACGGTTGTGCATTTGCAGACAATGATTAATGATTTCTTAGTTTTGTCGGTCACCAAAAATCCGACAGTTGGCTAAGAAATCTTACAGATAATGATGATAACTGAATTACTAATTGTGAGATGTCAAAGTGTCGGCATAAACATTGTTTTTTTATTTTCATTGTGACTTTCGTACTGTTTTAACGTAAAATAAGTTATAGACAAATGTTAATATTATAAACTATTAAAAGATACTCAAATGTTTCATAGTTTATACTAGGGAAATAATACTTTTTTAATTTACAGTTTACTACAATCCAATATGTTTACTTGGTAGAATAATGGCAGTAATACAAACGTTTTTTCAGTACGAATTTTTTAATATAGTCAATTTGTATATTTCCATTTAATTTATTATATGCTTAATTGTCCATGTCCATATCTGGACAATATACTTACTCAGTAATTTACTACTAATAGAATTTCGTTGGTTTTGTAATTTAAGTTTTGTAAGAATAATCATACGCAGCCAATCCAATGCAATATTTGATTTTATAAAATAGACATTTCTAATTACTACAACATGAACAAAAGGAATGTTGTAAAACGATTATTATTAATTATAACTACAATGATAAACATTGTATTATCTTTCTATTATATAATTAACAATTCCGGTTACTGTTGACCTTCTCGCCATACATTAAACATTGTTTTTATGGACGGAATAGTTTACTAAATCCGAAAATATTTCTGCAATTAAATTTGATTATCTAAAAGTTAAAAAGGTATTTCCGTTTAAAGTTACACCTTTATGAGGTTAACAAAGCTTTTTCTTTCCTCTTGAAGTCGATACGTATCGAAACCGGCAACATACGTTAGATGCTCTATATATGACACCTTTTATGGTAAATACTTATTATTCAATATTTAAACATTAATCGTCTTGAAAAATAGTTAAATTTTCTCAACTATAAAATGTGTCATTATTATTAAAAACATTATTTACGTGAGATCAAGTCTACTTGAAGCACCAAAATTATTATTATTTGACTAAATGTCAAAATATGTATCGACAACATCATTCCACCCTGCTTCTACGACCCGCTTTACCGTACCTTACCCGAGACCTCGCTGTGCGTAAGCCTGGGGGGGTCTTATCCTAAATCTACCCTCTTACCCGAGACTTCGCTGCGCGTATACCTGGGGGTCTCATTCCAAATCCGCCCTCTTGTCCGTACCTTATTCGAGACCTCGCTGTGCGTATGCCCGGGGTCTCATCCGAACTTCCACCCTTACCGCATTCCCTAGACTCTTGTACCCTCCCGTTAACATGCTTTAACTCACCCGCACGTTGATTTTGCTACTTACGCTTTGCACCCGCTTGCTGCACCTTACCGTAGAGTAACTTATGTATTTGCTGTTTTGCACCCGCTTGCTGTGGCTACGACAGGGTAGTGTAGGGTAATAGTTAGGGGTTGAGTTGAATGGTTTACTTTACTAGTATTATTAATAAAACCATTTGGTTAATATTGTGTGTTTTATTTGTTAGTATTAACACCCTCTTCGTGAAAGCTTTAGGGACAGATGGAGCGATCCAGACTGGGCCCACCACAGCAACCCCAGCAGTTCCCTGGATTATCCTTTCTCCACTAGCAGTTACCCAGTTCAGTGGAGCATACCACGTTAAAATAACTGGCACCCGAGAGTTACCGCCAATACCGAGATCACCGAAAAACACACCAGCGCCACTACGTAAGCGGGTCCCTTACAAATACCGAGACAATCCCGGGGCACCCCGAAACGCGATTACATTTTTTTTCAATTGTGTTTTGGTTTCTTTGTGCACTATTGAGGACTGGTAAAGTTTTAATTTTTATTCTTCTTGTTTAAACATATTCTTTAATTTAATATTATAAATAATTAAATGCGCGCTTTTAAACTGGGTATCTTGTTTAGCTTTTATTATTTTCTTGCTTTATTTTACATTCCTTCATGAGACAAAACAACTTATACCTACAACGTCCACTATTCTTATTGGCCCATTCTGTCACGTGATCGCGTTGCAGACTGACTTCCGGAATTGAGGTATTTGTGTTTACGATAGTTACTCGTTTTATTTAAATGTTGAATGCACGACTTTGCACTCCCAATAACAGACCCGAAATCCGGTCACTGTTTGTGGTTAATTATAGCTAATGTTAATTCGTGCAATGTTCTATTATTTCTTGTTTTGTTTTGCTTTTATTTTGTGCAATGGTTGGTTTTATTTTCTCAGTTCCTCTATGTAACCTACATACCGGACGCCGCGTATGATACAAATTGGTGCACGTCGGACGTGAATGTATGTCGGTACACGTTGAACGTGCATATACGTTGATATACGTCAGATGTATTTCTGGCCACACCCTTATTTTTATTGTAATTAATATTTTTCACATTGCTTCTGGAACCTTGTCTTTGAACCGATTAAAACCCGCCTACTTTAATTAGTTATAATATTCTATTATTCTTATCTCATATTTGTAAGTTAATTTTATTTAAACAGTATTGATCCGTTTTTTCTTTTTTGTTTTAGTTGCTGCTACGAGCCTGCCACCTTTTTGTTGAAACTTTTTTTTATCCCGCTCCAATTTTTCCCGCTTCCAGCAATTTTTTTTCGGCTTTCTGTGCCAACTGTAGAGGAGGTAAATTTGATGTGCTGGTAAATTGTGGGACGTTAGAGGAAATTAATATCTTTAATGTGAATTCTCAAAATAAACCATCAGAACCAATTATTAATGAATCTGTATCGAATCGTTTAAATACTGCCATTGTAGAGGAGGACATTATGATTCAATTTTGTACATGACCCTGACTATGTTTTTAATTTTAATTCCTTATCCCCATACAGTCGTAGAATATTGCTATTATTATCTTAGCATATAAATTAGGTCGGAAATTACAATGTGAAGACTGTATTTTTCAATTATATGGTGATAAGGAAAGACTTTTTGCAGTCATATATGCAGTCAAGTAATTATTTTACAAAAAACAGCAGCAACCATTATGAATGAATGACAAATAGTTATTGTAGTAAAACTCAGAGCTAGAATGTTATTCGCAGGACAATTCAATGAGACAAAAATTAAAAATAAAATTCTGAAGTGGTGGCAGAGCGACCGCTGACAAAACCTCCTATAGAGTGCCTCGAACCGTAGCGAAATTCGATTATCTTATCGTTACTAAGTAACTTTTGTTTTTTTTCGTTACACCTTTATAAAGCGAAAACTTTCAATCTTAAGTCAGAAACACGGAAACATTAGCAAGAAAATTATATAGTATGCTTTATCAACAAGTATTAAAAATATAATAGAGATGATGAAGAAATTTTGAAACATTTATTATCTTTTAACTAGGTACATTCTATGCTTGACTAAATAATAATAATGGCAGTTAATCTACATATGATGAACAATTAAAATATATTGAGAGAAGATTGGTATAAATCTGGCTAAACAAGCCTTCAATATTTAGTTACCTTTTGACCTGTCTTCGCTTTAGATCGACAAAATGGTGTCAAACTTTGTCTGCGTTTCGATCATTTTTATGTTAGCTGTAACTCTGTCATGTAAGTTGATTTTTAAATTGCCTTATTTATCTCGTTGCATTACTGCAACAACCACAGTCGTTATTATCATGCTTTAAAATTATTAATACTGAGATTAACGTTAGAAAGTTGGCGACAATATTTAATGGCGCCTCTTGCATGTGCATCTAAAATTGTTACGAAAATAGTAATTGTAATGAAAAATTGCATAGTTTAGATAAGTTGTAAAGGTTGATGTAGGCTAACATACAAATATTAAAACGCGTGTATAAGAAATGGTGCTATTTTTAAATTCTACTGCACACACACACACCGCTCAGTAGCACACATATCTGAAAAGATGGCGCCCCAGAAATGTCGCCTATAGAGTCACTCTATATTACTTATAAGAGTTCGGCCAACGCGGGAATTGACGCTGATTGGTTGGATCCATTTGCAATAATACCAATTTAAAAACATGAAGTTTGACAAAATTATGTAATTTAGGACAGGTCTTTTCACTTCCTCATAAATTTATGTGGAAGCTAATTGCTATGGTTACAATTGTATCTGTGACAATTAACTGCCAAATAAAGTTACAAGGAGGTGAAAAGATGGCCCTTAATTTGACAAATAAACTGATGTTTAGTAAATCGAAGAATTTTTATGTATTTCTCTTTAAGTTTTTAATAAATATAAATTGTAATTGAAGGGTTGATGTCAAAAACAGTATTTGTCGAAAAAAAAGCTACAACTTTTAGGAGAACCAAAAACTATCTGTAATAAGGCCAACATTTGTATTATTTGTAACTATGTGCAGTTTATGAAACATTCTCGTAAACATAATCCAAAAATCTGTGGTTTTTGACGAAAATTTGCTCTTTTAGTTTTGCATGATTGATCTCAATAGGACCCTGGTACATATAGGTACAAGTTGTAATTCACTAGTAAAATGGAGTCTTCCCAAGCAGCATTTTTAGTCACCGCTACGTACCAGCAACCACCGGTGGAACTATAAAGTTTTTGCCGTTAGTCACAAGAACGTAATTGCTACGGTATTGTTACGTGTCTGGAACCAAAATGGGGAACAATTTTTGGGTAGCAGGTACGTGGCGGCGTAGTAATTGCTACTTTCGTGGAACTTCTTTTCTCTTTGACACATCATGTCGCGTGTTTGTTCTCTCTTGCTCTTGCAACTTAACAAATATTCTATCATTTTCTATACTATATAATGCTGGATCGTGTCACAAAATGAACTACCAGTTTATTTGTAATACGTACTTAATACAAAGAGCGATGAAATGTTTGATTATTTTGTCATTCCAGTACACCAAAATTATAAACCATTGCAACTTTTCTGTTAAATATGATGATGATAGATCGAAAAATAACAACGCGCCTTCTTTAATTATATTTTTTAGTAAAAAAATGTCACAAATGTCAAAAAATAAAACATGATAAATATACACGAAATACTTATACGTTTGATACACATGATAGAAACCATTTTTATATTATTCCTGTTATGTTCTTTTATGTGTTTAAATAAAAGATACTCAATTATGGTCATTAATTAACTTTATTAATATTGAGTGAGCTGGGCGAATTAAATACACAATGCATAGACTGTAGAAGACGTATATCCTCCAAGGCGACTCGAGTGTTACTGACGCACGCCCAGAGCATGCCAGGATTGGTTAGTTAGATCACTATAAATAAATGTTGCCAACTTCAACCTACATACATAACAATCCCTAAGGCACAATTTGGCACTAATTTGTTATTTTTATTGAAGGTTATATAGTAAAACATCTATTAACAATCATAACAAATTGCAAATTGATTAATGATTATTGATTAATCCAACATTTTACAAGTAAATATGGAGATGGAGTAGTTTACGAAAAATTACTTTAATGTGATTTTTCTGGGTAGCAAAAACGTAAGTGTTACATTCAATACTACTGTAAGGTTTTAAAAACTTTAAAGTAGCTTCGGGCAAGTTACTGCTACAATCATAATACCACTTTGAAGTTGCAACGACTTTAAAGTAAGTATACTAAGTGGCAATACGGTTCCAAATACTTTAATAGTTACTCAGAAGTAATGAAACTACATAGTTCCAATAAATAGTAGAAACAACTACACAATTACTAAAATATTCCGAATTGAAGAAATTAAACCTATAAAGTCATAAATTTAGTTGCAGTTACGTAACAACTACTCAATCAAAGTTCCGATCTCAGTTACTGCTACTTAAATGCTGCTTGGGTTGCTTCTGATTATGCATTGCCTCCACGTTTCAGAATAGCTATCTCTTACTTCTATAAATTTATTTATTTAACATAAAAATGCTATTGCGTGAATGTAGGCGATACATTCGCGAAGAGTTTAGTGGAATAGGTCTTCGACGATTCTTTACAAAAAACTTATCAGTCGACAATTTGAAGTTAAAAATATCTTTTTTTATCGGCCCATTAAAATACGTTACTCGGTAATAACTCTGAAATAAAACTATTCAATGAAAGCAAGATATTTTCACTTTTCAAATTATTATTATGGAAATAATTAAAACGGAAATTGACTTACTAGAGCACAAGAGACATTAACAGTTTTTTGTTGTAGCTGAGAGTAGTTTCTCCTTTTCTCAGTTTTGCAGATAAAATATAAATATATTATTCTATTTAAGAATTTTATTATATTAATCGATTCAATTATAATGAAATAAATGTCAGGTTATGAAACATTTGACATTTGCCAGGTAAACATAGCCAACAATTCTTGCAACGTATATTTTTGGATCCATAATGGCGGTTTGACATTCGCGTTGGCTCAACTCTTATAAGTAATATAGAGTGACTCTAGTCGCCTATACATCATGCTCCTGTATTTCAAATAGTAGCGACATCTTGGAGCACACCTGACACAAACTTAAGAAACAGAAAACTACTACATACACGGTGTTGCGGGAATTCGATGGAAAGTTGTTCAAAAATTACAATTACGCTAGTGTATATCACATTCATAAGGTCGTTTTTACAGAACATGAATGTCCATTATCAAATTAATGTGAAATTGTGAATATTTTGTGCATGATTATTTTTAAATCTAAGATTTATTTTAAGACAGAATGTCAAATCTGGTAACATTCAATGTAGCCAACATCGCCTTGGTAAGTTTGCTTGAGAACGGCGAGATCAATCGTACAACTAGTAAAGCAGGCCACGCTATTCGAGCATGGCCATATTAGAACGAAGGAATCCTGGTGGTATAGGTGTCTCTGTTTAATTTAATTAGGTCTATGTTTAGTGTAACAAGTTTTTCTACATAATTTCTGTTCTGAAAGATTCAGACCAAATTTGTAAAATTCAATTTTCTTTGTTCATTATTAAATTATTGTCAAAAAGTAATTCCATAAGAGTTGATATATTTTTAATGATTAATAGTCACCGAATAACTTTGTATAAAGATTATAATTTTTTCGTTATCTTACCTGTTGCTGTTAGCAATCTTTCTGTTTTACGTTAAGGTACCCTTCAAGTATTTGCTAAAGTTATTAATGAGAAAAGTTCTTCCTCTAAACATTGTTACAGGTGTCTTATATTCGCTTATTCAAATGTGTGAAATTCTTATTGTATTTATGTGTCATTTACTTTTCTAGATGCTAAAAAACAAGAAATTAGAGATAATTCCTATCCAGTGATAGACGAGATAAAATGTCGCTTAACTGGTGCACAGTGCGTGCCTCACGAGTACTGCCGCGACTCGATTGGACCAATTCCCTGTAGAACATTCGATGGCCATGTCCATGATGACATTGTTTGCTGCCATCCCATAAGTAAGCTGTGTTAATTTTTGTGTATTCTACATAAGTAATATTTTTTAAAAACTTTATTACAGTTTTGAAAGGATCGGTTAACAAAGATACGGTGGAGCATGAAGATTGATCTGCAGAACCTGTCTCACAAGCACAAGATTACCTAATTTTTTTGTCTAAAACTATTTTGAATATACTTCTCTATTATGTAAAGAATATATCATGTATATATTTTGAGAAAATCGTATAAATTAACAGTGTAAACATCAAAATGTTTTTCTAGTTTCCTTTCCAGTATCGCGAATAATTGAATGTGATAAGTTGACTTTACGGATTATTAATTGGTTCTCACTGCGGTGAGTAATAAACTTTACTTTATTTCTCTAAGGACGCAAATAAATAAATTATATTTTTAAATAAGTGACCTGATATGCTTAGCGGTAGTAGGAAAAATACTGTTTGCCCCTCGAATTATCAGAGTTAATTATTTGTGGCTGATTATATGTTAAAAGTTTTAATTATTATATGCATTTATTTAAAAGTGAGTTGCTACAGTTTTTATCTAGTTTGAGGAAAATATTTCTGGTAAAAAATCGAAAATTATGCTTAAGTGACATATTGCAGTACAGTGGCTGAAAAGCTGTAATTAAGTTTCTAGAAATTGTTTATAATCTTCAGCTTTCTAGTTACCAAAAAATATTTTGCATTCTTTAAATGCATTTGAAGCGGTATTCTCCGCTGCGGACGATTACTTATATTAAACTCATTTCCAAAAATAATTGTTGAATACGAGGATCATACCAAATTCACTCTATAAAATTAGTTTTGCTAATTTGGGAAATTTCTGTTTTAACTGAAGAAAAGCTTCACACCTACTTTATCCAGTGCTTTAATAGAAATATTTTAATTAGCCCCAATTTACCACGAGTAACAGGTAAGCTGCAGAGGAAGCACTGAGTTATTTTTGAAGTTTGTGACATTAGAAACCAGTGGTCCTACATGTACGATTGATTTAATAATATCTGCATCATTTGTATTATATAATTTAGGGTACATAGCGCCACTTATTTAGCTGCATTTCGGTTTTTACATTTCCAATACATACATATTGTAATGACATTTAATTATTGGTATTCTCAGTTAATAGTAATGAGTTAATAGTCAAAATGAGAAAAGAATTAACTTTAGCGATTGTTTAACCTATTTAATAAGTGAGAAGGATACACAAATACTTTTCAATAATTTGTCTATCATAAATAAGTTCAGCTTAATTCTGTTGTAAAGACTATGGATTTTGAAAAGAACACAAAGTGTGAGGACGTGAGGAGTTCTCCTAAAACTCCACATGAGAGTGGTCAAAACCACCCTGTACTAGCTTCTATATCCTACAATTAAGCGTCATTAAGCAACCAGGTAAGCGGTATCCCTGGGTACTAGCTTCTAGGCACCTAATATAAAGTACTACAACTAAGCATCATTAAGAAATCAGGTAAGCAGTGCCCCTGGACAATAGCTTCTAGATTCCTATTACTAAGCGGCAAGGGATCAGGTAATCAGTGCCCCTGGACACCAGCTTCTAGATCCCCTTAAACAGCCCTGTTATATACTGTATTCTCATGAATATAGTGGAAGCTCTTAATGTATAAATGGCGAGTCGTGGTTGATGCCGCATGCAGATGATCTGATAGCGTAGGCAGCCGCTGCATAGACGAGTGTAACCTTGGAAACATTTACACTGAACGAAATGCAACTTGAGGAAGTACGAAATTATTTAATTTAAAATAATCCCGTTCGTGACGCTATTATATTATTGAAACCCGCCAAAGATTGGTTTCCTAACGGAATATCATCAAAATGTTGGATGGCTTGAAGATTATGTTACAACTAAAACATGCGTCTCGTTGGTTACATGGGTGATCAACCGTCGCCTATCGACAAAATTTTGTCTAATTTTGTTTCTGTACTATATTTACTAAAGCATCTCGATACTTACATAACTATTCTGTTTTCTGTGTTTCTGTAAGAATCTACTTTCTGTTCTTAATACCCTATGTCTCATTCAGAAATCGAATATAAGAATTGGTTTTTGCTTTTAAAAAATCGATTGTAAAATTCCCACAAGCAAATAAATTATTTTTGTTTATCATTTTGTTTATTAGCTTAAACAGTACTCATATTCTGAAAATGACTAAGAAAAATTACATTAGTATCTTTTTTTAAAGAAAAATCATTTAAATTACTTACTTTTAAAATAAGTGTGGGATATTCGAGCGTCCACAGAGAAAAATGCTATAGCGTACTTTTACATAACGTTGGTTAGTTGTGATTGTAAGTAGTAAATGACAGATTTAAAATGACAGCTTTAAAATGACAGCTTTAAAATGACAGCTTTAAAATGACAGATGCAAAAATGACAGATGCAAAATTGACAGATTTGAATTGAGAGATGCAAAAATGACAGATTTAAATTTGACAGACGTATAAATGACAGCTGCAAAATTGACAGATGCAAAAATGACAGATTAAAAATTGACAGACGTATAAATGACAGCTGCAAAATTGACAGATTTAAAATGACAGATGCAAAAATGACAAATTTAAAATTGACAGATTCAGTACAGAATCAAATTTAGCGCCACATGTTGTGATATAAAATGGCCGCAGACTCTAATTGAAGGGTCTTCTTCTCTAATACAGTTCTCTTTTAAGCGACCTCTCTACATACCGGTAATACAGATTTCTTCATGACGCCCTCTAGTAGTAGTACACAGTCTGCCGGTAATACAGATCCCTTCATGACGCCCTCTATTGACGATACACAGATTGCCGGTAATACAGATACCCGTAATGGCGGGCGTGGTAGAATGGCGCCAGACGTTTTAAAATGGCTGCCTTCAACCAATCAGAAGCAAGGGGAGGAGCTACAGGAGTGGGGGTAGCCAATCAGATGCAAGGGGAGAGGCCATGCCATTGGCATGCCAGATGGCATGTCAATTTCCGTCTGGCTCAGGTGCTCTAATACCTACTATTGTACGAATTTTTTGTGCAATTGGGTTCAATTGTTTTAAAGCGTTGCGTATTCTTACTTAATACGATTGTTTGAAAAGGTTGTGAGATTTACTTTAACAAATTGTGCAAAGCAAATTGAAGTAACTGAAGAAATTAATAGTTCACAATATTGTGCTGCGTTTTTCCACAATCTTGTTGTATCTTTTGATACAAGTTGTTTAACTGTAATCATGCACAGTATTGTGCAGCATTTTAAATTGTATATGCAGAAAAAATACAAATAAAATTGGAAACTGTAAAACAATTTGAGCGAAACCTGTCAAGGTTATTTTTAATGTGGGATTGACCAATTGCATCTATTCCCTTTCAGAGTATACTCCAGACATAAACAAACTGCAATAAACGCTGTGCTAAGTGGAAATAGAACATATTTGTTTAGTAGATTCATGATAGTAGTTGCAGACTACGGATGTAACGTAGGTGAATAAAAAATTAATTAATGTAAGTATTTTTAAATTTTACCCTATATTTTAAATCATTATTATTGTGATTGGGGACGCATTCAATGTATCCATTTATTTTAGTGCAAGTGCTATGTAATAAATAACTTATTTATACATTCATTTTCCAGACGTAATTGGGTGCCGAGTTTTCTCGTCTTCTTGGGTCAACCACTTTTAGGAACGTTTTACAAACCAAATTTTCCATTAATTCGAAAAGGGACCGACCGATGATCTTCCAGTGTTTGGCATTATTGAGAAAATAAAATAATAAAGTATTGCCTACTCCATTGTTATGCTTTTGAGGTTGATGTATAGAATCAGATGAAAGTCCATGTTTCCAACTTGAAATTTGCACTCTTATATGCCATGGTGTGTTACTAATTTAAATAGTAAATCGTTTATTTCAGTTAGATCTTTTGTTTAATTTGTATTTTTTCTTTATATAAATGTATTCTCTTTGTATTTTTGCGTTTAAATTAAATGTACATATAACTTTTTGATAAAATTATGCACATTTTGTATCATTAAATCACCCAGTGTTTAGCGTTTCTTTCACCAATATTAAAGGTTAAAGAAAAATAAACACAATATTGTGCAAATAAGCACTAAACTACTATAGACACATTACTCCAATATTCATAAGTGTTTCCAACAACATTGTGCAAAAATTCAACATGAGAATCGCAAGTGTTTAATACAGTATTGTGCAAAACTATGCTACAAAATGTAGAAGACTTATTAAACAAATTGTTCTAGGTAGTTACCTATTTGGTATGGAGATATAAATAATAAGTTGTTTGGATAAACATTACAATTTGTTTTGCACAAACCAATGCAATTACATTGCACAAATTGTTCCTGTCACCGTTTTAGACCCAATTTGTTTTAGTTTTCTCGACAATTGTGCACAAAATATACAAACATTTCTCCCTGTGTCTACATGATAGCAAAGCTTAGATAGCCAGAGAAGGGTGATAATAATCCAGTCACTGTCGGCCCAGGTCGATTCCAGCTGGCAGATTCTTTAAAATTTATTTATTTTAAAATACAATTTAAAATGCAAGCTTTCTCTTTGAAAACGTTTTCTAATGCATTTTATTGACCTTAATTTAATAACGAAAATGCTCAAGTTATGTAGTAATTAAATCAGCAGTGCGATACAGCCATTTCCCAAGAAACAATATATTACAAATTTAATAACTTCCGTTAATTAAGTCCTTAATTACGTTGTCAATGCAAAAAGTATTGCACCATTTTGTGTGCAATACTGTAGATCAGAATTACAATTTAAAATGCAATTTAATTTTTTTAAATTATGTGCAAAATGAATACTATCGAGGAGAAAAATTGTAATTTTCGATTTTATGTTGTGTAAAAATATATGAAAAAAAAGTTTTTTGCCAGCTGGAATATAGTTTTTATCACCCTGCTCCGGCTAACTAAACTATGAAATTATTTTAAGCTGCACTAATGGTAGATTTGTTGTAAGACATGCCCGAGCTTTCTGGGTTAAAACATTTTTTGTTAAAGCAAATAATAAGAAAACTTTCCGTTGATGCGTACTTTTTAGTTTTCGCCGTATATATTAGCACCTCTGGAGTGCTTGAAATTAGATTTTTGTGAGGTTATGTTGCAAAGAAAAATAATTGTAATTTAGTTTATGTCAGTTTGGTAATTAAAGCTAATTATTTAAAAGTGAAAATCAAAATAATAATGACATGCAAGTTTATTTCTCAAAGAAGTGAAAATTTAGTAATTAACAAAAAAATTATGAAAATAAATGGAAAAAATGGTAGTTTGGACTTACCGTGAAGTTTTATTATTAATTAAAGTTAAACTTTATTTAACTCTAAAATTACAACATACAAATAAAAGAAATAAAACTATAAACAAATTATAAGTTAAAAATAATTTGTTTTATATTTAAAAAAATTATATCAGTTATTATTAATTATATGAATTCCTAAATAGAAATGTATTAAGGAATTTTGTGATTAATAAACTTAAAATAAGAAGTTAAAAGTCAGACTCACGTATATGTTAATAAAAGGGAATTCACAAATTTAATAATTTAATTTTTAATTATGGTAAAGATTAGCCTTTTTGAATCAAAATAAAAGATATTGTAGATTGGTACCTATGTTTGCTTTTAATTGTGTTAAATAAAAATAAAGAATTATGCCATAATTGTATAAAAATTTATTTGTACTTTGGTATTTTAATTGTTATTTGTATGTCAAAATAAGAACTTAGAGATTTTCAAAGTGATCCGACCTGAGAGAGTCTAAATTTTTTGAGATATTAGAGTTTATCCTAACAATAAAAATTATAAGCCGGAACAAGAACGAATATAAGGTAAGGTTGTGTATACATTTGCGACATTTAATTACAATTGGTCTGCAATGTTATTATACACATAAGAAAGCCTGTTCAAGACACATAAAAAATTGAAATATTAGGCTCAGTTCGAGCA
The DNA here is from genome assembly GCA_929113105.1 of Agrypnus murinus. Classification (NCBI taxonomy): domain Eukaryota; kingdom Metazoa; phylum Arthropoda; class Insecta; order Coleoptera; family Elateridae; genus Agrypnus; species Agrypnus murinus. The sequence goes on from OV816027.1 coordinate 12,134,361, forward strand.
TTGCATTTGTTTAAAAACATCAAAAATCAGACTACTAATACAGTTGGGGTGGGGGGTATGAAGAAATTGTTACATTTTATACAAATAATATAAAAAAGGTTGCGAAGATCTGGTGGATATATAAAATATGGATTAATGAAAAGTCAATTTATTAAAAATATTTTATCAAGCAGAAAAAGAAAAAATTAGGCTCATTTCTTGTCTACATATGGATAATTTTTATTATCTATATTCGTCAATCTATCTAAAAATCCTTACAAAATATATCATTACATCTTGTTTTAACTGGTTGAGTACACTTACTAATACAAATAGGACAATCATCATTCATTTCTTAATTAATTAATATATAAGGAGGTTTGAATATAATTTTGGGTTTGATTTTCTGATACAAGTTTCCAATCAACATTATCCTAAAATTCTCTAATAAAGTTTTCAGATAATTCTCAATCAACCATATCTTGAAATTTTCTAATAAATTCTTCTGATAAAGTTATATCTACCGAAATAATTTTGCGGTCAACTCTATTCTGAAATTCTCTAATAAATGCTTCAAGTTTCACCTTGAAGTAACAAATCAAAAATCGATTCCACTATAAATTGCGATAGCCCAGGCTTGAAATAACATCTAGAAAACTAATCTTTTCTAATAGTAAATGTGTAATATTTGTTGCCACATATGGCAACCTGGGCGCGAAGAGGTTAAATGAATCTCAGCGAATGAGAGTAATTTTTCTAAATTAATTTTATAAATCTGTAAATTTTGTAACATACTGTTTATGTAGATTTTACATTTAATAATGAAAACCACAACGAATGAAGTTAAGATCCAATATAAAGATCACAAACCAAACCTTTTATTCTATTATATAAACCTAAAAACGTCCGTGTCTCCTCTTACGCTACAGGGACCGTGAACATACACTTTACAGAATAAGTTTTTTATAACGACAGTTATAAGACCATGTCAGATAACATAATGTTACTATACATAATGTAATATAATAGTAAGATACAGAATAGGACCCTAACCTTGTTTTCTAAAGAGGTTGTGTCATTTAATGTTACAGCATTCTGGAATTTATAATTCTTTTATAACTGTTGGTAAATTGGAGGTAGTTAACTTATTATTATTTGTTATTTTGAATTACTACTTGAACAGAATGAACCTTTATGTGTAAAATTTGGTATTTGACGGATTAGAAAAAATACTTTAGTCTTACCCAGACAGCACACTTTATCTTAAAGACATATTTTTATGTCCATATTATGTCAGAACGCCTGAAGATCAAGAAACGACGTCTTAAAGACGTCTTTTTGAAGATATCTTAAAAACAACAAATCCTGGACAACCATAAGACGTCTTTTAAATGTCTGTTATGTTCATTTCAAATAAAATGAAATAACATATATCATTACAATAAGTGTTTCCTAAAACCTTTTCTGTTTCCTACATTTGTTTATTTATAACAATTTATTATTAAATAATTTTATGGATCCTAATTTTATGAATAATAAGATACTAAGATGCTTTACCTGCCATTTGTCAATAGTCTATAAAAACCTAAAAGTTAGGAATCGATATTATATTTAGGTTTGTGCACGAAAATTCAACTATCAAATTAATGAATTTGAATTACGCGCCGTGTTATCTACTAGAAGTTGATCTCATGTCCGTTAGATGGCGCAGAAGAAGAAAAAGTTTAAAATCCCTGAAGTTGCTACCGGCCTTTATTAAGTGTTCCCGTTTTAATTGTATTATATTGCGTATTTAGGTTTTGAAATATTTATATTTTAAAGATTTAATAAAATAATAAGGTTTTTCAACCGACCGCCGTTAATGTGTATATATGTTACTTGTTGGTAATACACAGAACTTTCAATCTCGTATATGTCTCAAGTGGTTTGTTTATGATTTATTAACCAAGCATCTTGCAAGTATCGAAGGTATTTTTATTGTATTTCTCTGGCGGTTAAGTTTATAGATGTGATGCACCATATCAAAAAATAAAACATTTTTTGATTCCTGTGAGTTTTGCATTCACGTGGCACCCGAAGTTCAACATAATAGTAAGTTATCTGTTAGTTATTATCTTATAACCTCATTTTCTAACATTGTTTATAGACTTGTATATTCCTTGAGTTTCTTCCTGACATTGTGAAGTTTTTTAGGTTAAAGAATTGCCTAATAAGTTAAGAGGATCTTCTGTTTATGATCTGGTTAAAAGGATTTTAACCTTAACACTAACGATCAAGCTCGAGTTTACAGCTGGCTGATGGTAAGAAAACAAAAAAAGCATTTTAGCAATTCAAATATTGCATAAGTTTTATGTTCATAAGTGGCACTGAGTCTTAAGGACTACTAAATTATCTCATAGTATAATAAATTAATGTAATATATAATAAATTAGTATATCCTTTTTTAGACTAAGCAGAGCAATCAGGTCTTGCTAAATCCCAAAGAACACTGAAAATGCCAACCAGGCATAATTAAGGAGAGCCTTGGATAGATCATCTTTATTTAAAAAATGTAACCTTCTATTCTAAGAAAAAAAAAGACAATATATTTTTTAATTGATGTTGTGAATTTTATTTCTATGCCTGGTATTAAAATTTACTTAAATGAACATCTTCAAGCAGATGTCTTAAAGATATCTTGTTGAAGACATCTTTAAGATGTTGTAATAGAGACATCTTAAAGACGTTGGGTTTTGTAACGATGGACGTCTTAAAGACGTCTTTACGATAACATAAGGTGAAAATGGACATCCATAAGACGTCCTGAATATCTAAACTCCACATCTTTTAGATGTCTTTAAGATATATTTGTGCTGTTTGGGTATGTTAAACTATAAAAATAATAAAATAATATGAAACAATTTTCTTCCACAAAACTTTATTAACAGGATTTACAAGTTTTTTTTATAGCCCTTCATATTATACAATGCCCTTTAAAGAAAGATTTTAAATCATCATAATCATAGTCCTGATGTAGGTTAAAAAGTAGCGTTGACGATTGATGAGTTTTGATATTTTATCATACTTGAAGTTTAACCCTACTTAATGTTTATTATCGATCGCATCTGTTCAGGAAAATCCTCCAATCGCCGATCTGAACCGATCCTCTGTCGTTAACTATCGTAGGTATTTTGGTACCTACAGTTTTTGCAGATTTTCAAGTATATTTTATGATTAAAAAGTTCCCTATTTTAATTCTCAATTTAAATATTTGAATTGTTATAGTATTTTTTATGTTCTTCAAGACGATATATATTTATAATATGGATAATAGTACCGGTTGCTAGTACCAGAGTAGTTCACAAATGTTTTCATTTAACTATTTTGATAAACTACTGCCTTGTTTAAAATGTTTGATTCAATCTTATTTTTCGTAAAATCTTTCAGTGAGTTTTACTTATTTTAAATCAAAATTCTCCTCTCGAGTCTCTTAACTGTCGAATATAGAGTTCTTCAATTAAAACCAATAAAAGAAAGTATTGAAAACAATGGTAAAGTAATGGAGAAGAAATGTACTACACTGGTGAAAATGTTCCGTAGCTCTTAATTAGGTACACCTTTCCATACCTGAATAAGTAAGCATAATGGTAGTTAATCGATTTATGATTAACAATAGCATATTGATATAATGTAATAATATGCTTATGCAATATGCATGAGTATATTGAAAGAATATTGATATAAAATAGGACAAACAAGCATTGAGTGTTTACTTATCTGTTGGCTGCTCTTTACTTCGGATCGAGGAAAATGGTGTCAAACGTCGTCTGTGTTCCGATCAGCTTGATGTTAGTTTTTACTCTGACATGTAAGTAAATTTAAAGAATATCCAATTTAATTGCATCAGCATCTTTATGTTATTTATTATGGAACATGTAGGTAAATTTTGTAGTCTACCGCAAGTGATAAAGACATCTGAAAGAGCGTATGAATATGTTATTTATTATTGAGAAAAGTATCTCTATCAAACTTTGTTGAAGGTGTCTTTTTTATTTTAATTGTTCACGTTTTCAAGCGCGTAAAGTTGTCGTTGTCTCAACCTAACTTTTTTTTCAGTTGGAGAACATCAAAAACCCTTGGTACCCGAATATTTTTGTTATACCCTCAAAGGTGGAGAATGCGTTATTCGTGATGATTGCCCACCAGAAGATCGAGATGATGAGCGAGGCCTCTGCACTGACTTTCATGGTAATGTGGATCCTTTACGAACATGCTGTATTAGAACAGGTAAGCTATGCTAGTTTTAAGAATTCTACATAATTAGTAATTTTTGGTTGCTAGCTCGAGCAGTTGATGAAGAATTAGTGGAGCATGAAAATTAAGCAGGAAGTTGTTTCACAAGCGCAAGATTGTCCAATTCGCAAATTAGTCTAAAAATATACTTAATATGTTTCTTTATTATTTAAAGAATGTATTATCTATGTTTTTTTAAGCATCTAATAAACAGTGTAAACATCAAAATGTTTTCCTATTTGATTTTTGTTTCCAGCATCGTAAGTAGGACATTAACGTCGGTCGTGATTTGAATGCGGTAAGTTGACTTGACGGTTTATTAATTGGTTCCCGCTACGGTGAGTAACAAACTTCACTTTATTTCTGTAAGGACGTAGGTAAGTAAATAAATTATACACTGATACTGATTAATTTCTTAAGAAATATTTTCGATTTGTCTATGGCCTGGAGAACAAAGAACATATAATTATGCATTTCGGAGTGCAGCTGACCCTAATTCAAAGCAGTAACTAAACCTAACCATTAGCCAACTGTCTGTTAAATGCATTGGCATATAGTGGCGATACCTGCTTTCAGTTTGTCTAAAGCACGGGTTCCCAAAGTTTCGCCTAGGTGGGCCAAATTGTATATTCCAAAATACTTGGCGGGCCAAAAAACGTTTTATGAAGAAATACGTTAAAATCGATAAAAGTTAGACACAACGGAAAGATTTATACGAATTTTATAACATAATCGTTCTTTATTTATGACAATAACTATTTTTTATTACAAAATGTTTATTAACACATTTTCAAAAATAATTAAACAAAAATAACTAAATAATTTCAAATAAAAAAAGAATAAATTCATCAATATGAAGTGTGTGACTTGTACAGTTGTTGTTTTCTTTTAATAATATTATTGAGCCTTAGTTTTAAGTCGATTGAATGTATTCTTACCACGCTTGTAAATGTCCATCAGTTAATTTTGATCACAATTCATCAGCTAATCAGCCTAATCAGCTGAGGGCGGCCGTTAAGACAATACAATATATACAATCTATATAATAACAAGATATATTACATATAAAATTTAGTATTTTTTAACTGAGCAATTTTTAATTATAATATGTTAAAATTTATTTATTTTTTAATTATCTTTACGAATTCAAGACCGTGATGATCTGACATCGCGGAACGCATTTCTAGGGTTTGAGGGTCGCATTTGTGCCGCGGCCCGCACTTTGGGAACCCCTGGTCTAAAGCATTCCATTTTGCACTATAAATCATGACTATTTAATTTCTTTAAAAAAATAGTTAAAAGCTTAGATAAATGATTCAGAATTTATGATTCATCTTAGTGGTTACCATCTTACACAAGGAAAGGGGGAAGACTGGCAACACTTACATCAAAATTCTGACCAAAATGCCACCAATTATTAGATACATACACTGGTATTGGTCCACTGTCGACCTTGTTTACGATTGAAACATTACAACGCTGTTTTATTAGCAAGACCTGAATGACACTGCATTTGTTTTATATTTCATATAAAGTTCAACAATTCACCATTATATTAGTCTTTAAAACATATAAAAATCACTGAATTATAAACAAATATTCACAAATTACTAAATTGGTGACAAACGCTTGTTTGCCACCAATGTAATGGCCGCCCGGTAATAGTTTTTTGTATATTAAGGTATACGAGCGTTACGTAACCACTCCTTCCCTAATTAATGTTACCTTATTGCACCGCTTCTGTTAGTTTATTTTTTTAGTTTTGTGTAAAAATTTAATTCTCTGTTTTAAAATTAAAGAAGGCAGACAGATTAGATTTCTTTATGTGTTAATTTAATAATAGTTAAGTTAAGTTAATAGTAGATAGAATTAACAAATAAGACATTGTGTTCTTTATTTTGTTTGTATTTATTATTTTGTTAACAACTATCAAAACAATTAATAATAATAATAAATAAAGCAAAGCTACCCATCGTGAAAAGAGCCTCATACGGTCCTGTAGGAAAAAATCTCTACAGCAATACTATCAAAAACCAAACAAGATAATTTTTAAATATAAGAAGGCTACTCAAAGTGTTGGTAATTTATAGCTTGCATTATTTTATTACCAGAATATAAAGTTAAAACATTTCAATAATTTATTTAAACAACTCTGTAGTCAAACATAACAGTCATAAAATATTCGTAAAACTCAATGAGGGGCAAAAAGAATCAAATTTTAAGTTATAATACATCGTTGCAATATCAACTTGAAGAAGCAATTTGCATGAGAAACATTTAGATCGTCTGCAAATTTAATTGTAGAAATATTTTCAGATAAGTACTCCATAGCCGCCGACTATGTGATGGCCCGAAGGCTGTAGACATCATTAAAATAATGTAGTGAGGGCTGAGTCCTCATTAACATAGTTAGTATAAATAGGGGAGTCTATGCACTTTTCCAACTGAGAAATTTTTTGGTAGTTTTTTGCAAAAAAGACAAAACAATATGTAGAGTTTATTAAATTTTTGATCATCATAATATATCCACATGTAGAGCTCTTAAGATTCTTTTTAGGGTTACCGACCTGTTTTTATATGTTTCCCGATTTGTTATTTGCCACAGTTAGTTGATGTTACCGATTCGTTGCCGTTTGCTATGACAACACAGAAATGTTCTAATTAATAACGTGCCTGGGTGCTGTTATCAAAATAAATGAATATAATAGTTAATTACATTGCAAGACCGTCACTTAGAACTTGTACACGTTTTATATTATACTGACTCGTAAATCTTTAATAAATGATTCTTTCATTTACTGAAGCAGTACAGCACAATACGTAAGATATATATCAATGTTTTAAATAAATATGTATGTTGTTATGGTATTGATGATAAAAAAACTCGTAATAATTTGTACGGGCTTCATAACGGGCTAGCCTAAAAATAGTATCTTTACCCATGGAGACAGAGCTCAATAAACAGATGTTTACGATTCAATATACCATAAAATAATTAAGATAGCATTAATTGTAAACATACCGCAAGACATACCTAACTTCAGTTTTGTAATTTGGTGACAGCTAACGCTTAGAATTTGACATTACAAAATTACAAAAGTAAGGTTAGTATATTTTCCGGTATGTCCACAATGAACGTTTCGCAGTCGTCGTCGACGTCAAATTAAAGAAAAATCATTATAAACACTTTTTTTTTATTTATTAAAAATAGTATGGTTAGCGCAAAAACATTTTATACGATACTCATCGTTAAGTGCTTACAACAGATATTGAAAATTAGAAAAACTTGACTCTTCGGGTCTCGTTTTTCCAATTTGTTCCAGTTGTTATAAAGCAGTTACAGGTGTCGTATCGTAATATACCATACGTAGTATGCAGACTAAAGAGCTATTTGCCTAAAAGCATTTGTAAAAAATTAGGCATAGAGTAAACTGCAAATATATTCATTGAAGGAAGTGGTACTCTAAGAATCGCGTTTTCTTTTAAATAACAGTTTACTATTTTAAATTGCTTATATCTTCTGTTAACTGTTATTATTAGTATAATACTTATATAATACTATAATATAATAATTATTGTCAACTGGGTGTTTTCGAGACTGAGGGTCGTAGTCAGAGGTAGAAATAGAAAGTAAACACAGGTCACAAATTAATTATATACTAAACAACAAGTTATAAGGATTACATTGGACTGATAGACTGCACAAAGTGTGAGGACGTATAAGTCCTTCTAAAACTAACGTTATACATGAGAGTGGTAAAAAGTACTTTGTATTAGCTTCTATATCCTACAACTAAGCGTCATTAAGAAACCAGGTAAGCGGTACCCGTGGGTACTAACTTCTAGGCACCTAATATGAAGTACTACAACTAAGCATCATTAGAGAATCAGGTAAGCAGTGCACCTGGACACTAGCTTCTAGATTCCTATTACTAAGTGGTAAAAGATTAGCTAACCAATGCCCCTGGACACCAGCTGCTAGATCCCCTTAAGCAGCCCTGTTATATACTGTATCCTCATGAATATTGCGAAAGCTGTTAATGTATAAATGGCGAGTCGTAGGTGATGCAGCTTGCAGATGATCTAATAGCGTAGGCAGTCGCTGCATAGACGAGTGCAACCTTGGAAACATTTGCACGGAACGAAATGCAAGTTGAGGAAGTATGAAATTATTTAATTTAAAATAATTCCGTTTGAGATGTTATTATATTATTGAAACCCGCCAAAGATTGATTTCCTAGCGAAATCTTATCAAAATGTTGGATGGCTTTAAAGTTATCCCCAGTAGCACAAAATATTGGCAAATGATTGGGGCATAATAGTAGGTATTAGGACAGTTGAGTCCATCCCCTCCCTTTTCTACCTGTGATGACGTCATGTCACCTGACTGACAGGTGATGATTGAGGTGAGAATTTTAGCGGTTACCTGTGTAATGATTAGCGGCCACCTGTGAAATGATTAGCGGTTACATGATTAAAGGTGATGATTAGATTAGCGGTTACATGATTAAAGGTGATGATTAGCAAAGGTGATGATTAGCAAAGGTGATGATTAGCAGAGGTGTAGATTAGCAAAGGTAATAATTAAAAAATTTGATATGGTTAGAAGGGGTGAGGTAGCATGTGATCTAATTAAATTGATATGGTTTACGGCTACCTATGACATGATTAGAAGGGATAATGTAATATGTGATCTAATTAAAGAATTTGATATGATTATAAGGGATTAGGTAACATGTGATCTGAATAAAGGTACGGCTTTGATAGGATGATCTGCTTAAAGGTGTTGATTTGAAAGGGTGATCTGAATAAAGGTAGGGATTTGATAGGATGATCTGTTTAAAGGTACGGCTTTGATAGGGTGATCTGCTTAAAGGTGTTGATTTGAGATAGCTTACGATATGATTAAAGGTTATGATTACAAAGGTGATAATTGAGTAGCGGATACCTAAGATATGATAAAAGGTGTGAGGTGAGAATTGATTAGAGATAGCTTGCGATATGATTAAAGGTTATGATTAGCAAAGGTGAAAATTAAAGGATTTGAAATAATTAGAAGGGATGAGGTAATCTGTGATCTAATTAAATTGATATGGTTCGTTGGTGATAGGATTAAAGGATAAGGATTTGATATGATTAGCGGATACCTATGAACTGATTAGAAAGGGAGATCTAATTAAAGATAAGGATTTGATATGATTAGTGGTTACCTACGATATGATAAAGGGTGTGAGGTGAGAATTGGTTAGAGATAGCTTACGATATGATTAAAGGTTATGATTAAAAGGTTATAATTGAGTAGCTGATACCTATGATCTGCTTAAAGGTGTTAATTTGAAAGGGTGATCTGAATAAAGGTACGGCTTTGATAGGGTGATCTGTTTAAAGGTAAGGATTTGATAGGGTGATCTGCTTAAAAGGTATTGATTTGAAATGATTAAGTGAGAATTAGCGGTCACCTGTGAAATGATTAGCGGTTACATGATTAAAGGTGATGAATAGCAAAAGTGATGATTAAAGGATTTGAAATAATTAGAAGGGGTGCGGTAATCTGTGATATGATTAATTTGATATGATTCGCGGATACCTGTGACCTGATTAGAAAGGGTGATCTAATTAAAGATAACGATTTGATATGATTAGGTAATATGTGATCTAATTAAAGAATTTGATATGATTATAAGGGGTGATCTAATTAAAGGATTTGATATGATTAACGATTACCTGACATACACAATCTGCTACATGTGACTGATAGCATGATGAATGTGGCTGATATTTATTACACAATAAAGTAAAGGCAATTAGTTAGTTAGAAGAGTTATCGTTTTATATCTTATACGTTTTATTATTTATAATTTCGATATTACAAAATCAAAAATCTAAGTTTACGAATATTAATACCAATTATACATGAATAAACTTTATGAAGGTAACACACACTCACAATCTAATCCTAAACGAATGTTCGTCTTTTCTATTTCATGGTAAAGTTCAGCAAACGCTCTTTCCTACTGCTGTTTATTTTCGATCTGGGGCTCAAAGGGCTGTAAAGAGAGAGAAACAAAATTATGATGTGTTAATATTAAGGACCCCTCTGTTGATTATTTCATTATCCAAGGTAGACCAATACTCAAATAAAACTGCGTAAAAATCTTTTGAAATTAATACAATTTGATTCAATTACCTGAAAATGATATACAAATAAAAAAGAGATACGTACGTACGTTAATTAAGTAGAACTGTAACCCTCATCGACGTCATTCGAATCCATAACTGCAAATTCTGCTACCATTACATCGTTGTATGGATTCGCATCAACCGGTACACCGTTGATATGCACAAACATATTTTGAACAGCTATTGCTTCATTTAATAGATTTATTAGTGAATCTTTAAGAACCTCCATTATTATAAAGAGAGTAGGAACTACAATAGCATAAAAGGTTAACATTCAGTCGATCAATTTAAAAACTTATGATAATATAATCGAAAACTTACCTATCGATCTTGAATCCCTTTCGATATCTACCCTTGTCTAGAGAACAATCTTTATTAATAACTAAAAAGTCATATGGTTCGTTCCAACACATGAAACAAATATTATGTTTAAATTCAAGTTTAATGTTTAAATGTTTAAGTTCATCATAGCTTGTATCTCCTAAAATATGAGCGTTATACACATGTTTTAAATTCAATTCATCTTGCTTAAAGAGAATAAGTAAGTTAGCGTTATCCCTAATCAGATGTTTGGGAATTTTAGTATATGTTTGACCTAAATAAAATGAATCAACACCGTTTATGTCTACCCATGCTAAAATATTGTCTATTTTTCTTGTTTATCAGAAATTATATCATCAAAAATGAATACTGAATCAGGTTTCACATCATTAGGGGTGATTGCATCATCGTTTTCGCCATATTTAGGTTAAAATAAAGACTTGGCGTATAGGTAGATATTTTCAAATTTTAATCCGAAAAAATTTGATATGGTTAGAAGGGTGAGGTAGCATGTGATCTAATTAAATCTAATTTAAAAACTTATGATAATATAATCGAAAACTCACCTATTGATCTTGAAGTTGTAAAACACAGTCGTCTTACAGTATTGAAGAATTGCTGGATTTCATAAAACTGATGAAAAATGAGGCTTATAAATGTACGTATATCTATTTGCTGACTTTTAGATATTCTCACACATTTCTTAATAGTACTGCATACATCTGATTGATAAAAATAACATTTCTCTGATTAGAAATATAGTAAACACTAATTATAATTTATCGAAACTATTTGCGTTTCACAGGCTTGAAATAAAAATCTGTTAAAATGTGTTTATTGTATTGTAATTAGTCGAATTATTATCGATATCAATTTCCTATTAATTAATATAATCAGTAATTTGTTTACAATAAGTGTGAGAATATTAAGGCAGATTTAGTATAAAAAAGACGAGACAGGAAATACATCAGTTCATCACCAAGAATCATTAAAGCAACATCTCAAAGTTTAGTGAAGCACCATAATAAGTAAGTATGATTTCAAATATATGTAAGATTTCTAATATATGTTTTAATATTTTCTATTTCGATTTTCAGTATGTCATTATCATCACTAAATGAGATCGACGATGAATTCATATTCAACAATGTTGAATATACTCTAGATGAGTTAGAATTACATCAGCAATTTCGGCGTTGTATCTTAGATGTAGGCGACACACCGATTTCAATAGCAGCGCTTCTATGCTATGAGCAGGAACTATTACTACCTTATGGGGAAGTGTTATTAGATTCAAAACAATACACAACGGCATCAGTTCAAATACAGAAAAGTGACAGCGAAGAACATGTGAGCAGGGCGTATAATCAACTTTTACAAGAAATTGAAATGATAAATAGACGTTTAGGGGTGAATTATATCACATTTGTAAAATTTATTCATGTATAAGATAGAATTATTTTTTACGCTAAAGCAATTTTTACTAAACATTTACCAGTACTATTAACACAAACGGTAGATATCAAAATATTTCGTGAAGCCTCAAGATTCAGACCCTGCATACTTTAACGGGTGCGAGATCCTATGAAGAGTGTGAGATCCTATTCACGACATTCAATTCAGTGCCAGTAATCAAAATTACTAAAGGCTAGAGAAGCATCACCTTAGAATGATGATTAGCAAAGGTGATAATTAAAGGATTTAATATGATTAGAAGGGGTGAGGTACCCTGTGATCTAATTAAATTGATATGGTTTACGATGGTAACTGTCAGCAGTTTAAAAGAATAGATAGTATATATAACTATATCTAATTATTTTATAAAATACTATGTTAACTAAGAGGTAATATACAGAATATATACACCTGTATTCGACCTCTAGAGGGTTCATACCCTAATATAGGGTTAGTGCGAGAGAATAACGATCACTGACCGAAGGGTTAAGGTTAAGGTTAAGGGTTAAGGTTGAAGCATGCAGGGTTAATGGTTAAGGGTGAAGGGAGAAGGGTGAAGGGTTAAGGGTGAAAGGTTAAGGGTTAAGGGTGAAGGGTGACTAGCCACGGTTAATTAAGTTAAACGGAACGTGATATATAAATAGGAGTTCATGTTCACCAATGCATACAGAAACGATTATAGACCAGAGGGTAAAATAATAAGCGTAAAACATTGGAAATATGAGCATATTATTAAACCTAATTTATATAGAATTAACAAGCTACCAATTTCAAATTCCAAAAACAAAACGCTGTATTGGAATCAAGTTGTTGACAGGCTTCGTCTACTGTACACTTTAAAACAGACGGGTAGCAGTAGTTTAGAAAACGAGGATGAGATTATTTCAATTATTTCTGAGCTTAAAGAAGAAGGTATTATAGAATAAAAGATAATGGTTATACAAAATGTTACCCTCAAGTATACTTTTCTATTTTGAGGATGTATATTTGTATGTTAGAATATAAGTTGTCTAGTTTCAAATATGTATGTTAGAATATAAGTTAACTAGTTTCAATAAAAAGTAAAATATTAAGCAAATGATACATTTTGCTCACTACTGTTAGCGTCAATGTCGATAATTTCTAAAAATTAAGTTTTAGCATCAATGATAATATGTACATTTTAAAGCATAGGTAGTACATACTCGAGTGAACTTGAGTCATCGAAGCTTTCGTTATAATCGAGGAGATTAGGTAGTATAGATATTATATATAAGTTATGTATTATGTTTTAAGTAGCGTCGAAACTACTCGTATCAATAAACGTTCTTGTATGAAAGTATGTTGTTTTGTACTTACTCTGCTCCCTACGTTCCGATTTGTAAGCAATATTTGATCAGAAATAAAAATAACATTTCTTTATTACAGAATTATTTTTTATTTATCATACATCGTTTACAGATAAAAATAACATTTCTTTGGATACATCATTGATGACACAGTACATTATTATATCAGACCTTAACAAACGTAATGCTCTTATATACTTATTTAGCCTAATTTTAAGTTCTCTCTTCGTTTCCATTAGTTTGAGTTGACGATCGTAAAAGTTGTGTTTGAACGTCATTGATGAACTTGGACGGATAAAAGTTTAAAATTTCCAGTAGAATATGTGAATTACGTCCAGAGGCCGAGGAAGCTGAATTTAAAACCGAATGAATACATAAACATTCAGCAGCAAATAAAATTGAATCGTTCTCTATAGGTCTGCTTTTATATACCAGCTCACGTCTTAAACCCTCTGCAACAGCTTCCGTACTAGCATAGTAGAAAACAGAGAAATATAAATTATATAGACATCGGATGTGCTGATTAATTATTGGAACCATGTATAATATTCGCTGAAATTAATGATCTTTCATGTGTATGTACCTTTTATCATTTCTAATTGTTACACTGTAACCAATACAGTCTGATCTAAATTCTATATCTAGATCTTCGGTTATTCTCACTTTCAATTTTCGGTAATCAGAACCCTGAACACTAAAGAAATTTCTAAATTTCATTTCTACGTCGATGTCATACAGATTAAACCACAAATCTCGAGACAACACTATCTCGTCATCGGCACACAAATTATTTGAGCATACGATTTTTATCACCGGTTCAAAGTCATCATGTTTCGGATCAAACCCTGCGTGTATGTAGTGAACATGATCGGAGTTCCGTCGTGTGGTATACAAGGGATATTGCATAGAACAGAGTAGTTGAAGACGATCTTCCTCTTCACCATACGAAGACATATTGACAGCATCAATTGGGTCGGGTTTGCATATTGGTCTGTGTTGTTTACTGCTTCGTAACACAGTTCTAAAATTTAAAAATAAGTTATATATTATTGTATTTAACATTTAAAAATACATACCCTTATCATCATCAGCATAATAAGATTCAGTAATATCATCGTAAGCAAATGATACATTTTGCTCACTACTGCTAGCGTTAATGTCGATAATTTCTAAAAATAAAGTTTTAGCATCAATGATAATATGTACATTTTAAAGCATAGGTAGTACATACCCCCGTCTTCGCGTGAACTTGAATCATCGAAGCTTTCGTTATAATCGAGGAGATCAGGTAGTATATCTGCGTAACAAAGCGGTTTGATTACGGTATTACTATAAGGGTCCATGTTGATGATAATCTTGAAGACAACACAGCGTATTGCTTAATACTAATTTAAATACTCGATATTTTATTTTATACCTTTACAGGTGAACATGCGCACAGTTCATTGCTTTGTCTATATTCGAATTTTTTGATATCTAAATTCCAAAGGTCGAGATGTAGTGTTATCAAACTGACATGTCTTAACGAGTGTTTATACAGATACAGTTATTACATTCGTTCTTTTTTCTCCGTAAACTAAATAAATAATACTCTACTCGCTAATGTAAGGTAAATGCTATGCGGGAAACTGTTAATGCATTAGCTACGGATGCTGCTGCACGTTCAGGTACCAATAATTAATCAGCACTAGTTTAATAGATATCTTTTCCGATTTGTAAGCAATATTTGATCTGATTAACTATAATTTGATCAAAAATAGAAGGTTAACCAAGGGTTAGACCTAATTCAACAGTCATCATTAACAAAAGTAACTTTTTCAACCATGTATTTAGGTACTATTTACTGTGTAACATTTTGTAAATAAATAATATATTATTATAGATTATAATAATAAACTCGCGAAACTTTTACTAATCTGTTTTATTTATTTCATGATTATGGAATTTCGTCATATAAGGCTGGAAACAATAAACAATTGAAAATAATTCAGGTATACAATGATTTTGCTATTTTTTACAAGTAATGTATTAGGATGTAAACAGGTAAACGAATCTAGTACAATTAGCTGTAATTGTATATTTCTTCAACGTCTCGCTTATTCAGTATTTTCTAACTGTGCGTCCAATGGCTGTAAATTAAAACAGAAAAATAATTAAATAGTGTTTTATTACGCCTTTAAATGTTCATACCTGATTCATATCAATAATAGAGCAGTGGTCAAAGGGTGGAAAACCGCCAATTTTGATTTTTCCTAGGTAGATCAATCCCAGAGACATTGCTTTTTGGATAATCATGTCGTTCAGTTCGACTACCTTTTCATCTGTCAATTTTTCGGAGAAGCGTCTTGGTAGAAAAGTTATATATTCTTGGGAGATTATGTAAACAGCACGTCTGTTGTCTTTACATTTGACTACTTTAAATTCCTGAATTTCTACCGGCTCTCTAAAGGCATATTCGTACAGCTTTTTCACTGGTTTTTGACCAGCTCCCGGTGTCTGATTGAGTTCCTTTAAAAAGTTCATCCTATGACAGAAAAAGAAATGTTATTCAGAAAGGGAATTAGTCGATCAATTTAAAACTTATGATAATATAATCGAAAACTCGCCTATTAATCTCGAAGCTGTAAAACACAGATGAATTTCAAATAAGGAAAATTAATATTTCTTATTGATAAATTATATTTCTTAGGAACTGTAGACTATCTAAATGGAAGTCGATCTAAAACATTTGTAGATCATTTACATATAGTTTCTAGGATATATTTATTAAGGATAGGTATATATGGAGATCATAGTCTCATGATTCGTTGCAACTAAATTATAAATCTAAATCTTCTAATAGAATTAACACAATTTAAAAGCAAAAGGTAACCTACCTTTGATGTGTTGTTAATATTATAGATAAGAGATCAGTCTTTTAATAAGCTCGGATATGATTTCAATAGCTGAAATACAATATTACACAGTGTTTATTCTTGATGTAGTTAAATATAAAACACAATAAATAATAATACAACGTGCAATAATAAACAATTTACAACAATTAATCAATCAAATTAATTCTAGCAATTAAATATAAAAACATTTCAAAAAATACACATACCTGCTTTTAAACGATAAACACACAATGAGTAACACTTTTCACAGAGCATATAACAAATCGGTCTACTCGAAGTAGAATGGGAAATTATTAATTTAGGAAACGTTTTATATCAATTATTAAACACACACACACACACGTTTTCATTTCGCTAATAATGTAAATAGCAATGCTGGATGATGAAATGCAAATAATTTATTTCAATTTTATCTAAATCCAATATAACAGAATAATCTATTCTAATTTCTTCCCTCTTAATCAAACTATAGTTGAACTACTTCCGGTTCTCACCAAAACGAAATCAAAAGAACTACACAAATGATTAAAATGTGTTTAATATTCTCACACTTATTGTAAACAAATTACTGATTATATTAATTAATAGGAAATTGATATCGATAATAATTCGACTAATTACAATACAATAAACACATTTTAACAGATTTTTATTTCAAGCCTGTGAAACGCAAATAGTTTCGATAAATTATAATTAGTGTTTACTATATTTCTAATCAGAGAAATGTTATTTTTATCAATCAGATGTATGCAGTACTATTAAGAAATGTGTGAGAATATATATAAGCCTCATTTTTAATCAGTTTCATTATTGTAAGACAACTGTGTTTTACAGCTTCAAGATCGATAGGTGAGTTTTCGATTATATTATCATAAGTTTTTAAATTGATAGACTGAATGTTAACCTTTTATGCTATTGTAGTTCCTACTCTCTTTATAATAATGGAGGTTCTTAAAGATTCATTAATAAATCTATTAAATGAAGCAATAGCTGTTCAAAATATGTTTGTGCATATCAACGGTGTACCGGTTGATGCGAATCCATACAACGATGTAATGGTAGCAGAATTTGCAGTTATGGATTCGAATGACGTCGATGAGGGTTACAGTTCTACTTAATTAACGTACGTACGTATCTCTTTTTTATTTGTATATCATTTTCAGGTAATTGAATCAAATTGTATTAATTTCAAAAGATTTTTACGCAGTTTTATTTGAGTATTGGTCTACCTTGGATAATGAAATAATCAACAGAGGGGTCCTTAATATTAACACATCATAATTTTGTTTCTCTCTCTTTACAGCCCTTTGAGCCCCAGATCGAAAATAAACAGCAGTAGGAAAGAGCGTTTGCTGAACTTTACCATGAAATAGAAAAGACGAACATTCGTTTAGGATTAGATTGTGAGTGTGTGTTACCTTCATAAAGTTACATCAAAAAAACTTAGATTTTTGATTTTGTAATATCGAAATTATAAATAATAAAACGTATAAGATATAAAACGATAACTCTTCTAACTAACTAATTGCCTTTACTTTATTGTGTAATAAATATCAGCCACATTCATCATGCTATCAGTCACATGTAGCAGATTGTGTATGTCAGGTAATCGTTAATCATATCAAATCCTTTAATTAGATCACCCCTTATAATCATATCAAATTCTTTAATTAGATCACATATTACCTAATCATATCAAATCGTTATCTTTAATTAGATCACCCTTTCTAATCAGGTCACAGGTATCCGCGAATCATATCAAATTAATCATATCACAGATTACCGCACCCCTTCTAATTATTTCAAATCCTTTAATCATCACTTTTGCTATTCATCACCTTTAATCATGTAACCGCTAATCATTTCACAGGTGACCGCTAATTCTCACTTAATCATTTCAAATCAATACCTTTTAAGCAGATCACCCTATCAAATCCTTACCTTTAAACAGATCACCCTATCAAAGCCGTACCTTTATTCAGATCACCCTTTCAAATTAACACCTTTAAGCAGATCATAGGTATCAGCTACTCAATTATAACCTTTTAATCATATCGTAAGCTATCTCTAACCAATTCTCACCTCACACCCTTTATCATATCGTAGGTAACCACTAATCATATCAAATCCTTATCTTTAATTAGATCTCCCTTTCTAATCAGTTCATAGGTATCCGCTAATCATATCAAATCCTTATCCTTTAATCCTATCACCAACGAACCATATCAATTTAATTAGATCACAGATTACCTCATCCCTTCTAATTATTTCAAATCCTTTAATTTTCACCTTTGCTAATCATAACCTTTAATCATATCGCAAGCTATCTCTAATCAATTCTCACCTCACACCTTTTATCATATCTTAGGTATCCGCTACTCAATTATCACCTTTGTAATCATAACCTTTAATCATATCGTAAGCTATCTCAAATCAACACCTTTAAGCAGATCACCCTATCAAAGCCGTACCTTTAAACAGATCATCCTTACAAATCCCTACCTTTATTCAGATCACCCTTTCAAATCAACACCTTTAAGCAGATCATCCTATCAAAGCCGTACCTTTATTCAGATCACATGTTACCTAACCCCTTATAATCATATCAAATTCTTTAATTAGATCACATATTACATTATCCCTTCTAATCATGTCATAGGTAGCCGTAAACCATATCAATTTAATTAGATCACATGCTACCTCACCCCTTCTAACCATATCAAATTTTTTAATTATTACCTTTGCTAATCTACACCTCTGCTAATCATCACCTTTGCTAATCATCACCTTTAATCATGTAACCGCTAATCTAATCATCACCTTTAATCATGTAACCGCAAATCATTTCACAGGTGGCCGCTAATCATTACACAGGTAACCGCTAAAATTCTCACCTCAATCATCACCTGTCAGTCAGGTGACATGACGTCATCACAGGTAGAAAAGGGAGGGGGTGGACTCAATTGTCCTAATACCTACTATCGCATGTTAATTAATGAAGATTGTGCCTGGTGTCTGAGACCAGGGTAGGAAGAACGAAAACATTTGATTCGCTCGCAAAAAAATAATTCTTAAAAGAATTTAATTTTTCATTCGTTCACGAATTTTATGTTTTGATTCTCTAGTACAAATAAATTTCGTTCCCGAGCGTATTCGTCAATGGAAACCCATATGTAGTTATTTCCTACATGTTTTCTAATTGATTTTATGGTCTCTTCGTATAAACGAGGTAAATAATTTTTCCTGAGTGTAGACTCGTCGGGTATTGGCATTTTTGAAATTTCTTCCAGAAAATTACGAAATGCTGAGTGATTAATTTTACTTAACGGGATATCTGCAGCCACTAATGCACTACATAGTTTTTTATTAAATTCGATCGATTTGCTGGACTCACCGCGCGAATTATTAAGGTACCCCGGTAACAATGTTTGTTTTTTTGATTTCAGGGCAACACACTTTTGATGTCGAACCGTGTTCAGATGTTGTGTAACTTGAAAGCGTTTCGTTGTAGTCGCTTTATCGTCGCACACTGTACAATACAACACCTTATCGTCAGTTGTAAGAACACTGAATTCCTTAACATAACTTCGAAGTGTAACAGACGCAGACCGTTTTTCTTTACCCATCTTTACACTCTAAAATTTCAAACTGAAATGCAGTTTGCAATTTCTGAAGTAGTAAACAAAAGTACAGGCAAATTTTTCGATGAACAGGAAGTTGTCAAAGGGTCTTTGGAATTTCCTAATACCTATTTATCACAATACCGCAGGATGTAAGTATTTAAATGTTAGTTGAAACTTTTTCTTTCATAGAAAATATTAACAAGTACACAGATGGTTAAGGCAGTAAAATATTTTAAAGCCTAGTATTTAACAATAAGCTTAAATTATGGGTTTCCCCTAGATTCAACTAAGCCGCCCTTGGTTGGTTGTCTAAAATGCTAAAATTATTTAAAAAATATTAGAAATTTCATAATTAAAGCATGTAAAACGCTCAAAAAGTGGTAAAATATGCACACTCGTTCAAAAATGCTAAAATATGCATGCATTTATCAAAAACACCTAAATATGCATTTATATGAACTTTCAAATTGACATATGTGATTCATATATGGCTTAAACATGTAGAAATATAACTCTGCATATGTTTGCTATAAGCAGAAAAAACATGCAAATGCATAGAAATCCTATACCCCGTAATGACTAATAAAATGAGTTTTATAAATAAACGAGTAGATATTTATTGTCAATACTCTGTTACTTACCTAAACATCAAAATTATTCGTATTTTATAATCAAAACGACTTATCACTGCTTTAAGAGATTTTTAAAATTAAATTTATTAAAATTAATTTTTCTTATTTGTAAGGTTAAATTGTGTTTCGAAACACATGTGGAAACGACGCAAACAAAGAACGCATCAAACCACACATTAACGTTTTAGCAACCATCTTATTCTAGCTCAATATCAATTACCTAAAAGACTTAAACGCGTATGTCTTTGCATTTTGATACTACGGAGAAACAGTTATGACGTATGCGATAGCGCATTTTTCAAAAGCTATGAAAATTTTACGTTTTTAATTTCATTTTTTTCGTTATGTAGTTTTTTATATAAACAGAATTGTAAATATTATTGGGACTTGCGGTCTCTACTTAATAAAAAGCCTCTTTGTTTTTTACGCCAAGCTTTCGCAATAGTTCATTTCTTCGTCAGGGCACTAGGTATAATAAGAGATACATCAAAATACATATGCATTATTCTAAATTGTATGTATAGATGTAAACTTACAAAACGTGAGTAAAGTATTTTATGTAGTTAAATATAGCTAATCAAAGGTATAATATAAAATCTTTCTCTATTCACACAGTTCTTATATATTTTAAAAAGTTGATAATATAAGTTAAAATTATTTGTCATATATAAGTAACATATAGGATGGTAATTGTCGTATCTGACAAAAAGCAGACAATGAAAACAAACCTTTTTTACCTACTACATAGTTATATTAACAAAAGAGTTTAAATTATTAGTTACGTTAGTGTTATTAATTTTGTGAATTTTTAAAATATACGCATAAACTGTACTAAGATTTTTAAAATCAGTTTTAAAGTTTAATGTGTTAGGTTCATTAATAATATGAGTCATTTCAAGAAAAAGCCTATTTTTATAATTTGTTTCTTTATCTAGAATTTTTATATTTTTCAAATCAATAACATAGTTAAAAGTTTTTGAATGGATAGCTAAAGCGCATGAATCTTTTCCAAGTTTGCAGTCACTTCTGTGTTGTGTAACTCTTGAGCGTAGCCATTGAGATGTTTGGCCGATGTAGACTTGATTACATTCAGCACAAGGGATGGAATATACTACATTCGCGTTATTCAACACAGGAGTCCTGTCTTTAATTTTCGAAAACAGTTTAGAAATAGGTTTTATATTGTATTTAGCAATTTTTAAATTATTGTTTTTTACAATATTAATAATTTTTTTCCTAGAAAGCTCAACTCGACTTGAAAAAAAAATTCAAAGTCGACTCGAAACTCGACTCGAAATAATCTGTTTCAACTCGACTCGAAACTCGGCTCGAAATCGAGTTTTGGAATTATAGTTATTTTCCAAATTCATATAGCAGTCGCGAAAACCTTTTTCTCCTCTTAGTCAGAAAACGAGCCGCTTGCGGCGACTAACTGTCATGACTGTCAAAGTCTGCCATATTGAACATAAAAGTCAAAATCTCAGTAAACAAGAAAAAGATTAATGTTTACACTGATTCACCACTAAGTCTATACGTTAAAACAAAAGGTTGTTAACAACTTGAAAAAAATCTGTAGACTGTCCACAGATATTTACTACATATCTTTTTAAACTTTTGTCGGTTCTTTTTATTACACTTGAAACCAAAAATGTGAACTCTTAGCAAATTTTAAGTAGTTTTCTTGTGATTATGTATTTAAGGTGCCTAAATAAACAATAAATGTGTCAGTAAGTAGCCGGTGATAGGAAACAGGTTTCAAAGAAAGGATGATTCATTGCGGCTCCTTTTCATTACCCATCCGGTTTAAAACCAAATGTTAAACGAATTTTTAGAAAATCCCGAAATAAGTAGGTAAACCTTTTTAAATAAAATGTTTAATTGATTTGTTGAAGAAGATTCTGGAATCCGGTTTGTTTCTTTGATCTTGTCCGTGTACTTACACCAAGGTGTCATTCACAATTTTAAACAATTTTACCGTAAACAAATTGTACTGCAAATGATAGAGCAAATGGACAACAACCAACAGCTTAAAGCAATAAATGTTTTCGATGCCGTGCGTTTGATACGTTTGTTATGGAGTCAGATTAAACCAGAAACAATTAATATTTGTTTTAAGAAATCGGGTTTTTACACAGAATTTAAGGAAAATTATTTGGAAGAATGTTTTTCTGATGAGGAGCTTGCAAAGTGGAATACAATAAACTCTGAGATTTTCTTCAATGTATACATAGAAGTAGACAATAACCCTGCTATTTGCGGTACACTTGACGAAAATGATATCGTTTCAGAAGTTAAAACAACTAACAAAAACTCATTGTCTGAAGATGAATTAGAATATGAAGTCAGAATCCCACCATCAAATAATGAAGCAAACAATGCAATCCTTATATTGCAACAATATTTTGAAAATTAAGAGTTCCCTGAAAATGAAGTGTTTGATTATATTAATAAATTAAAAGTCATCATTAATCTTAATAAAAAAACAAAACAAACTAAAATTACTAATTTTTTTAATATAAGTTAATAAATCCACGACGTTATCAACACGTTTTGAACATAAAAGATAAGATCAGATTGCAAACAGCAACTCTTGTTACTTCAGCTGTTAAAAACTTATAAATTGGCGTGCAGGAGTTTTACTTTTTAACATTTTGTTTGTCATTGATGAATTCATTACACCTTAATAACGGGATAAAATAATTATATAATAATTAAAAATTTTATTATGTTTTAAGTGTTATAGTGTAATGAAGCCATTTAAAGAAAAGTAATTGCGCAAATTCTTAGTTATAATCCGTTAAAGTACAAAATAATGGGAATACTGTAAACTGTACAATTTTCTCGAGTCGGCTCGAAAAGCTCGAAAAACTCGAAAAACTCGACTTCAAAAACTCGACTCGACTCGGACTCGACATACGTGAAGCTCGACTCGACTCGAATAAAGAATTGTCGAACTCGACTCGAAATGGAGTCGAGTCGAGCTTGGCTCGGGCTCGTGTCCATCACTACTTTACCACAGGTCTTTTACATAAAATGTCACAAAAAAACTAAAATGTGTTTTCATCAAAGCCCTTTCTGTCAAGCAATTTAGAAAGGCTCAGTTTAAAAAATTACTACACATTAGGTACTTAATAAATAAGTCAACTTGAAAACAGCCCTTGATTATTTGCTACACCAACAAATTGAAATTTTTGGTTACCAGCAATCCAAGTAAACAATAGAACCAGTTCACTGCATAACAAATTTCAATTTTCTACCTAACTTTAATAATAATGTAAATTAGATTCAAAGATTATTTATATCAAAGCTATGCTTTCTTTATAATTTTACCACATAATAGTGTAGCTGTGAAAGATTTCTTTTGTTATTGATGTAGCAATCAGAAATGCATTTTTTTAAATAATAGCACCAAACATATCCTCGAATTAGTTACAGGTGATTATTTTTTTAAAAGTTAAATTACAAAAAATTTCTGAAAAATGTCTTACCTATAATATAAGAATGAAACCGCCAAATACCCTTTTCTATAAAACACAGTTTATATAATTTATTTTTTATTTTTATTTATATTTTACATTAAAACTTTGATTCATTACAGTTGCAAAACTAGCAATCGGTATTTGTTTTTAGACCAGCATTGGCAATCCGGATATTCCGTTACCAGTAAAAAGTGATATATTCGGAGTGCCAGTGGAGGTTTCCACTGTCAAGATTTGCCAGGTCAAGGATTCCAAGAAGTTGATCGCATTGCCTCAACACATAGCCGTAGTGTCTTATTTTAAATTACTTGTACTCCATTACTATGTAAACTAAGATATATATTAAACAAAAATGGGCTTTAAATAGAACCTTGTGGTACGTTTAAAGAACATTTTTGTGGTCCATACAACCTATTGTTTCCAGTTCTAATATAAAAAGACCGATCTAGTCCCCTACCAGGCCATGACGGTACCATGTACATAATAATAATTTGGTTAGGAAATTATTTTGGGTTGATAGAATCTTCACTTGCAGTTACATCTGAAAGAAAGAAAATGTATTAGTTTAGCAAAAATTATAAAACATTACATACCTCACTGACAATATATAACAATAGAAAAATAGCCTTGACTACGGTTATTAAACAATTAATATATGTCTTGAAATGCAGTTACGTGGTTGATAATAATCATAATATCAAAATACAGATCAAAGACAAGCTATTTTAAATTGAAACATAAACAGTAGAATATGAAAAATAATTGCAATCTAAAATAATGTTGAGTTACTAAGAGGATAGTTATGTAAATAAAGAAATAAAAATATTATAAAATTTTTCCTGTAAAGAAATGTTTAAAAAGCAAGAATAATAAAAGTTTAATAGTTTATCAAGTGTAAAAAGGCTTGTATTCATTTCAACTATTAAGAAATGAAGATTTTAAAGAATAAAAATAAAATTTAACAGTAGACGAGAAAGCAGTAAAGGTAGTTTCATTAAACTAAAACTGTTAGACCCGAAGAAACCATCAAAACCCGATAAAAGAAGAAAGAAAGAAAATTTATTGTTGAACGTAATTAAGTGCAACTTACCTAAATGTGTTAGCTGAGGCTCAACATCCAATCCTGAGTAGAGTTTCAGATTCTAGAAGCAGTAGGCAGATTCCTACATGGTGATTTTCTAGACAGCAGACTGATAACAGAGAAACAAAACAAGTGAATCAAAATACAAAATATAAATAATTTTTATAGTCGATTTTTGTAAGTTAAGTTTATTTGTTTTATCCCAAGCAAAGAAATTTTAAATTTGGAATTGTTATACAATTAGAAGCAAAAGACAGATTATCTTTTTAAACAATTACATTTTTTAACGTTATTAATTCATTTAAAAAAATAATAATAATTTTTAATTTTACTTTTTTGTGTTCAGATTGTTAATAAAATAAAAGATTTGTTGTTATTAATTTATTCGAATATTTATTTGTGTATTGGATTATTTTATTTTTGTGTAATAAGAATAATCTACATCAGCAACCCAAACCTGGGAGAGTCTCAATATAGTAGTGATATGAAGATATAAGGTAAGAAGTTGTGTGCCCTGCAAAACTTCGTTAGTCAGTGTGTGTTTATAAATACCATTAAACTTTCACCAATACGTAGTTTTGATTTTTATAAAAGGGGTAGTCATGTAACGAGCTCAATATTGCGAATATTTAAGGTAAGTGTTCACTTGTCGGCATAGTACGCATCGCACGTATCGGACGCATCATATTTTTTCTAAGGAGTTCGTCCACTGACTCGGACGAATTGGATCGTATCGAACGGATTTTAGTCGATATAGAGATACTGACTAAAATCTAAAATAAACGTGGTTGTCAAAGGTGCGAAAAACAAATTAATTATAGAATATGAGCAACAGTGAGTCCACGTTTTTCCAATATTTTCGTATGACGCAAGAAAAATTTAAAACTTTTCTTGATTGTTATTAACAATATTAAAATTGCAATCCGTATGTTCCGTTTACCATCGTTCATTACTCGGATTTGCGAATGACGTAAGGTTTTCGTTTGAGGCAGCTGCATTTCAAGATATCTTTATAACCAAGTTGACACTTATGTAAACGAATCTACGAGATGGTATTGTGTTTTTAGGCACATACTCACCTCCAATTCTGTATAAAACCATATAAAAAGTGAAAATGCTAGCTAGCAGCCATTAACTTTGGGTACAACACAAACTGAATCTGTTCGTCATAATACACATATAATGCCTTAATTGCATCCAGTTTCGCCGAATTTTGAAGGTTTATTTATAACATAACGAATTGCTTTTGAGAAGTATAATTCATGTTTTACAAGACATTGTTAAAAGTGGATTCTGACAAACCTGATTCTTGAGTTGAATGGTTTTCTACACCGTTTAGAAAATATTAAAAGATATATTCGTTTAGATTATTCATTCGAAGTTACTGACGTTAAGAATATTTGTGATTGGTTGGAACTAACAACTTCTCTTAGATTTTAGTAGGGAACAAACTAAAGATAAACCTATCCTGCAAATGACAAGAAGTATATGAGTAATAACTTAATATTTCTAGGAGCTTTAGGAAATGTTTCGAAAAAGTGTACAACTCTCCACTAGAAAACAAAGTGTAATTTAGAGTGGACTTTTAGAGTCGTATTTAACTTGAAGAAAATTATCGTTTGGCACCGCATCTTTACTGAGCAATACTGGATGTGTTCAGCCAGTAGGATTGTGCCTTCGTAACACCTTTAGACAGAAAAACTTTATTATTACAGACTTAACAGCACGTTATGTGATTCATATAGATTCGTAATGCATCTAAGACAACGGTGCTAATTTTCAAACAATTATTATCGCTTGATTAGGTATACTTGAATAAGTAAGAATAATGGTAGTTAAATCTAATTATGATTAACAATTATAGCGTACTGCGGGAATATTGATATAAATTCATGCACAAATAATAAAGCAAAGAGTACTCAGTTATCTATTGACCTGTCTTTACTCTAGTTCGAGAAAAATGGTGTCAAACGTTGTCTGTGTTTCGGTCATTTTGATGTTGGTTCTTACTCTTACATGTAAGTTAATCTAATTTTATTTATTTATTTTTGGGCGAGGAATCAGGATGGCGGAGCATCCTTCGTACCTCATGGCACCGATTACTTTAATCATTTGGCCGACCCTACTAGAATTTAACCGGATTTGGGGGGAATTCCACCCCTAGTAGGGATTTTTATAGTGCCAAACATCGCGTTGACACGAGACCTACAGTTTTACTTCCTATCCGAGAAGAAGGCATGTTTTTAATTTTTCTCCGCTATGAAGAATTGCCAGCTCGACCGGGGATCGAACCTGCGACCCTTGGATTATGAAGTAAACATGCAAACCAGTAATCCACCAAGGCTGGCAGTTAATCTAATTGTTAAATAATCTTTAATTTAATTGCTTGAAATCAGCATCATTTGTTTTATAAACTCTTTTGGATATTGCTTAACTATGTTATGTTTGTCGCTCATCATTGTTACTAATGCCTCGCGAATGGTTACATAACAGTCTGCATTGATCTTATTACTTTGGTTTTCCCTAGTTTATTATGCAAGATGTAGTCAAATCTTGAAGATGTGATTGTAATTTGGAAATAACGTGTAGGTTAATTTAATTTACATAAAAGTATGCTTGTATAACGTCACAATTAACTTGAAAGAGAACTCTTTAAGTGCGAATACTTTACCTTAAAAATTATTGATCCAAGTACATTTCACCGTTTTGAATTTACGTATTACTTAATTATTTTCCGTAAATAATGTATTTATGACCAAGGCTATGCGATTATCGGAATCAATAATAGAAAATCGATTAACAGAGCATCGATCAATAATCGATTAATCAATTAATCGAACCTTTAATTATTTTTTCTATTTTGCATCTATAATAATGCTGTTAAAGCACCCAAAACAGTGCGTTGATAGCTCATTTGAGTGCTTTAATAGCCCAACTTTTTCAAAGTTGGTAGCATTGAAAAAAGTAAATGAAAAAAACAGAAAATTGACAAAAACTTCACCCAATTTTCTGTGTCAGTCAATGAATTTTCAAATGTCACATCAGTGTTGTCAACTTCCACAAAAATTCCTAAATTTTGAAAGTGCGACTTTTTTTATTTAAATAGGGAATAAAAGACGCAAAATAGAAAAAAATAACATAAAAAACTTGTTTCATAAGTCATTATTGCACTCGTCCTTTTGAAAACGAGCCCCAGTGCAATAAATCTTGCCTTATGAAACTCGTTCTTTAATATACTATTTAAAAATAATAGTCAATTAATCGAGTATTAATTTTATATATAAAGAATTATAGAGTATCGATTTTTAATGGATTATTATGCAAATCCCCTAAAGGAGGGTTTTGGGGATTCTAAGTCCCCCAAAACTAAACATAATAAACTCAATAAATTAAAAAAATAACAGAATAATTATCGTCCTATTACCCTATTACCATGTTTGGAAAAGATCTTATACTAAAATGTGAAAGAAAAACTAGTGGAAATGGTGAAAAATCACAACCCTTCTTACCAGTTTGGATTCGGAAATAAATAACATGCCAGGTTATTATCGATGCAGGTGACTGGACGCCCTACTAACTTTACAACGCCCATCATAAGTACATATAAATAAACATAAGTATTTAATAAATACATATTTTTAAATTTTTACTAAGACAAACTTTTTTATTGAACATACTGTTTCTATCTAATGTATTGTAACTAATTTTCATGGTGTTGCGTGTAATAATGATTAGTTTGATTTATTGAAATGAAACTTTTCCTAAATATTTTTACAGGTATCCCCTGTCTCTCCACCTGTTTTATAGTTCGCTTTTTCAGGCGTCTTATTGCATATGTACTCATCTAATTTTTTCCAGATGGAGAAAAAGAGGAGGATCTTGAAGGTCGTTCTAGAAGGTGGCCTAACAACGAATGCGAGGCGCGTTATTATGGGGTATGCGTTTATCCTGCCTATGAATGCCCAAGAAGATCACAAATTATAATACCTGGCCTCTGTGGCGATAGTACTTTAGTAGTATGCTGTCGTAGGGGTAAGTCATGTTAATCTTCGAGTATCTACATAACTAATGTTTTAAAACTTTATTACAGCTACAGGATATGCAGCTGAAAAAAAAGACAGCGAAGAAAATGACACCGAAGAAAAAGAAAACTGAACCCGCACGAAACTGTTGCACAAGTGAAAAATGTCTTTGTTAGTAATGCTTGTTGTCTTTTGTTTTAAAGCTTTTTTTAAATATATCTCTCAATATTATTTAAAGATTGTAGTTGTAAGGTACATACATATATTCCAAAAGCATCTTATAAATAAACAGTGTACCAAACACTGAAAGAGCGTTTTCTTACTACCAGCATCATAAGTAGGCTACTAACGTTATTATTTGAATTGGTTCTTACTACGACGAATAATAAACTTCATTTTATTTCTGAAACAATTTGCGAATGTAAGTGCCAAACAAAATTCTCTCTATCAATTTGAGAAGTTTATGTCTGATGTGAAAAAAAGCATCAACTACTATATCCAGTGGTTTAATTAAAACAAAATTATCAAACCCAATTTAACATTAAAAAGAGCTATGAATGCATGGTTTGTGTCTGTCTGCAAGCGGCAGGCAAGCTACACTTTTATTACTAGGTATATATTGTGATGATATTGATATGCCAAAAATGAATTCACCCATACTATAATTTTAAATAAGTGTACTTATAAAATTTCAAAGCTACACCGTTAGATTGGTTGCCTAACCACAATTTTCAAAATAATAATTTTGAGTAATTTTTCTTTTATGAAGTTAAATATGGTTATTTATGATTAACATGCAGGAGAAGGATACATACCTTTATATTATGTGGAACAAAAAATAATGTCTTCACTTTTAAACAATCACAGGGATTTGTGATATAAATTATTTTTATATAAAATAAAGAAGAAATATTTTTTTCGTCATCGACCATCAATTCGACTGAATGGATTTTACAGCTGAGTGTGGATCAGTGTTAGTGCATTTTTACCGACTGTGTTTCCAGACGGAAAGTTTTAAACCAGCGCAGACACCTATATAGGATTATTTAACAATATAAAGTTGTTTTAGAATTTCTTTTCTGATCGGAATGCTTGATTAAGTAATTGTATGAACAATTTTGCTGTCAATTTAACAAGTTCCTTTAAGAACGCAGTTTTTATTTAAATTTTTCATAAATTTGTTTAATATTAGTTTGTTTAAATAAACCTTGTTATGATACCCATGTCATATTATTAACAAAATAATAATTCATTTAACAAACTAAAGAGAGGTCTTCTCAATATAATTGATGTGTTTGTGTTCATTTTATTTTCTAAATTCTTTATTTTTAAATAAATAAAATTTGTGTTCACAATTTCAATATTTGTTTATTATTGATGTGATATGCAAGTATTCGTACATTTTTAATACAGAGTTAAAATTTATTTCTTATCCAAAAGCAGAATTCCAAGTGTGGTTTGTAGTAAGTATTTTTCCAGATATAAAGATTGGTAAAGTTGATTCTTGTATTTATGTTAGCCTCATGCTGAATCAAATTAAAACTGAACTAGCCTATTGGGTAAAGGAAAAACTATAGGGGTGCTGTATTTTTATTGTTTATTATAAACTTAGCCGAATCAGATTAATTTTATTAAATTAAATAAAATTTTCAGAACTTATCACATTAAATTCTGTTTTTTATTTATCTTATATTAATTAACTGCCAACTGAATTATTATTAATTATTTGTTATTATTATTTTAAAATGATATAGGTTTATTATTATTATTAAAATAAATTTTGCAGGCTGATATTTAATCTAATCCAATATAATTTAATTTATTTATATTTAAAGTAACCTTAACAAATAATAATGAATGAAAGTTAATAATTACTTAGTAACTTACCTTAAAATAATAGTGTTTAATTTTTGTTCTTTATTGGTTAAATATAAAAAAATAGATAACATCATAGCTACAAATATGTTAGTAGCGCCTGCCGGTTGATGTCACCGACCACCCCTCTTAATATAAGTTGGTTAGTTTCAAGTGGTAGCGTCTGTGCTTTAACATGCAGACCTCGGCAGTCAAGCGCATGCGTGTAAGAGGGTGCACGCTTGTACAACGTTAGTAGCGAATAAATGTATTAAACTATTGTGTTTTATTATTTGTTTTAAACATGCGCGGCTCGCCGGGTGAGGCAGGTGAGGCTGAGCCTCACCTAAACGAAACCAAATATTTACTAAATAAAATCTAAGTATTTTATTGTCAATTACTTTACTATATTAATAAATTTATTCTATCATTTCTAGATTAAAAATATTGAATTTAATATAAATAAGCTTATTTTATACTAAAATGTATTTATATGCGCATACCCAACACAACGCGATAAACAGAATGAATGAGGCTCAAAATCTCAAGCTTCACTTCATGCATTTGTATGCATTCGCTAGCTCGCTACAGCGCAGCGGCATGGTTATCGATCGTATACTCTTCCTATAGGTAGTATTAAGGCTGAGATTTCACAGCTTCATGTATCAATGAAAGATCGAGATTCGTATATGTTATTTTACCGTCGCGACCTCCGGCCGAATACTACCGAAGATATTTGTTTCATATTTTGTTTTACTTTTCAAAATCGTATTTTAACGTGATTAACTTGTGTGCTATACACATAAGGTGTTTTATAAGGTATTCACGGGAACATTTAGGTATATTAGTAAAAAAACCGGGGATTTTAATTAAGCAGCTAGTAACAAGTTTTTGTTTTAGATGCAAGGAAATGATCCACAATATGATCGCGTGATGTGTTTACTAGAAACATCATTTTTAAGGCGTAATGAAATAGAACAGCAACACATTTTAGAGCAACGTCTGACGCCAAAAATCGATGTTTTATGTCTGCTGACAAATTACAAAATCGGGCTTTTCATAATTTTTGGTATGCAATGCATAAGTGGCTCTGTGGCAGTAATTACTGAGAACACTGTTAAAAATGTATGGTTAAAACAGCACGGTTTAAAATGATTAAAAACATTTTCCAAAAGCGTAAAAAAATAACGATTCAAAAGAACGTATTAAAAGTTTTCTAGGTCTCATACCTACAATCAGAATGTAAAAAAAACGGCAACTTATGTGTTATTTAATTGACGTTATAATTTTATTAGGCAATCAGAAATTGCCATTTCAGGTTTCCTTTATTTTAAATAATCGTAGCAATTTTAAATAAATATTTGAGTGCTTGATTAAGCTCAATGTAGAAATTAGCGCACATGCTGAAGAAGTTAAAAACGTTTGGTCAAACATTATTTAAAATTAATTAATTTCTTGTTGCGAGAATTATTTAAGAGAATCTACTGACAGTGAAATTAATAATCCAAATTATTTTGCAATAATTGCTGATGATACAACAGACATTAGTAAAAAATCACAATGCCCCATTACTGCCCGGTTTGTAAATAAAGGAAATTTAAAAGAACGAATTTTAGGGTTTTTAACGTAGTAAGTGCTGATAGAACTGCAAATGCATTATTTAATCTAATAGCTAGCGTTTTATAACCCTTTAATTTTCAACAAAAATTAGTTGTTCAATGTTACGATGATGCTAGCGTTATGGCCGGAGAGTTAAACTGTCTGAAGTTGGATCTGGTGCACCTTTAACATTATTTACACATTGGTGCGCCCACAGATTAAATTGGGTCTTGCAGTAGTTTTTTCCAGACTCACCTTCCTAGGAAGCATGAGCCGTCACTGGTTTTAAACATAGATATAGTATTGTTACGAATAAAAATAATTACACTCACTCTTTATCTAATCTATTAATTTTATTTCTTAAATTTACCTAACTTATGACTAAGACTAATTCTAAATATAATTAACATAATTTTTACTTACAAACTAATTATGAATTCTAGGGCCATTTCCCTCACACCGGGTATGACAATCGAGAAGGACTTTACTGCTTTCATTTCACCATGTAACTGACTATCCCTTTCGATTGTCACTTCCCATCTTGACTCTTAATCCCTACTATCATTTCTTCTTGCAATCAAGGATTGCGCAACTTGTCCCTATTAATCAGGGCAGTGTCATAATGCTAGAGTCAGCATTACTTACTTTTGTGAACAATAATGCTGTGCTAGTATTATGACACACTTTACAAATTGCAGAGTAGCTTCATGTCCTACTTGAAATCAATTTGTTTATCTTTATTACTGGGTCAAATAATTTAGAAATGAGTTTTGTAATAATTGTTGTAACATATTTTTGGAATAATAATTTTTTAGAATAATGAATTGATTTAATTTTGTTATGAGTTTTTTTCTTTTATTTTATACTTCGTTACAGTATAGTATAATCATTATAATCTGTGAACCTAGCGACGGGATGATCAAGTTACACTTGGTGTTGTGTAGCCGGTGAAATTATCAGTAAAGTCAGCGAGTTGATTAAGACGGAAAGAATTGCGTTGTTTTTAAATTTGTGCGGTTAAGTTTAGTTTGCACACGTCACTACAGTTTTAGTCCGAGATAGATGCAAGTGATTTCGTTGATGAAGCCGGGGCTACTTTAGCTGAAATCGCCGGGGTCAAAGACGCAATTAAACAAGCTTCCGCAAAAGCAATCAGGGCATTTCATAAATTCGTGTTTGAGGCTGATGGTGATCGTTGAAACCGAGCACGATTGAGAGAGTTTGCCGGCTTTAATTTTGAAATAAGCTCCGAAGAAACGGCGAATGACGTGGCCCGTAGAATCTGTGAATATTTATGTGACATTCGATTGTTATGTGATCATGGTAGTGACGATTAACAAGCGGGCGATGATGAAGAAAGCGATTTGGAAGAAGCCGCGGTTAATTCAAGCGCGCGTAATGTATTAAATAATGTAGGAGTGGAATCTTTTTCATCGCGTAGTAGAGGCGTCACGTGGACTACATCGAGCGCGGGAAATGTATTTACGTTGCCAAGAGGGGGAAATATGGTTACGTTACCGAGCGCGGGAATTGCAATGACGCAGAATAAGGCGCGCAAAATTCAAATTTGCGTGATATGCAAAGTGCCGGCGCCGCTAATAATTGTTTGTATCTCATTTATATTCGTATATTATGGAAATAATAGTATATTGTGTTACACGTGCAGAAAGGTGCCAAGATCACACGAATGTGGGTATTTCGTTACCAGTAAAAAGTGATATATTCGAAGTGCCAGTGGAGGTTTCCACTGTCAAGGTTTGCCGGGTCAAGAATTCCAAGAAGTTGATCGCATCGCCTCAACACATATCCGTATCTACTCAAATTTGGGCTAAATAAAAACTTAATCTATTTTGTGATTTCACTCTGGACGAATACCTTAATTGTATCAAGTTTCGCCAAATTTTAAAGGTTTATAAAAGAACGAATTCCTTTTAGGAAGTATAATTTATGTTTTACGAAACATTGTTAAGGTTGGATTCTGATAATATTTTTTGGGTTTTTAAGTTTAATGGTTTTTTCCACATTTATAAAATATTAGAGATAATTTCGTTTACATTATTTATTTGTAGTTACTAACGTTAAGAATTTGGTGGTTGGTTAGAACTAACAACCTTTCTAAAATTTTAGTAGGGGGCAAACTAGAGACAAACTATACCTGCAAGCGACGAGAAGTATATGAGTACTAATTTATTATTTGTAGTCAAAAAGAAATTATGAATAATATGAAGTTTCAGTTAATGTTTCGAAAAGGTGTACAACTCTCCACTAGAAAACAAAGTACTTCTGGGTGGGCCTATAGTGGATTTAACTTTGGAAAGACTATCGTTCGGCCATCCCGTCTTTACTAAGCAATGCTGGATGTGATCATTAAGTAGGCTTGTGCCTTTGTAACACCTTTAGACAGCAAAACTTTCAAATTTGATTTAACAGTACTTTATGTGATTCATATAAATTAATAATTAATAGTAGAAACGAAATAATTTATTAGGCTATCTATTGAAAACAAACGGTAAGATGTTGGAGAAGAAGATTGCATTTAAGACACCGGTGCAAATTTTCAAACATATCTTATCGCTTGATTAGGTATACTTGAATAAGTAAGAATAATGGTAGTTAATCTAATTATGATTAATAATTATAGCATACTGCGGGAATATTGATATAAATTCATGCACAAAGAAGTAAAGCAAAGAGTATTCAATTATCTATTGGTCTGTCTTTACTTTAGTTCGAGAAAAATGGTGTCAAACTTTATCTGTGTTTCGATCGTTTTGATGTTAGTTCTTACTATAACATGTAAGTTAATATAATTATTTAAAGAATATTTAACTTAATTGCTTGAAGGTTTAAACATTTGTAATACTACAGCA
The DNA here is from genome assembly GCA_929113105.1 of Agrypnus murinus. Classification (NCBI taxonomy): domain Eukaryota; kingdom Metazoa; phylum Arthropoda; class Insecta; order Coleoptera; family Elateridae; genus Agrypnus; species Agrypnus murinus. Next base: position 12,169,953 of record OV816027.1, read on the forward strand.
ACAAAGTTGCATTCAGCATTATTTGTTTTATAAAATGTACAATTATATATGTATGTGTTTGTTTATTATTAGTTAAAACAACAATTAATAAACAAACACATACCGTGTAAATTAGAATGTCAAGATTGCAATGCACGATATATTGGACAAAGTAAACAATGGTTAGAAAAAATAATACAGTAACATAAAAATTCAATTAAACAAAATTTAAAAAGCTCCACTGCCTTAACTGAACATCATATAAAAAATAACCACAACTTCAATAAACTCAGAATTTTACATACAGAAAAAAATATAAAAATAGACTAATATTAGAAATGATAGAATAATCAAAAAGCAGTACACGCATTACAAGTAATTTGTCTTTCCATTGGGTGTGACTATTTCCAACTAAAATGGAGATTTGTGTTTTCAAGTTGATAAGATATAGTCAAAGTTTGTTTAGATCATAGGTAATGAGCTACTGGCTGACTCACTGCGTTAACTCGGGTGTCTGTCCTGAATAGTTTCAATTTCTAGCCGAGGATAGCATAGTGGTAGAATATTTTAAATTTATTTTTTCGCTCATGATCGGTTTGAGCAGTGCAACAAATAAGCCACACCTGCTAAATAAAATGCGTCATCATGTGTTATTGAATAAAGTGTGATTTTTGAATTTTTCGCCCCGTCCTCAGCTTGTTTCTGTTCCTTTTCTCACAAAAGAAGTTTAGAAACTGCGCAAACTGCTTATATAAATTTAGGATTCATTGTTAAGAATACTCATCACTTTTAGAATATTAGTGCAATTGTAATACTGTACTAGGATTATGTGAGAATACATTTATAATGTTCGAGTGTTCTGTTTCTGGTTACCTACTTACAATTACAAAAAGCATGGTAGAGGTAATACATTCTAAATTTCTGAGGTGCCTGTATAATAAAGTTTATAACGAATATCCGTATTTCATGCTCTATAATCAACTTCTATTATTACTTTAATTATATTTCGCTAGCGAAGCGTCGTCACATTTCGTCGCTACTGTATGCTTATAAACTTTTTTTTTGCATACATTTTACCGATAACTTTGCAGTTTGTCGTTTTGAAAACAACGAACAAGAACTAATTATGTCTTGCTCATAATCAAGGTTCTAATAGATATTTTGATGGAACCTCATAAATACATGTTTGACAGACTGCGCCTTTCTAAGTAATTAAAACCAGGCTTGTTCATACAAACGAGATGTTCAGTCAATTGAATGTACTCTTTAAAAAGGGCTTATTATAATTATTAACTTAATAGTACGATATGCTATTAGGAGCAAAAATGAAGTTTTATGTGCTGAGACTGGCAGTTTGTCTGCCGAACGTTAGTGAGGCAGACAACCCAGTCGAATTCTTTCTCGTCTCACCCACAAGAAAGATCGTGCTATTAAAATCTTGGGCTCAAATAGTACCAATGTCGTAACACCTGACGAAAATGCACCGGACCCGTCAAGAAGTTCGACCGCCGATGTTACCCTGCTAAAATCTGTCAAACACCGAATGTTGCAAGTTCCTCAAATTCGCCCCTGTTGCCAAATTCGCCCCAATTCGACCAATTGAACTTTTAATTTAAACTTTTATAAATAATTAATTAATAAATAAATTAATAATTGTTTCACATTAAGCTCTTAAATATAAAAATTTAAATTTGTGTTCAACTAGTTAATTTATTGCATCCCTGCTCTTAAGCGGCAGATAAATTATCTGCCGCTCGTCAGCGGCACTAAAGTCATTATATTCCGCTCGTGAGCGGCACTAAAGTGAATTAAGTGCCTTGGCAACGAAGTATAATGTCACATTTTACTGACGTATGAAGGTAAATACATTTTATAACTGAACAAGCCTTTCTTGTATACACGAATTATTACTGAGAAATTATGCATACATGCAAATTCAATAAAGCAAGTCATATACTTCGGTTATTTACCTGTTCATTGAATCGAATATTTTATTGTTTGAGTTTTTGTTGTTGATATAAGCGATTTGTTCATTTAATAGAGTACTCACTCCCAACGAGCGACTACTGTATGTACAGTTTACGTTCAACTATTATCGAGTGTGGATGGTTTTAAACACGCTGTCAAATATAGGTGAACAGTAAAAATCTTCGTTTTGCTATTGAAAGCGCACTGCAGGTATTTAGAATTTATAGAAATAGTTAATATTAGTATATTTTTAATTTGAGGACAGGGTTTTCTTGTCTATTTATTATTTTTCTCTAATTCAGAAAAGAGAATGAATGATATCATGGGCGGCCGTGAGCCGCCCGATAACACAATTTCGCAAACTGCAAGCATCGATACTAATAAATATGATTTTAACAATTTGTATCGTAGTGGATATGCTGGTCCATACGTTGTTTTTCTTGTGAAACGAAGGTTTTTTTTACACGAGAACACAACTATAAAAACTATTAAATTATCATACTTACGTAATCATATTTGCTCAAAATCATTGCCACAGCTTGAGATTTAAACTCTCCCTTACAAATTTGAAATGTTCAGGTCGCAGGTATTGGTTCTGCAGTTGTCTTATTTTGTGAAAAGGAGTAGATAAGGGTTTAGAACACAAATAAAAACACTAAAAGGGCGCCATCTGATTATGAAGCTTAATATTGATGTTTAATTAAGCCTGATTTGATATTAAATTCATTAATCAGAAAATGATTTAAATATAATAGGTTTTTGGATAAAAATTTAGAAATATTTAGAAAATTTTTAAAGTAAAATTTGAACAAAACTTTCATAATTATATGGTTCCGTTTAGATCATTAGCATAAATTAAACATATTTATTAAATAATAAAAGCGGAAAATAGTTCAAACACAGGTATAATAGTAATATTCAAACACATAAAAAACACATAAACAATATGAATTTATTAAACTTAAAACTAAGCATTTAGTAAATAATCGTCTATTTCGTTAAAATTAATAGACGTAAGGCAGTTCCAAAGATAATTTGAATATTTGTCTAAAATAACAACTATTAGAATATTAATAAATATTAATAGCCCCAAAAGTTCAACAAGATCAAAAAAATATCTAGATTTATTAGCCATGAAATATTCCAACATAATATCAAACTCAAGAATTTATTTAAACCAGAAATCTTTTGAAAAGTTTGACGAACAAATATCCGTCACTTTAAACTAAAATAAAACTAAGTAAATATTTCGAAGATTTATAAATTTAACTTTCACTATTAATAATGTACTAAAATTACGTATTACTGAGAGCTCTCTTTTAATAAAGAACAACAAAATTCACTTATTTAAAATAATCCAACCTCAAAATAATAAAGATAAACAATTCTTAAAGTACACTACCTTAAACCTTGGTTTATTTGCTGTACTAAGCAAATCATACTGGTCAATCAGAAATTGGAAAAGGCCTCGCTTGTAAAGAACCGTAGTTAATTCTCGATGATTTGATGGTATTAAATTGCAGTTTGATGGTAGCAGGTCCAAAGAAATACTTTATAACAATAGTCAATCATCCATACAATTTCCAGCACCAATGTTCGTTAAACACAGTTTAAACAATCTTGTTTAGTTAATGTTTATTGTTTAGAATTTATTCTCGAGGAGTAATTGTAATCTCCTTTATTTAAAACTCGACGGATTAAACCAAATAACTGTCTGTCACTATCGCCAGATAAAATGACAATCCACAATTTTAAACTATCACCCAAATTAAGTGATTTTTATAACAACTTCACTTTCTTCTGTTAACACAGGCAAACAGCGTAATTGTTTTTAATGGTTCATTACACATGAACCAGCTATAAATGATTATTAGCGAGACGATATTAGTTAATCTTCTCAAACGAAAATTCTCAAAACTCAATTAACTTTACAAGTTGACTTTTACCGCAAATCACAACTAACCTATACGGGAACTGTACTCAACAATTACATTAATTCTGAATAATCCACACTGAATTATAATACAATAAACCGACCCCAAAGTCGACTAACTAATCTCAAAGATAAACCGCAAATTTCTTAATAATTTCGACTTTTTTGCTCGGAGATCAAAAATGGGAGTCCACTGACGCACAGGCCGCCAGCAAGCAAGTGTCTTTTCATGCTTCTCTGTCGAGGCGCGAAGAATGCCAGCCTCTGCAACCCTACTAATCCGCGGGATACTGCATATTATCGGTCCATAAGGACGCTTTTTGGTTGACCTTCTATAGGAATTTCGACCTAAAGCAATAGAAAGTAGTACTTGAAAAATAACGCTGAGATTGGTACAGAGTGACACCCAGGTGTAGTCTAGACTTACAAAAAAATATTAGTTTCAAAATTACTACGCGGGAACTCGTTTTAAATTTCAAACACACATAGAAGACAAAGAAAAATTTGTTTTTGAGTCCTGTATTCGCGGAATATTAGCAAAAGTGTTTTTGTGAAATGGATGATCAAGTACTTCCCACAATTTTTATCAAGGTTTCTCACGAAGTAATTGATATTACACTAAAATATACGTAAACAAAATACTAAAAAACATCATTTTTTATGACGCTACGTTCTTTAATTGTATCAAATATAAAACAATCCTTCCTTGGAATGTTTTTATAGGAAATATTTGCATGACGAAATTCTAGTTCAAATAAAGCGCAGTCTTACAGGACCGAACCTCGGATTTTTAATCAGTATAAAAGTAAAATTTCACGTACTGAATGTCGATAGAAAATGTACCGTTACACTTGAACATAAAAATAAAAACATTGGTAGATTATTTCCTATTAGGATAGGCCACTTTTTACAAGAAGATACAGCATTTAAGGCTAATATAACTGATATAAATCCCGTAGGTATCAATAGAGTAAAAGTTATCTTTAAATGTTATAAAGTAGCAAACTCTTTGATAAATCATAAAATCATCGTTAAAAACGATCTTATTGCTTATATTCCTTCGTTTTTTACTCGGAAACGAGGAATTCTTCGTATGGTTGATACAACTTTTACAGAGGAATACCTTAAAAATGCTATTAATTCTAACGTTAGTGTAGTATCAGTGAAACGATTAAAACGGAAAATTGTGAATAATGAAAATAAAACTGAATATGTTAACAGACAAATGGTGTGTGCAACATTTTTAGGAAATGTTATACCTGCTTATGTTAAAATTAATTTAGTTAACTTCCCAGTTGAGGCTTATATACATCCAGTTGTTCAGTGTTTTAATTGTTTAAGATATGGACATATAGAGGACCTTTTAAATAAATATTTGAGAAAGAAAGTCTCGCCTCCGTTAGTTACGGCATTTGCCGACACCAGCATTCTAGCAAATTATTTAAGCATCAACTCAAATTGTTTATTGTTCAATTACAATTACGAAATATTTTTAGTTAAGCCTACAATATTGTATCCTTTGTACAATATTGTACCGCAGGTAAATAACCTCATCCTAAAATCTTACCTTGAAGAATATAGCAATACAGTACACATCTATACCGATGGCTCTAAGCAGAATAGCGGTACAGGATGTGCAATCTTTGTTGATAATAATCTTGATTATATCTTTAAATTTAGACTTGACGATATTTGTTCGATCTTTACAGCGGAAGCAGTTGCTATTGAACGTGCTTTGGAGCGGTGTATTGCTAATACTATTAAAGATGTAGTCATTATCACAGATGCCATGTCAGTCCTAAAAGCAATTAGCAGTCATCCAATTAGACATGCTTACAATATGCATATCTTAAATATAAGAAAGTATATTTATCAGGTGGTAAACAATAATGGTACAGTCAAGTTTATCTGGTCTAGGGGTCATGTTGGGATACACGGAAATGAAGTTGCTGATAAGGCAGCAAAGGAAGCTTGTAGTCTTTCTGAAATAGATGTAGCCATATCATATACTAATATAGTCTATCAGGTCAAGAATTGGGCAAAGGCTTCTTGGGAAGCAGTTTGGGCTAATTTCTGCCAAAGTTCTACTAACTTTTATTGTAGGATTTATCCCGTCCTGCCTAAAGTTATACCGCATATATCACAATTTGCTGTTAGTAAAAACTACTACCATCATTACTCGGTTACGATTTAATCATGGGTGCTTTCCCTCACATATGTTCAGAATTGGAATGGCTGAATCCCCATTGTGTCCATGCGACAAGAATTACGTTGGTGATGCGAATCACATTTTCTTTAACTGTCCCTTAAAAGTGTAAAAAGATGTTTTTATGAATTTAATCTAATTAATAGAGATAAGAAAATGTTCTATCGTCGACATTAAAATCAAAGGTAATGTTCCATTTTTCAATCCAAGTATTGTATATGACTAGAATCAGTATTTTATTTAATATAAGATAGTATAAATAGTTTTTGCATTTATGAAGATTTATAAATTATATTTGGATTATTTGAAAATTGATCAAATCATTTGTGTTTCAAAATAGTATATAAAAGAAATCCATTTTTAACAGTTAAGTAGCTCTAAGCCGCCAGAAGAACAACAGGCACGTTCATAGTACTTTAAAATAAATATTTGTTAGGTTATGTCAAAATAAAAATAATAAATTAGGTTATGTCATCTAAACTGTTTTAAGGTTAACATTAAATGTCAAAAATCTAAGTGTTTATTGTAAAAAGAAAAGTTATGAAGTGAAATGTAAATAAAGTATTTAATATAAATAATTAAAAGTTTTAGTAAAAATTTAACAACGTTGAAAAATTATTTAACCAAAGATAATTTATTATTGGATGGAATTAAATAAAATAAATGTAAATTGGGATTTAAAACTTACCAATTAGTAATAAACAGTATTTGGAGATTGAAGTTAATAACAATCAATCATTTTATCGTATGAATTTGGATAATTGCAGAGATCGATGGTAGATCTTATTTTTGACAATGTATTTTGCTGTCAAGTAAGTAAGCAGCTAAAAAGAGATTAGAGATAGGAGCTTTTGTCGTCAATATTTAAAGTTAGAGTTGGAAGACTAATTTAGCCAAACTAAATTAAAAAAATAAATAAAACTTTTATTTAATACAAAAAATAAAAAATATCATATAAATTATAAACAAATTATAAATATAAATAATTTTTTTATAGTCTATTTTTGTAAGTATATTTGTTTATCCCAAACAAAGAAATTTTAAATTTGGGATTGTTATATAATTGGAAGCAAAAGACAGTTTATCTTTTCAAACAATTACAGTTGTTTGGGTTAAGGTTATTAATTCATTAAAATAATCAGTCCTTTTGATTCTAAGAATAGAGTTAAAATTAAAGTCATAATTTTTTATTTTTTTATTTATTTTTTATCAATTTTTTGTGTTCAGATGTGAATTAACTTTTCTTGATGTGGAAAAGCGTTTTTAAAATAATGCTTTATTTAAAAACGCAAAAGACGGAGTCCAAGTTACAAAAATGTACACAGTTTACTATTAAGTACGATAAGTGTTTATTCGTTGTTAATATACAATATGCACTTGCATAATAAGTTAAACACTATACAGTTTTAACTTAAAACGAGTTATAATGCTCAGAAGACCGAGGTAAACAATATCCCCGGATATCAGTTTCTACGGCTTCTGAGTGTAGCTCGAAAGGCAGGTAAACACTATCCCAGGATAGCAGTTTCTAGCCTTCGAGCTCGTCGTCGTAACTCGAACTAGGTAAACAATATCCTTGGATATCAGTTTCTAATTTTTGAACGTCTTCGTAACCGGAACTGAAGTATCTGATCAAGTTGTGGTGTTTATATACCATCCTATGACCGCCCACTTCGCATATATTAAGTCAACTTAGCATAATATTACGATAAAGTTTTTAAAATACCACATTATTATTCAACCATTAAGATAAAGATTCTTAGTACTGGCAAGCATTTGCATATATGATGCAAATGCAGAATAAGATTAAGATAAGGTTATTAATATATATTACCAGCGTTATCTTATTTGAATGCATACAGTCTATAATGTTAACTTGTGTTAATAAAATAAAGAATTTGTTGTTATTAATTTATTTAACTATTTATGTGTATTGGATTATTTTATTTTTATGTAATAAGAATAATCTATATCCGCAACCCAAACCTGGGAGACTCTCATTGTAGTGGAGATATGAAGATATATGTAAGAAGTTGTGTACCCTGCAAAACATCGTTAGTCTGTGTATGTTTATAATTTCTACTAAACTTTCACCAATCGTAGCAATATGTAGTTTTGATTCTTATAAAAAAGGGTAGTCATGTAACGAGCTCAATATTGCGAATATTCAAGGTAAGCGTTCACTTGTCGGCACAGTACACATCGCACGTATCGAACGCATCATACCTTTTCTAATGAGTTCGTCCACTGATTCGGACGAATTGGATCGTATCGAATGGATTTTTGTATGTATACAGATACTGACTAAAATCTAAAATAAACGTGGTTGTCAAAGGTGCGAAGAACAAATTGATAAAAAATATTAGTAACAGTGGATCTGAAGTACTTATTAAGTAATTCTTTCAATATTTTCGCATGACGCAAGAAACAATTAAAACTTTCCTTGATTACACTGGCCAACACATTTTTGCTAACTTGTATATAAGACTTGTTCTTTACTAATTTGGGTTTAATCTTTAGTTAAATTATTGTAACTTAGATCAAGCTCATTAAGATTTTCTAGGTCTCCAAATGAATTAAACTGGATACTTGCAATTTCATTAAATTTTAATGTTAATATTTTAATGTTGGAATTTGACAACGTGTTTGCTTCTATTTTAGTTAATTTATTATAACTTAGATCAAGCTTATTAAGATTTTTCAAGTCTCCAAATGCATTAAACTGGATACTTGCAATTTTATTAAATTTTAATGTTAATATCTTAATGTTGGAATTTCACAACGTTTTTGCTTCTATTTTAGTTAATTTATTATAACTGAGATCAAGGTGATTAAGATTTTTCAAGTCTCCATATGCATTAAATTGGATACTTGCAATTTTACTAAATTTTAATGTTAATATTTTAATGTTGGAATTTGACAACATGTTTGTATCTATTTTAGTTAAATTATTATAACTAAGATCAAGCTCAACAAGATTGTTCAAGTCTCTAAATGCATTAAACGGGATACTTGCAATTTGATTAAATTTTAATCTCAATATTTTAATGTTGGAATTTGACAACGTGTTTGTTTCTATTTTAGTTAATTTATTGTAACTTAGATCAAGCTCATTAAGATTCTTCAGGTCTCCAAATGCATTAAATTGGATACTTGCGATTTTATTAAATTTTTATGTTAATATTTTAATGTTGGAATTTGACAACGTGTTTGTTTCTATTTTAGTTAATTTATTATAACTTAGATCAAGCTCATTAAGATTTCCCAAGTCTCCAAATGCACTAAACGGGATACTTGCAATTTCATTAAATTTTAATGTTAATATTTTAATGTTGGAATTTGACAACCTGTTTGTTTATATTTAAGTTAATTTATTAGAACTGAGATCAAGCTCAATAAGATTGTTTAAGTCTCCAAATGCATTAAACGGGATACTTGCAATTTCATTAAATTCTAATGTTAATATTTTAATGTTGGAATTTGACAACGTGTTTGTTTCTATTTTAGTTAATTTATTATAACTTAGATCAAGCTCATTAAGATTTTTCAAGTCTCCAAATGCATTAAACTGGATACTTGCAATTTTATTAAATTTTAATCTCAATATCTTAATGTTGGAATTTGACAACATGTTTGTTTCTATTTTAGTTATCTTATTGTATCTTAGATCAAGCTCATTAAGATTTTTTAAGTCTCCAAATGCATTAAATTGGATACTTGCAATTTTATTAAATTTTAATGTTAATAATTTAATGTTGGAATTTGACAACGTGTTTGTTTCTATTTTAGTTAAATTATTATAACTTAGATCAAGCTCATTAAGATTTTCTAAGTCTCCAGATGCATTAGACGGGATACTTGCAATTTCATTAAATTTTAATGTTAATATTTTAATGTTGGAATTTGACAACCTGTTTGTTTATATTTAAGTTAATTTATTAGAACTGAGATCAAGCTCAATAAGATTGTTTAAGTCTCCAAATGCATTAAACGGGATACTTGCAATTTCATTAAATTCTAATGTTAATATTTTAATGTTGGAATTTGACAACGTGTTTGTTTCTATTTTAGTTAATTTATTATAACTTAGATCAAGCTCATTAAGATTTTTCAAGTCTCCAAATGCATTAAACTGGATACTTGCAATTTTATTAAATTTTAATCTCAATATCTTAATGTTGGAATTTGACAACATGTTTGTTTCTATTTTAGTTAATTTATTGTAACTTAGATCAAGCTCATTAAGATTTTTTAAGTCTCCAAATGCATTAAATTGGATACTTGCAATTTTATTAAATTTTAATGTTAATAATTTAATGTTGGAATTTGACAACGTGTTTGTTTCTATTTTAGTTAAATTATTATAACTTAGATCAAGCTCATTAAGATTTTCTAAGTCTCCAAATGCATTAAACGGGATACTTGCAATTTCATTAAATTTTAATGTTAATATTTTAATGTTGGAATTTGACAACGTGTTTGCTTCTATTTTAGTTAATTTATTATAACTGAGATCAAGGTGATTAAGATTTTTCAAGTCTCCAAATGCATTAAATTGGATACTTGCAATTTTACTAAATTTTAATGTTAATATTTTTATGTTGGAATTTGACAACGTGTTTGTTTCTATTTTAGTTAAATTATTATAACTGAGATCAAGCTCAACAAGATTGTTCAAGTCTCCAAATGCATTAAACGGGATACTTGCAATTTGATTAAATTTTAATCTCAATATTTTAATGTTGGAATTTGACAACGTGTTTGTTTCTATTTTAGTTAATTTATTGTAACTTAGATCAAGCTCATTAAGATTTTTCAAGTCTCCAAATGCATTAAATTGGATACTTGCAATTTTATTAAATTTTAATGTTAATATTTTAATGTTGGAATTTGACAACGTGTTTGTTTCTATTTTAGTTAATTTATTATAACTTAGATCAAGCTCATTAAGATTTTCCAAGTCTCCAAATGCATTAAACGGGATACTTTCAATTTCATTAAATTTTAATGTTAATATTTTAATGTTGGAATTTGACAACGTGTTTGCTTCTATTTTAGTTATTTTATTATAACTCAGATCAAGCTCATTAAGATTCTTCAAGTCTCCAAATGCATTAAACTGGATACTTGCAATTTTATTAAACTTTAATGTTAATATTTTAATATTAGGATTTGACAACGTGTTTGTTTCTATTTTAGTTAAATTATTATAACTGAGATCAAGTTCAATAAGATTGTTCAAGTCTCCAAATGCATTAAACGGAATACTTGCAATTTCATTAAATTTTAATTTTAATATTTTAATGTTGGAATTTGACAAGGTGTTTGTTTCTATTTTAGTTAATTTATTATAACTTAGATCAAGCTCATTAAGATTTTTCAAGTCTCCAAATGCATTAAACTGGATGCTTGCAATTTTATTAAATTTTAATTTTAATATTTTAATGTTGGAATTTGACAACGTATTTGTTTCTATTTTAGTTAATTTATTATAACTTAGATCAAGCTCATTAAGATTTTTCAAGTCTCCAAATGCATTAAACTGGATGCTTGCAATTTTATTAAATTTTAATTTTAATATTTTAATGTTGGAATTTGACAACGTATTTGTTTCTATTTTAGTTAATTTATTATAACTTAGATCAAGCTCATTAAGATTTTTCAAGTCTCCAAATGCATTAAACTGGATGCTTGCAATTTTATTAAATTTTAATTTTAATATTTTAATGTTGGAATTTGACAACGTATTTGTTTCTATTTTAGTTAATTTATTATAACTTAGATCAAGCTCGTTAAGATTTTTCAAGTCTCCAAATGCATTAAACTGGATGCTTGCAATTTTATTAAATTTTAATTTTAATATTTTAATGTTGGAATTTGACAACGTATTTGTTTCTATTTTAGTTAATTTATTATAACTTAGATCAAGCTCGTTAAGATTTTTCAAGTCTCCAAATGCATTAAACGGGATACTTGCAATTTCATTAAATTTTAATGTTAATATTTTAATGTTGGAATTTGACAACGTATTTGTTTCTATTTTAGTTAATTTATTATAACTTAGATCAAGCTCGTTAAGATTTTTCAAGTCTCCAAATGCATTAAACGGGATACTTGCAATTTCATTAAATTTTAATGTTAATATTTTAATGTTGGAATTTGACAACGTATTTGTTTCTATTTTAGTTAATTTATTATAACTTAGATCAAGCTCATTAAGATTTTTCAAGTCTCCTAATGCATTAAACGGGATGCTTGCAATTTCATTAAACTTTAATGTTAATATTTTAATGTTGGAATTTGACAAAGTGTTTGTTTCAATTTCGGTTAATTTATTATTATATAGATCAAGCTTTTTAAGATTATTCATGTCTTCAAATGCCTTCGACTTGATACTTTTATTACTGCGTAAACGTAAGATTTTAATCTTGGATCTTGAAAACATGTTTGTCTCAATTTTGGTTAGTTTGTTAAAAGATAGATCAACAATGACTAGGTTACTTAAACCATCAAAAGTTTTTGATTCTATACTCGCAATTTCATTACCAGCTAGGCTCAATGTCTTTATGGCAGAATTAGGAAACATATCTATGGTAATCTTAACAAATTTCTTATTTCTTAGTAAATCCTTTTTAAGATTAATTAAATCGGCCAACGAATTAGATTCTATAGCTGTCATCCGGTTTGTTGGTAATTCTATGTCCTGGACGGGCGAACCTGAAACAAGAAGCGTAATGTTAGCCTGCGAAACGCATGAAGTTTATAAAATACTAGCATTTAAGACAAATTTATAATACGGCATTTACCACTTTTCTACTGTTCTATTGTTTAAACATGTATAAAATTAAATATTTACCTATTTGTTGGTATTTCATATACCACACCTAATTCAAGAAAATTTAATATTGTTTGATTTAGGACTAAATATTACCTTACAAATGACTGTATATTAGTCCGTGTAAATTAGTTTCATTAAAAGGACCACACAGAATCCTTATTGGAAATGGCTTTCACCAGATTGCTCTGGAATTTTGCTGAAAGATAGTTTTCGATGTGAAGATCAAAAGTGTCACTAGGCACAATGTCCAGAAAATTATACTTTTCGAATTACAGCCGTTTGAAGTTGACAATTTCTGGATTATTAGGGAACGATTGTTATTATTACGTAGGCCCAACGTGCGGCTGCAGCCGACTTACAAATGGAACAGCGCAAATCCCTCAATTGTGTTACAGCTAAGGGAAACTGCAGAAAACCTTAACCAGATCTGTCGGTACCGGGAGTCGAATCCGGTCCGCTTGGATGAAAAAAGAGCAAGCTAGTCCCTACACTACCACCGCTACTAATAAACGCTATTACCTAATAATTAAATTGGTATGATTAAGAGACAAGATGTCAACCATGTTTGTAACCAGGTTTACTGTATATGTTGTTTACAGTTTAAATAAATGTTTCTACTATGATCTCGTTATTTATTAAATGAGGGCACACGTATAATATAGTTTGTGAGGTTAATTTATAACTTCGTGCACGTTGTTGAATATTTTAAATAACAAGAATATTTAACAAAATGGCCAATGTAATAAAACACTGGGAATTATTATTACTGTATTCTGGAAATTGCAAAGTAAAATAGTTTTCAGGTGGGCGATGATTGGGAAATTTTTAGTGAACGTTCGGGTCAATTTATTTCAAATTTAGCACATAAATTAAAACCCTGGTATGATTTATTACAAAAGGGCATTCCTTTTGAATAGTTAAAATCATGTAATGCTGCTTTTTGATATTGCTGAATTTGCAATTGAAGTCTGAACTTGCATCGGATAAAATCTTAGTTCAGTTTGATGCTATGATGCTAATAAACGATTAGCATATGGTAGCAGTAATTATATTATGTATTATTACATGCGATGGCAGATGGTACCGACAAACCAATTACTTATATTTTCAGACTATTGTTATAATCCGAACAGAACTATACTATGATTGATAAAGAAGCACTCAGCATGTATTGGATTACATTAAAATTCTATGAGTACTTGGCAGTTGTAGATTCGAGATATTAACGAATATTATCGTAAACCATTAATAACTTTGTTAGCTTAGTTTAAAGATTTACCAAAAGTGGCTGCAGCTAGACTACAGCGATGGTTTTTGTCAGGATTTGATTATACAATAAAATATATAAAAGGTAAAGATAATGTTAAAGCCGATGGATTAAGCCGTTTGCCAATGTCAAATGTAGAAACTTTAGAAAGTGAAGAGTTTGACTATATAAACTATAAAAAAAAATAAACTTTTTAGATGCTATTGCTCCTATAAATTTTAATAAATTGAGATCAGCAACTAGAAGAGACCCGTTATTAGTCGAATTTTTTATTTTGTTCGTCAGGTGTTCCCTTCAGAGAATACAAATAATTAATTGTTAAAACCATTATATTTGCGGAAATCAGAACTTACAGTTACTAATGGTGTTATCTTATGGGGATACTGGGGAGTTTGGTATTTAAGCATTAGAAATAAATTTGATTATTATTGGAAAGAGATGGTTGTTAAAATAAGGACAGGATAAATTTAAAGGGAAAAAGAAAAGAGAGACTTATAGAGGAACAGCTAGTATTAGTTAGAGATTATAGAAATCCAAACAAAAAGGTATGGATTGAAGCTATGCTAGATAAAGTACTAGAAGAATATATTTATATAAGTTGGTTAGAGAAGATTTAATATGGAAACGTCATGTAGACCAAATTGTGAAAGCAAAGTTAAAAGATGATGATTTATTTGATAATAATGAAAATTTAATTTCAAAATTTAAAGAGGCAGTTAGTACACCTAGTAATGTAACTGTCACGAAAGAGTTAGATATTAATCTGCCTAATAACAATGTTAATTCTAAGGCTAATAATAAGCTGATATTGTAATTAACGAGTCAAAATATAATTTGTTAGAGGTTGATAAGCAATTAACGAACGTAAATGTAAATGTGAAATCTCCTAGAGAATATTATAGTATATTCGATAATTCTAGATTGGCAATACTTATAACTAAGCTGGTATGATCGATCGTTAATGATCGAATATATTGTTGACTCACCATACAAAAGGGTTGGAGGTCAATGATTCAAGAAAAGTACGGTGAAGTATCATAGTATCAAGTACAACCAAGAAGTAGCAGAGTAAGGACGACATCAAGAAGACTGTGAAAAAGACAATATAAAAGAAAGGAAGTGCCGAAGATGGCAGGCCAATATTAAGTGTGGTCATTGCGACATGGAAGAACACCTTGTCCAGGGAATAGTAAACAATGCGCTAAATGCAAAAAATACAACCATTTTCGAAAAGTATGTCGAAACAAAAACATATATATACAATTGACTTTGAATAATGTTTCTGAAGTAGGTATATTAATGGTACTGCAAAAAGATTTGCAATTACATTGGTATGAACAATTAAAAAACCTTAGAATGTAATAAAATCACAAAATTCAAACTTAATACTGATGTTCAAGATAAAGTAATTTCTTTTTACATTTTTAATACTTACGAGTAAGTTAATGATATTTTGAAACAAACTATGTATTATAAAAATCTCTAATTAGGGTGCTGATGAGTTACAAGGTGAAATCATGCGATCTGAATGTTGAGAGCTGAAGAGGAACTGGTGCAGAGTTCCATTTGGACTGATAGATAGTTATTATTAAAAAGTCCGACAATTCCCTTCAGTTTAACCTTAATGCTTTGATCATGAGAGAGCATTTTTAAATAACTTTTGAAGTGCACTTGAAAAAATACAAAAAAATAAAATTTGCATGACGAACGCATAATGATCAAGTAGAATCGAGATATTTTGCTGATTGCGCTCTAGATGATAATAAATTAAAATATCTAAAGTACAGTACAGCCTTTTATTTATGATATCGGTTAAACAACATATAATTATGTTGCGCTTATCATCATACATTGAAATACTGGCTTAAGTTTTTGTATTGTTGATACTGTAATGATATTCATCATAAAATCAGTCATTACATCCATATTACCTCAAGAAGGCATTGCATGCTAAGTGATGACCATGACAACAGTAATCAACAAAAAGCATAAATAAATATCTCATAGAAGTTGTTGAAGAAGAAGAAGTTGAACATGTGTTTTATTATCTTCTAGAAGAGATAACTCATAAAATAGTGTACAAGACCACACAAGCAACCTGTATTACTACATTGGTCTTCAACTCACTACAGTACTTAAAAACATAAGAATAATGTTTATTAGGATGTAATGTTAAATTTGTGAAGATAGGAAGGTGCGGAAAGGTACTTTTAAGTAATTAAGTTAATAAAAGTTTTAAGCAGATAGGGATTTTTTGGCTTTATGCAAAAACTTTATCACATTCATTGGTTTCGCCAAAATCATATATAAACACGGTCATTTTTGTAACAAACTCTCTTCTATTTCTTTCAGTCTAATTTTTCAAGAAGTGCACAACCTTTCGGAAAGCATAATGTAATTTAAGGTTATTTTTTAAGTTAAAAATGTAAACAAAGCGATGTCAAAACTTTGAGGTTAATGTTATTTTTTATGAAACGTCCGTTTTAAAAGTTTGGTAAATTCCAATTAGTACAGGCCTGTATGTGGAAATATTTGAAAGAGATAGATGACATACTTTTTGAATTCATTGTCGAGACTTATTCGAAACGATTCATCCGAAGAGCGGATATTTGGAAATTTATGAAAATACTGCTGGCAAGTTGTGGCGGCAAATATTTAAAAAAGATTTAAATATATAAACGTTAGTTTTAGTTTTATTAATTAAGAAATATGATGATACCAAAAGTATTAATCTTCAAAAACTAAAGAGGGTTTAATTTCTATTTGACCACTAGCCTGTGTGATCTCTATACTTATGAGCAGTTACTATACTAAACACAATTATAGTATTTTGTGTCGCAAGGTCAGAAAGTTAGCATTTGGAGTCCGCAGCAAAAAACAAAGGGCTACTAAGGCTTTTCGGTCCGAAAGACATACAATAGTTTTTCCCATAACTCTTTGAAAGTTTAAAAAAGATTTCAAAAGTTAAACAGTAGCGTAACTTACTAGTAAATTAAATAGGGATATGTTAGAGGAAATGAATGTTGTTCCCGAAGCTTAGGTGATGTACAGCTGAACTCATCGCTTTCCATATCGTTATTGGTGTCTATCATTGTACAATTTATTTAAATCACGTAACTATAGCTATATTTTTAATTGAAAATTCAACTTATGATCTAAGAAGCCTAAAAGAATTTGACGTATGTTTTTTATATTTTTTAGAGGTTATGTAAAAATATCTTTGATATTACATTTTCCGTCATATTCTGTTGTTAAAAGTTTTACGAATGAGTTATGTTTTAATGTTTAAAACTAATGATTTCATTTTTTGATTAAACACCTTTTAGGATATTGCATAGGAGTTGTCAAAGTATGACAATTTAAAAAATAATTACAATTTTTACAGTATTTCTAACTTACCATAAATATATCAAGCATTTATCTAGTAGTAGTATAGAGGTTATGTATTTGACATAAGAGGGTAGAAAAAAGTTTGACATAAGAGGGCAGTCTTAAATGTAGAGTCACTACATCTACTCACCTAGGCCTCGGTGGTTGATCAGAGTACCGCAAAACGCCGCCATATTGGTGCATAAAAAGCACACAATTGTTGCGGCCTAAGTTACTAGATGTAGTGAATCTACTTAAATGCACTCAAAACAGGAAGAAGAACTAGAAGGAAGCACTTTCTGACAGGTAGGCGAAAAAAATAAAAAACACTCACCCTTTAACGTTTTGAGCAATAACGTTCTAAAATCAAAATCATTTATTTTCACTACATTTAGATAAAGCAATCCCAGCGTTAGATTTAATGAATTTACTCCATATTCACCTAGCTTACAGTCATATGCAGACAATTCAAATGTATAATTCGTTTTATCTGCACTATCTTGTTCTAGTGTTGTTTGAATTATGCTGTTCAGTTCTTCTATAAACGTCTCGTTTGTACATTTTAACTGGAGCGTTTTAAATTCTTTTATAAGAATTGCCGATAAAATTAAGTAAATGCGAAACATTGTCGAAACCTAACCTAAAAATTAAGAACATTATTCAAGTTAAGGAAAACGCAAATTACACATTTGATCTTACTATTAAGTTTATTATCAACAGGAGAAACCGGTAAAATTAATGTTCACTAATAGAACTGTAAATCTACTTTGTGATATTCAAGAAGCTTATGTCGTAGAAATACATTTACTTCACCAAACAGGTTTTATATTAACTCTTTCTGTTATTTAGAAGGACACCGTGCATTCAAGTCTATTTTTGTGTTCTGTTCGTGCAAAAAATAAATTATAACCCAGCAATATTAACGAAGTTTGGAAATCTATAGGAAATTCCTAACCAAACGAACTTTCCACATCTTCATCACATGTTAATTTAACGTAAATAATAATAAATAATGTTTAATTACTTTTGTAGGTGTACGTCCAGGTAATTATATTTTTATTTATAAATTATTATTCTTGTGGTTGTAACTGAAGTGTTAAACACAGGTTTTTTTTTATTACAAGATGCTTAATATTAAATAATTTTTAAATGTATTTTGCAATATTCTAGTATTTATTTAAAAAATATATAACAACGAGAGCATACAATATCATCTTTGATGTTTGTATTACATGCAATAACTACGTATAAGTAATTAATTGTTTTGACCTTAAACTATCTGGGAATTTTATAAAAAACTTGTTTTCACATTTCGCTAACTATAATAACTATTATGTATTTATCAGGCTCATCGGGATTTTATAGAAAGGATGTTCTAAAACGGATGACCAAAATCAAAACTTAGTGAGTTTTAAAGTGTCGTTAGATTTTATACCTTTTCAATTCTCATCATAAGGCAATTTTATACAAAATTATAAATTCACTTTCTATTTCTATTAAGGACTCTGAAAGAAATAAATGGAACACGTTCAAAAAAATTTCTGGACACAATTTACCCTATAATTAAAGTTAATTTTTATTTAAAATTCATTTTGATAATTTTTAGTTTGTATGTGTGCGCATATTTAAAAAGGTTGACCTGTATGTAACAATATTTTGGTCTGCCATTCAACACTTGCGATAAGTCGTTTCCTCTCCACTCTGAAAACTATCCAGTCATCCACATTAAGCATGCTATCCGTCCAGGTATTTGGGGTTCTACGAGGATGGGTTGATTAATTCGCGGCCTACCATAGTAGGCCATGGTTTTTCTTTTTAAAAAGTGGATGGCGGAGTTTAAACGTGGGCGTACAAGCATTAAAGATGCATCACGTCCAGGAAAACCAAAACCCCCGACTTCTGCTGAAATGGTCGAGCTGCTGAGATAGCAGAGATTGTGGGGATTTCAAAAGAGCTGATGGGTAACATATGAATAATGGAAGAAGTCAAGAATGCATAAAATTCCGCACTATCTCAAAAAAATTTTTTACTAAAAATTTGTGGGCACCCGGAAAACTAAGCAAACTGAAGACGGCCCTGGTGTCTGGTGAACCTTAATAATAAATAGTATGCTGATCTCATTCTATTTAGTTTATTCCAAGCAAAAAGATGTTTACTAACGATGCTTCATATAAAACGGTGCAAATAAGACTTTTTCCGATGCGTCCGGCAAGTACTATGCCAACAAGTAAACGCTTACCTTTATTTCGTTTTGATTGAATTTAATTTAGCATAAAATATAAAAAAGTTTTTGTTTCAGGCAGCTGCATTTCAAGAAATCTTTATAACCAAGTTAACACTTACGTAAACAAATCTACGAAATGGTATAGTGTTTTTAGTCACGTACTCACCTCCAATTCTGCATAAAACCATATAAAAAGCGAAAATGCTAGCTAGCGGCCATTAAATTTGGGTACAACAGAAACTGAATCTGTTTTATGATTTCATTCATCATTGACAAACAATGCCTTAATTGCATCCAGGTTCTCCGAATTTTGAAGGTTTATTTATAACAAAATGAATTGCTGTTGGGAAGTATAATTCATGTTTTACGAGACATTGTTAAATGTGGATTCTGATAAACTTGTTCGGATTCTTGAGTTGAATAGTTTTCTACACCGTTTATAAAATATTAAAAGATATATTGGTTTAGATTATTCATTCGAAGTTACTGACGTTAAGAATATTTGTGATTGGTTGGAACTAACAACTTCTCTTAGATTTTAGTAGGGAACAAACTAAAGATAAACCTATCCTGCAAATGACAAGAAGTATATGAGTAATAACTTAATATTTCTAGTCAAAAAGAAATTAAGAAAAATATGAGGCTTTAGGAAATGTTTCGAAAAGGTGTACAACTCTCCACTAGAAAACAAAGTGTAATTTGGAGTGGACTTTTTTTGAGTCGTATTTAACTTGAAGAAAATTATCGTTCGGCACCGCATCTTTACTGAGCAATACTGTATGTGGTCAGCCAGTAGACTTATGTCTTCGTAACACCTTTAGACAGAAAAACTTTCAGATTTGAATTAACAGCACGTTATGTGATTCATATAGATTCGTAATGCATCTAAGACAACGGTGCTAAGTTTCAAACATTTCTTATCGCTTGATTAGGTATACTTGAATAAGTAAGAATAATGGTAGTTAATCTAATAATGATTAACAATTATAGCATACTACGGGAATATTGACATAAATTCGCGCAAAGAAGAAAAGCAAATAGTATTTAGTTATCTATTGGCCTGTCTACACTTTAGTTCGAGAAAAATGGTGTCAAACTTTGTCTGTGTTTCGGTCATTTTGATGTTAGTTCTTACTCTAACATGTAAGTTAATCTAATTATTTAAAGAGTCTTCAATTTAATTCTTGAAAATTTAAATGTTTGTAATACTACAGCAACAAAAGTTGAAATCAGCATCATTTGTTTTATAACATATTTTGGATATTGCTTAACTATGTTAGGTTTGTCGCCCATCTTCGTTACTAATGCCTCGCGAATGGTTACATAACAGTCTGCATTATTAGTCTTATTACGTTTGTTTTCCCAAGTTTATTATGCTAGATATAGTCAATCATGAAGATGTGAATGTAATTTGGAAATAAGGTGTAGGTTAATTCTATTATTGCGATTTACTTAAAAGATCTTCCCTAAATATTGTTACAGGTGCCCCCTGTCTCTCTCTACGTATTTAATTGTTCGCTTTGCGTGTTAATGTTTATAAATATTTTAATACAATTTTCTTGTTCAGATGGAGAAAAAGAGGATCTTGAAGTTGGTTCCAGATGGTTGCATCATCACAATATTCACAAAGAATGCATGGCGCTTTCTGGAGTATGTGTTCATCCTGCAAGTAACTGCCCAGAAATCTACCAAATCCAAGAGCCTCCTAACCTCTGTGACCGTACTTCTGCAATAGTATGCTGTCGTATTCGTAAGTTATGTTAATTTTCGAGTGTCTACACAACTAATAATTTTTTCAAACTTTATTACAGCTCCTGGATCTGCAGCTGAAGCTAAAGAAAAAGACACTGAAGAAAAAGAAAACTAAACATGCACGAAACTGTTGCACAAATGAAAAATGTCTTTGTTAGTAATGCTTGTTGTCTTTTGTTGTAAAACTGTTTTAAATATATTTCTCTATTATTTAAAGAATAAATATAAGGTACATATATTTCAAAAACATCTTATAAATTAACAGTGTAAGTATCAAAAGATTGAAACAGCGTTCTCATACTATAATAAGCATCATAAGTCTACTAACGTTATTAGTTGAATGTGGTAAAATCTAAGTTCGTTCTTACTACGACGAATAATAAACTTCCCTTTTTTTCTAAAATATTATCTGAAATAGTTTGTGAATGTAAAAGGGCCAAACAAAATTCTCTCTATCAACAGTGGCGGATTTAACACTTAAGGGGCCTGAATCATTAAAAATTTTTGGGGTACTGCAATTTCTATACCTTTTATTATTTTATTAAAAATTAAGTAAATACATATAATTATTAATATACTAAATACATTTAATTACATATGTAAATATAACAGTATTTTGAAATCGTACCATTTTATTTTTTTGGTATAACTGACTTCGTTAATTGACATTTTAGCTACTAATAAATATTATTAGTAGAATGTGTTACAAGTGCAGAAACGTACCAGTTTCTCACGTGCAACGAAGTTGCGGCATGAAATGAAGTCGAATTCCGCAATCACACAAGTGTGAATTTGGCGTTTTTGCATGTGTTACACAGTAAACTTACGACCACAAAAAAGTAATAAAACACCAAGAGCTAGGAAAAATATTTAACCTAGAATATGATTTGAGATGTGCTGGATTGTCAAAAGTGGACAATGCTCACCTTTTGTAGAAAACAGGTGTTAGTATAACTCAATGTAATAATCATTTATTTATAACATGAATTAATACTCAAATTTGAACAATTATTTAAGTTAATAACAGTAGTTTTGTTGGAGTGTTCAATTTTTTTTTAAATGTCAAACACATTTTTTAATGTGTTTTGGACGTCGTGTTGTTCGGCCACTGCTTTTGTGTTTTCATTTAGATTTCCATGTTATAGACCGGTTATTCTAAATTAAATCCATTAGAAGGATATATTGTGTCTGAACGTACACGTAGTACATATAGATATTACGGCCGCGACCGAAGCGACCCGCCAAGATACTAGGGCGGCCGGAAGTCGCTCGCAGTATGTACGCACTTTACGTTTCAGGATACGCAGAATTAGCAAATTATAAAAGCTATCATTGTTTTTATTGCAATTTAGTAATAATAATGAATAATATTAATATATACTAACAATTATATAATAATATTCAAGTTAATCTATTTTACGTTAATTCAAATAACACTTTTATAATAACTTTATATAATAGTAATAACTTTATATGCTGGTAGTCGACACAGAGCTTAGAGATAGAGATGTCGATCAGAAAGCGGAAGGTCCAGGGTTCGATTTTCAGCCGGAGTGATAACACAGGCCTGCATTTTAATACCTTATAAAATGTGAATTGGGTTTTCCAACTGATTTTGGGTGTTTGAGTGGTTCTGATTTCAAATCTGTTTTCGGTTTTCCTCTATCGCGTAAGGTTTTTGAAAAAATAGTAAAACAATCGAGTAGGGATATTTATATGTATTTAGGGCAAAAAACTATTGTGAAAAAGGCAACAAAAATATTATAAAAATCATAAAAAAAATTGAAAATAACATACATTATTCATTTAGCTGTTTGGAAAGTCTTTCCTGTTTGCTGGAAAAGTTTCTTTTCTGGAAAAATGTTTTTGGAAGTGTTGAATCTATAACATTTAGTCTTGAGAAAATAGCTGCGGTTTAGAGTTTTTTTGAAAATGATCGTTTAAAAATGCCAATTTCTGCATCTATTGAAAATTCGGTATCAACACTAGACTGTAATGGTTTACGTAAAACTGATACAAGTATATATGCATCATGTGAAACTGGTTTTATTGTCGACTGAAGATTGAGATAGTTTATATATTTAAGAGATCTTGTGTTATAACCCTTACAATCACAAAGCAAAAATACCAGTCGTCGGTGGGTAGACTTTTCTTGTTCCTTCAAACCAATGCCTTAAGTGTGCCCTAAGTTTATCGATATTTCTGTTCTGAAAGTTTCGAAAATGAAAGAAATATTTAATTTGATTTGAGCAACAAGAAATATCACAACATTGGTTTACAAAAAAAATGTACGTGATGGAAAGAAAAATTGGTTTCTTTTAGTTAAATATACGTCCCAACTAAGCTAAAAAAATCAAAATAGTTTAATCGCAAATTTCTCGCAAGCCTGTATAATTTTTTCTATATGGATTTGCATTCACAATATAATTTAATCTAAAACATTAATTAAACGAAATAAATTAACCTTTATTTAAAAGTTATAACTTTATACATTTCAAATAATCGGAAATATTTCATGTGCTGACATCTATAGCATTTTAATAGCATCATTGAAAATGCTAAATCATTTCCCACGGCCATTTCCGTACAGTTTAGAGATTGTGAGTAATCAGTCATTTTCATGGTTAATAGACTGTGTGAAATGTGTTATTTTTTTATAGTTGTCGTAGATAATTACATTTATTTCATAATCAGTTCTTTTATAATGGAACTTTTTTCTTTTAAAAGCAGCAAATTTATCAATAATATTTTCAAAACGTAAATTTTGCGTAATGTAATTTTCAATAGACATTATTGATACATTTTTTAATGACTTTGTCTAAGATTACTTTTTAAATAATTCTTTATACGTTTAAGAATGGAGAAAGATCGTTCCCCAGTTGCATTACATATTGTCATATTGATAACATTAAAAATGTTTTTTAAAATTGTTTCAACATTGGAAAATGTTGAATGAAATTGGAAATTTCATCCATTCGAAACGTACAGTTCCCCTTCCCAGAATGTCAAGTCGGACAAACGCGCAGATTCTGCTACCAGGCATTGAAGGCAAGCATTTGGAGGGACAGAGATGATACATTTCTTGCAGGTCTGTAACAGTATATGTAACACTGCCCGAAGATGTAACTAGGTTTTAAAATTTACCTACGATTACAAAGCGGATCGGAGATAAATGAGACAATAATGAAAATTTATTTTCTTCTCAGGGTCGTATTTATGGGTTTTTTAAAATTTAGACTCATGATGAAGTTCAGCATTTGAATAGGGTTATATTTATTTTGCCCTTCTTTTCTTTTATTTAGTTTATTGGACTGCTTTCTTTTGACATAAATGTAAAAATGAAATAGAGTAGGATTAAATAACATCTATTGAACATAATAAAAAACAAAAAAAAATTTAAATATCTTAAACGACAAAACATTATATTTTAAACAATGTTAAACAAAATATCGGTTTACTCCTTTTACACAAAATTCACTTAATCATGGTCCCCTTTCTATAGAGATATATTCAAACCAACACTCATACCCCCTGATCTTAAACAAATAGTTTAAGTCTTGTTGGTTATGACTATATCTAATAATAATAATATAAATCTTTAAATAAAAAAATATACATATAAATAATTGTTGTATGTCAATAATTCGTTAACTTCTTTTAAATAAGACACACTGCCTTATACGTCCAGAAAGTAATTAAAAGTATTTTCCGTCTTTGATCGCTAATGGCCCCTCAGACGTTGCTTTGCCGAACTCCCTTGTATACGCCGACTTGTTCTGTGTACGATGCCGCCTACAGAAATTTAGTAACATTCCCTTGTGCACTGGTGTTTATATTATTTTAATTATAAGCACCAATTACACAATACCCAATATTTCGGATTAAGAACTCCCGGATAACAAAATTTTCTATCACTACTATTTATTTAGTTTGGCATTTGAATTTTCCTAAGATTTGTTAGGAAGAGGATTCGTTTTAGTGTAGCTTCTTTAGGAGCAGTTACCCTTCGCTATCACGCTCTCTGTCCTACTGATATTTATTTTTTCTCGCGAAAAGATTTCTCCCCTCCATTATATTTTTTGGAAGCGCAAATAAACCAATTTTGGTTGCCTCGTTACAAAGAAAACACCCTTATGACGAAATTTCTCGATTTTGAGATTTTAACTGTTTTGAGCCTTCTAAACCTCCATCTTTTAAAGAAAATTGGTTACAAATCTTTATTTTTAGAATTGATGGCTATATAAAGAAATAAATAAAACACTTTACTTCTTTATTACATATATAGTGCTATTAAACTGCGTTTATTTCGTTGTAAGGGTCCTTTTTCGGGCAGGGTCACAACAAAAGGCTGCTGGAAAGTCGGTGCTTACATAGGAAGGTCTAATGGATATTCTCATTGACAATCACAGCTTAATTTTTACCGTTAACACGGATCATCGTCCAAACAAATTGTTATAAGCGACAGTGAATAAACATATGTAATTGCAGAAACGCTTTGTCTTGTTATAAGTAGATTATAATGTTTATAATTATAGATATAGACTTATAAAACCTTATAAAAGAATTACTTTGTATTCTGTTAAGATCACATTATAAATTACAAGTATTGCTATTTTACGTTATAAAATAAAAATTTAATTTAACTGTTCCGTGTCATTTAATATCAATGTATTTATTTAAAATGTAGGACTAATTTTTTTAAAAATTTTTAAATTTTCCGCTTATTTTAATGTTTGCACTAAGTATACTTACTAAAGTTTGGTAGCGCCAGCTCCGCCCCCTCAGGGTTTCTATGTGCTTGGTGGTACTATACCAACAAAATCGACTGATTTCTTTTACTATTTACATTTATTTATTATTTACACTTTTAACAGTTAAACAAATGCACTCCAATCGACTTAAATTATTTTAATATATACAAATAATTAATAAATGCATTATACGCATTCATAATAAAATTATTTCGTATAGTTTTAAGAATGTTAATTTATTTTTCATCGAAAGATATTTCTTGTTAGAGCCTATGTAAAAGCATCGGAGATACTCCTTTGCCCTTCACCCCGCAAAGAGTCGATGTATTTCCTTAACATGCACACTTGTATACAATAGTCAGATATCTGTAAAACTGATTTTTCCATAGGATTTAGTTAATTTTCCTTGTCCATTAACGATGTGTAAAACGTTTATCTAATTTTTCAATTTAACGAAGTTAAGGCCAATTTTAATGTAAGATTTAACCTAAAACAGATAAAGTGTATTGTAATGGGAAGGTATACAAGTATTTACTATATTACCTTATCAATTAATAGTTAAAAATGTGTTTACATGATAACGAGATTTCTCAGTTGTATAAGTTTTTGTATTTCAAAATTTTACTGCTCTTAGTTAAATTATTGTGGTGAAGGTTTGTAAAGCTGCTTTATTACCACATAATTGTTACTATCTTAAATGTAGAGGCTGTTTTTTGTAAATGATATCAAATAAACAACATGGAATTATATTGCGTCTTTAAAACGTCCATTGAAATACTGTATTGGTTTGTTGTCATCTAAAAACATGTATAAATAATGTTATTAAGATCATATTGTTTAAGTTTGTGGAGATAGGACGTTGTATAAAGGTATTTCTAAGTAATTAAGTTAATAAATAGTTGTTTGAATCTTAGGTTCCATATTGGGCAGTCAAAGAAACTAGGCTTATTTTGTAATGAACATATAAGTGTAGTATATCAATGGATACGAAATTTAATTTCCTATAAGTTTATCTAATTAGTTTAAGTGTTAATTAAGATTTATAAATTAAAAATAGGTTTAAGAATATTTAGAAATGTCTACAGGCATTTTTTTATTTTTTCAGATTAATAGAAATTAAGGTTAAGTTGACCTAATTTAGAAATGTCAAAGTTTCGAGGTTAGAAATTTACTAATGTTAAAAATCAAAGTGCATTAATTAAAAAAGTTTTAAAATAAAAATGTTCATTTAAGTAGTGCTTCAATTTAAACAAGTGATTAATAAATTTTACGATTGAATTTTGCTAAGAAGACAAATTTATGGAAGACTTTTATTATTATACTAGATTTGGATAATAAGAAAATTTTTGCACTTACCATTGATGAATAATAATTATTAGATTTAGTGTTTTAATTTGTACAGCTGTTATTGGTTTGGATAAATTTATGATTGGATTGTTGACACTGTTTCTTCAATTCTTTGTCGAGTTATTGATAGCAGACAGCTGATACCAGGAATTTCAGCATATCAAGTTGGTATTTACAAAGCACCAATTTTGAAAAACTTCAATTTAAAAACCGTGAGGTTTTCAGTAGCCATTAGTTTAATTAGTAATAAGAAATTTTAATGATACCAAAAAGGGCATACAAAATTGTAAATAAATTATTCTCTTTATTGCATAAAGTAGTTTTTTTTATAGTTAAACTAAAACAATTATTTGTTTCAACCTCTCAACAGACCATTCACTATAATAGTAATACTGGGTACAAATGTTTCACGCGAAGAGAAGGCGCCTGTACTCGCCAACAAACGTACGAATTAGAACCTTTTCCGAGATCTAGCTCAGAAAATCCTAACTATTGAAATTTCACTGAAATCGACGCAGTATCGCACTTTAACCAAGTCGTCCAAACAGCAGCTCGCCAGGCCACGCCAACACTTGTCAAACATATCAACTCAGCAAGCTCACCCATTAAACAAAAATTGCAGAAAAGGGAAGGTTACGTAGGAAATGGCAGACAACAAGGCACCCGACTGACAAAAAAGCTTTAAATCGGGCTACTGCTCAACTTAAAAATCTGCTGAAACAGATGACTATTATTCTTAGAAAGCTACCCGATACATAAAGCGCCCTCAACAGCACAACGCACCCATCTCAACAATACTTGGACAAAAAATGGCAATCTACAGAGTTGTAAAAATATTTTGAATATATTTATCTATTATTTTTAAACAATGTTTTAGCTAATTATACATTTTGAAAGACATTTTTAATACAATCGAGTAGCACTATTAAAATGTGTACATTTAATAGTGGTTGTAGAAAAGCAATTTAGCCAAAAATTATCTTCCTTGACCACAAAGATATTGTAACAAGAGAGAAAAAGAAAGAACCTCTTTTCGAGCAACAAATGGTGTGTTCTATCGCATTCGAGAGAATGACGCATCGCACAAGCATGTAAACCAGACGCGGTTTATTCTAGCGCTTTCTAAAATACATAGAAGGTTCCAGCGACTTCTGGTGCGATTATATGAGGGTATAAAAGCGGATTCGCGGATAAAAGAGTAGGTAGTCAACAGCAAGTCGTTAACTGTGTTTCACAAAATAAATAGTAACTGTATAGATAAATGTTATATTAGAAATTCATAATCTGTAAATAATAGTTTTAATGGTTTATAATCATAGCGTTAATTTATAGTGTATTCATTAGTGTATAGAAATAAATATTTGTTTGTGAATAGACGATTTAAACAGCACTTGTGTTATTATTTGAAAAAGAACGTTACAATATATTTACGATCCTTGATCTATAAATAACTATAAAACGTTATAAAACTATAAATACCAAACGAAACTAATAAGAAAATTCCTCTTGATTTTTACTACTAAACGCAAAACGAATTTACCACTATAACTACACAGCCAAGCCACACCAAGTCGGAACATCGGCCGGCGGACACGTTCCACGTACCTCATCGAGAGTCTCGATCTCTTCTGCGACTGTTCTTATTGATGATTGACCCAAAATCTAAGATTTCTAATTACCCTTTTGAAATTTTAAGAGGGGCGATTATATTTCAACCAATCGCACACATTCTTGACATCATAATTTACCAATTTAAATTTAATTCAATTAATTTAATTAAATTTAAAATTCGATCAAATTCTTCTTATATTTTTAGTAAAAAGTGCAAGCTTTAAGACCAAAAACAAGTTATAAAAGAATTAACTTTTACTATGTCCGTCTTTTTATAATACAGTGAGAAGTGAACTAAAAAGAAATCTAATTTTATAGAAAAACGTAAATATTCAAACGATAATTTTACTTTAACGGATAGGAAGACGGAAATACATATTTTTTCAATGCCGGGCTTGACAATTAAAATGTTTTATTAATTAGGCTATTAAACGGAACGCACAACTGATGATAGCAACTTTAAATTTTCATACTCAAGGGTTTAAACTATAACTCCAACGGTACGATACAGAAACGGTAAAAACTTGCTTAACACCAAAATTATAAGATAATCCTACTGGAGTTTTACTGACGGAACGCGAAACCCATTACATCGATAAAGATAGACGGGAAAAGCCCCCTGAAGGCTAAGACCGCTGCCATACAAACATCCTTCGAAACTCCTTTCGACTAAAATGGCGTCAACAATCTCATATATTTTAAATCTCTTTTTAAAATTGCAACCGATCATTACCTACCAATCTAAAATTTAACCAGATTTCCTCTCATATTTTTATTAAACGGAGCAAATAGCAATAAAGTCCTAAGACTTGAACACGTTATCATAATCTAACCCTGTTCAAACTATAATAATGTCTCGTGAAGCATGAATTACGGTTTTGAAAGGAGTTTGTTTCTTTGTGGACATTTTAATATTGAAGAAATCTGACTCAAACTAACAATAATTTTGTCGTAAAATATTATTTATGTTTGCTAAAGCGAATGTATTAGGGTACTTTAAAGAAATCTGCCTTTTATTTCTTTCGTCTTTTTTACAGTACAATAAACAGAAATGTTATAAATTCATGGATAAAAAAGAAATCTGATTTTGTAAAAAATTAAATGTTTAAATAGTTCAACTATGCCGATTCTGGGACAAGTTCTTATGGGATTTTACTACAGCAGTTTTGAACTACAACTACTTTACTGCTGCTATCTAGGAGTGACGTTAAGGGTCGGTAATACAACTACCAGTAGGAAATGTGTTAGGAATGCAACCTGCAAGACATTTTTTAACATAACGCTTTTTTCAATATGTGGGTCTTGAAGTAGTTAGTAGAAGACTTCTTTAGCTTGTGGTACTAGTGAGTTATTAATTGTAACCGGAGGATGAGAAGAGAACGATCTTTTTAATGTAAATGTTACGTACGCCGATTTTTTTCCTTTACTTTAATCTTCCATTTTCCTAGTCTTTGCTCAATTAAGTAAATGTGTCTCTCAAGAAGTTTGTTGGTTACTATAGGGTCTTCGTCAGTTGCCAATATAGCCGTGTCGTCTGCAAAGGTACTTTGTGTTTTTTGTATCCTGAATGTTTCTTGTGTGGTTGGTATGTCTGCAGTGTACATATACAGAGAATTAAACCTAACACATTTCCCTGAGCTACACTTAAGAATGAAAGGAACTGTTTAAGATGATATAGTCTTAAATCGAGCCATTCAGAACGAAAGTATTGCATGAACAACAGAGCTCGAATTTGTCGGAAAAGTAACGTAATCTTTACACGGTGGAATAGTTAAGTCAAGGTTACGCAATGAACTGACGTATTTCCAAACTAGCTTTTGATATATTGAAGGGTTTACATCGAAGACTTAGAACAAAAAACCCTTGCAGCCTCCTTAAAATTGAAATCTAACACATCTGCTTAATTCAAGCAGATCTGGATGGTTTTTAAAAGACTTTGAAAAAGTGAGTGAGTTTATATTGAGGTTTTCTTGCAACAATGTAGTTGGTGATTTACTAGAGTGCTACCGGTTAGTAACATGTAGACATGTAGTACAT
Source organism: Agrypnus murinus (assembly GCA_929113105.1). Lineage (NCBI taxonomy): Eukaryota > Metazoa > Arthropoda > Insecta > Coleoptera > Elateridae > Agrypnus > Agrypnus murinus. Next base: position 12,201,235 of record OV816027.1, read on the forward strand.
TTATGGGAAAGTGAATAAATTTTGCCAGAAAGAGCCAACGTTTTTAGAAAGGCAATTTAATTATCTGAGATAGTTTACCTGCCAAAGTAACTTTGTTACAGACACCTTAGTTTTGATCTAGAAAGAGATAGAAAGAGATATTATGATATATTAGTTTCCTAAAAAAACCTCTAACTCTAAAATAACAAGGGCCTAGGAAAGTTTGCCGAAAACAATTTACCGAAGGAAAATTCACCGAATACAGTTTACAGAAAAGCGGTTCACCGAAAGATCAATTCGTCGAATAACAATTGACCGAAACACAGTTTACCGAAAGGTATATTAACCGAAAATTGTAATGCGATATGCTATATTATAATATAATAATAATATACAGGGTTACCATAAAAGAATGCCGGTATTTCATTATTAAATCATATGAAATACCGGCATTCTTTTATGGTAACCCTGTACTATTATATACATGTTTGCCGTTGAACTTTCCTTCACACTTTATCAAGGCTTAGGACTTGCAGCTCAAAGTGCCGGAATCTGTCAAAGTCGGAAACAATTTTTTTTGTTTTTTTTTTGTATTTTCTTGGTTTTTTTATTTTTATTTTTTGTTTTTCTTCTTTGTGGTATCATTATTCACAAAATTTATATTTCAAGTCTTAATTTGGCGTTAATAACTTAAATTATGGGCTATACCACGTAAGAAGTCGGACACATTTTCAATGTTATAATGTTCAACAAGCCGTTGTATTCGCTGTGCGCAGACCCTGTATTTCTTACGGTCATATGGACCTTCCATGTCTCTTACATATGTTATTGTTCTACTTGGACTTCATGCAAGCTTTGCTCCCTCTGAATGGTCGATGCCAGCCTTGTATGGAGTTATTTGTTTTAGGTAAACCTGCATGTACTCCTTCGAAATAATTCTACATGCCATGAGGAAAACGGGGTAAACAACGACGCTGCCCTCTTTGAAGACGTCTTATCCAAGTGTCCTCAAAGTAATCTGCTACTGCTTGTGCTTCTGGGGGTAAACGTCTTTGTCTCACAATGTTTCAAATGCACTGACAACTGCTCCTGTAGGTACAAATTGCAATTAATAATCGCAGTTTCAATGCAAAGTCAGCATCTGTTTCGTACCGCTGTTTAAGACCTTCTGATTGGATTTTTCGGAATATGCTTTACGAGAAATGGAAAAAACATCCTCGATGCCTGGTCTGCAGAAATTTTCATTAAGGGCACTCATCATGCCAGTTTCAAAATCTGTTAGAATTGTTGAGGGTGAGGTTCCTGGAAGAAGTTCTTTTACTTTCTGAAGAAATCGAACGTATGTTTTTCTGGTTTTATCAGGTAGCAAGACGTAGATTAAAGGAATAGCGGTATTATGTTTTGGCCCATGAAGTGTATATAGTTGGTAGAACAGATGTGGTACAGTTTTGAAAGTACCGTCGCCGTACCAATGGTCACTCAGAGCCAGAAGTCAAAAATTTCTTCTCGTAGAAAAAATTAGTAGTCGGTCTTCGATGGCCCCTGAATCCAATATCAAAAAGACGTCTCCATTTTTTATTTTTTATATTCTTCTGTCAAGGTAATATTACTGCGACTAATAGGCAGTGCTGGGATAGCTTGGTCCCTAGTTCGTACATTACGTATGGTTCTTTTCATGCTGCTCATGTTTGCAAGACCTAGCTGCTGCAGCTTGACTAACTCCAACAGTAGTGTTTGATACAATGTAATGTGGTGCATCTTGAGTGTGTTTAGCGTTATCTCGTATGCTGTTCATTACCTTGCTTCCTTCTACATGTGCCGCATTAGCGACGTGATTATGCGTTCCACTGTTTTTAACAATATTGTCACCCTCCGTTATGATACGAACTTTGCACTTTACCTTTAGGTAATTTTCACATACCCAATATGTTTTCGATCCTACTTTCTTATCTTTATGAAATAAGTAACCGTCAATCAACAGTTTGCACTTGGCCTTTTCAATGGTTATGTACTCAAGAGCCATGTAGATGTTAACTCTAGCACAACTTTTAACAAAATGCGATTTCCATTTAAATGCTCAGTGTATTTAAATACTCCCTAGTTATTTCAGTTAATCGCCTAGGCTCAATTACAGAAGAAATTCAGAAATACCTTAGTTAATAACCTCGTTCTCCAAAAGTTCCTTCAATACATTAAAATAACTTGGACATTTACAAACAAAAATTACATTTTAAATAGACAAAAATTCCATTAAGAAATGAATCACAATGTATTTACAGTTAGATCAGGTTTTAACCTTTATAAAGGTAAAAAACTTAATCTTTTAGAAGTTTTAGAAATAAATAGATAGAAAAAATCAAATTATATTTTAAACGATCAACTAGAAAGACCGAATCAATCCAATTTGTAAAAGTAATGTATGCCTACAGATGTCGTTTTATAATTTTCTGTAAACTTTCTTTTCGGTAAACTGTGTTTCGGTAAAAATGTTTTTCGGTCAATTGTTATTCGACGAATTGTTGTTTCGGTAAATTGATCTTTCGGTGAATCGCTTTTCGGTAAACTGTATTCGGTAAGTTTTCCTTCGGTAAATTGTTTTCGGTAAGCTTTCCGGAATCGAAATAACAACGATCAAAGTTTACATTCAGGTACTCTAGGTGTGGTTAGCTGCGAAAGGTTGGTTCACAATTAATTCGAGCTATAGAATATAGTCACCTCAGAAGACTATACCACAGACTGTACTATCAAAGTGTAAAAATGGCGTCTGGCCTACTACACTAGAGCAAGCAGTAACCGATATCACTTTTACAGATGTTCATCACTGAAATTTCACTGAATACAGACATTGAGATGTTCACGTTTTGATTGGATATTATAAGTAATCTAGATAATTATTAATTAATGTCATTTTTGACTGTAATCAATAATGTCCATGTCTTCAGGTAACGTTTGTCTGCTAATAACATGCATTTGTTTTTAATTTTCTGTATACAGAAATGCTCAAGTTACGTATGTATGTGATGATTGTAGCCAAATACAAAATGTTTCACGTTGTATAAAATTGGTAACGGCAACTGCTTTATATTAAACTGTGTAAATGTACATTTTAGTTGTTGCAGATTTTCACAACTTTGCAAGTGTTAACACAATGGACATTCGGGAGGGTACCACAATCAAAGCTGAAATGGATATATCTATAGAATCGCACATAATGGAAGGCTCTAAAATAAAAAATGAGATGAAGAGTGATATATGCACTGAGCATGGAGAGAAAGAATTTGATACCATTCGAATTTCAGAAACTCATAAACAAATTAACACGGATAGCAATATTTATAAATCTAATAAATGTGAACAAAAACTTTTCCAGGAAAGTGATTTCAAGAAACAAATAAACATTCAGAAAGTTGAACAATTAGCATGTAATATATGTAATTCCAAATTTAAAGTAAAGTGGCTTCTTAAAAGACATATGCTCACTCATAGTGGTGAAAGGCCATTCAAATGTAATAAATGTGATTATAGGTGTACTCAAAATAGTGATCTTAAAAAACACATGTCAACTCACAGCAATGAAAAACCATTCGAATGCTATATATGTGGTTATAAATGTTCGCAAAAGAGTTATCTTAGACATCACATGTCCATGCACGGTGGTGAAAAGCCATGTGAATGTAATGTATGTGGTTATAAATGTTTAAAAATGAGTCATCTCAAAGAACATATGCTTACTCATAGTGGGGAGAAGCCATTTGAATGTATTGTATGTGGATATAAATGTTCACGAAAGAGCAATCTTAAACTTCACATGCCTATTCATACTGGTGAAAAGCTATATGAATGTAATATATGTCATTATAAATGTTCACGAAATAATACTCTTAAACAACACATATCCACGCATAGTGGTGAAAAGCCATTTAAATGTAATGTATGCCATTATAAATGTTCTGAAAAAGGTAGTCTCAAAAGACACATGCGTACTCATAGTGATGAAAAACCATTTGAATGTAGCATATGTTGTTATAAATATAGCCAAAGAAGTACTCTTAAACGACACATGTCCACTCATAGCGGTGAAAAACCATTTGAATGTACAATATGTAGCTACAAATGTTCTCAAAAGAATACGCTTACACAACACCTTCCCACTCATAGTGGTGAAAAGCCATTTCAATGTACTATATGTGATAATAAATTTTTGCAAAAGGGCAATTTTAATCATCACATGTCCACCCATAGTGAGTACCATCCATTTGAATGAATTATGTAGCACTTCTCATGGAAATTGCAGAAATATTTTGGCTATAGAATAGTACCATCAATTTAAACAAGTTCAGTTAGAAGATTGACAAAAACGAATCAAAGGTATTTGTTAAAACTTTGAAGTCAAGATGAGTTTTTAATTAATAGCTTTAATGTTATTTTAAATAAAAAAATACTTACTGAATGTATTGGCTTTATGTGTTTTATTGTATCCTAGATCCTCGATACTGCACATCTGGTCCCTTTTCATTTGTTGTGACGTACATCATATATATACGATCATAAATATTTATGAAATATGATAATGTATTCATATTATAATTGATATGATGAATAGTGATTGATATAAGTACTAATATAAATATAGGTGAAAATCAGTAAATATGCATTATTCTTGTATGCAGATACGAAGAATAATCACTTTAAGATTTCCACCGAATAAATTTTAACTATTAATTGCCTACTATTAAATCGTCATTAACATGCAGATTTATAAGTTTACTTTTTCAAAATTGAGACTTTATGTTTATAAAGTACCTTTCAATGAAATACATGATATAAATAAATGTTGAAATCAATAACGTCAAGTCTACCATTTGTTGTCATTTTCAAAATTTTGAATTTCCTAAATACAAATATAGGTAAAAATCGATCAGCATGCATCTACTGGACACGCAGCGAAGGATGGCTTTGTACAGTAATCCTAACAATATAAGAAATTTAATAGGTACTTATTAGTACTTACCTTAAAATAGTAATGTTAATTTTTAATTTATGTTAATTGATTATTATAAGATCTATTGACTAAATATTAAAATAGGAATAACTATTTAGCACGTAACTGGTGTTCTTAATTGAGTAAATGACCTGACAGCCACTTGTAACGATGTTTCACATCAAGACGTTTTCAAAATGTATTTAGTTTTATGCAATTCAGAAATTTCTGATTAGCCTAACACTCGATTTCTTTTCTTTCACTGGAAGCATATGCAGTCAGACGCTATTTAAGTACAAATATTTAAAATAGGTACCCATGAAAGGCTTTTTTAGTGTAATAAATATTATTAATAAAAATAAATAAAGATTTCAGTACATTGCTATAACTTTTACTATATAAAATAAATATTACTACATTGCATTCTCATAGTTAATAAATAATTAAAGATTTTAAATTAACGTAGCTCTTGAGTAAAAGATAATTAGGACCAGAACCAGTGGAGGTTTTGCTAGTGAAGGAACATATTCTTGGTTAAGGACATTCATTTATAATCACAAGCTGCATTTAAGATTTTTTCTCGGTAATATGAGTATGAATGTGTTTCTTGAGATGACTCTTCACTGAACATCGATAATCACATAAAGACGTCTACGTACGTCCCATAATATGACGTCTTACAGACATCATTCATTAGTCATATGACGTCGTCGACCAATAATCACTTGGAAATAACGTCAGTGTGCTGGCTGGGTACTATTGACACGTGAATTCCACGTTCTAAGGGGTTTGGGTTGTCATGTGGTGAGTCAACAAGAGTCACATGGTGAAACCACGTTTTGTTTCCAAGGTATCACCAAAAGTATAAATAATTTTTTACAATCAATATTTAATTATCGTAAGTCACGCAAACCAATAATTTCAGATTTCTTAGAAGCTTTTTAAACTCAAAAAGGTGATTTATGTAAAATATTTATATTGCTTAAATCCTTTGGTTTTTCTATCCATTTCATCATTCTTCAGTTAAAAAAATTTAAAGTAAATTAAAAAAGCTATAATACGACTCTCACACGATTACGTTATTACAACTTCAGATGTCACACTTCTAGGCGACTACGATTTCGAATCAGACAAGACAAAATTCTTTATTTTTTGTTTACTAATGTAAAAATTAAGTATTGTTTCAAAATTATAACTTTTTAACTGTCAGTATTAGCAAAGCAGCACAGTGTTTGAAAATAACTTGTTGATCATAAACTTGTTTTTCTGTCACATATTTTGCTAGGCCAATAAAATTAGACCCGATGGGGACCGTTGGTGGAAATAAATGTTGAAAAGCGGGAAAGCGTTTCGATCGCTTCGTTTGACGTCGAATATAAGTATCCTAGGTTTGCACGGTCCCTCGACTCGAGCTTACCTGAGGGCATCAACAGAAATGCGAAATCTTCGGACCTTTTTTAGTTTTTCGCTTATAACATCAAAGCCGAGTTCCAACGAAAACTTCACTATTACAAGAATTAAAGAGAATTAAATTCTGCGTCGGATGAGTATTGAACACTTTAAGTTCGGTCCAGTGGTATGGTCGAAATCGACGGTCAAGAAACGACAATTTTACAAATTTTCGATTTTCCGTCAGAACGGACGCCCAGAGGCTTTCCGCATGGAAAAACGCGTTGGACTCATTCTGATTGTTAATATAAGTCGAGAAATACCTAAGCTTTGATATTATAGAGGTTGCCGGATTAAATTAATGGCCATTCTTTTGTCATTCCCCACCATAGCAATTAGGATCAATCCATATGAAGTAGTGCAGTACTGTTCGCTCGATCATTTCGAAAAAGATGCTTTTTTGTGTGTTACCAACCCTAAGTATTGGTAGCTCAAAACCACTGTCATTTTATTGTTATTCCATTTGAATGAAATATGGCAGCCATATTTGTTTCGTGGTGCACGACGTTGCTTGCAGTTTTTTGATGTAAACGTAAATCTTTATATCTCAAGAATCCTAGAGACCTGCGGTAAAAATGATTGTATTGCTAACATGTCGGATTACATTTTTTAATCTAAACATAATATTGATATGACGTATCATAACGAGAACTTCAAAGCCCATAAATACCAAAATAGTAAAACTTCAGATTTAAAATATTTTATACATATAGTATTTCTAACCGTGTACGTTTTAATAGAAAATTCGCCCTAAGACTCCATTTTTATCTGGATATATGAAATATGCCCCCATAAAAGCGGAAATTTTTGTAAAAACTTTAATCTTCGGGATTAAATCACACCCATAAGTAAGCGTCCTACAAAAATTATGTTTAATTAAAGAAATATAGTCCGACATGTGAGCAATACAATCATTTTTACCACAGGTCTCTAGGATCAACCGTTCTTGAGATATCAAGATTTACGTTTACATCAAAAAACTGCAAGCAACGTCGTGCACCACGAAACAAATTTGGCTGCCATATTTCAATCAAATGGAATAAAAATAAAATGACGGTGGTTTTGAGCTATCAATACTTAGAGGTGATAACACACAAAAAAAATTAATTTTTTCGAAATGATCGAGCGACCAGTACTGCACTACTTCATATGAATTGATCCTAATTGCTATGATGGGGGATGACAAAAAATAGCCATCAATTTAATCCGGCAACCTCTATAATATCAAAGCTTAGGTATTTCTCGACTTATATTAACAATCAGAATTAGTCAAACGGGTTTTTTTATACGGCAAGCCTCTGGGCGTCCGGTCTGACAGAAAATCGAAAATTTGTAAAATTGTCGTTTCTTGACCGTCGATTTCGACCATACCACTGGACCGAACTTAAAGTGTTGAATACTCATCCAGCACAGAATTTAATGCTCTTTAATTTTTGTAATTGTGAAGTTTTCGTTGGAAAGCACCGCTTTGGAGTTATAAGCGAAAAACTAATAAAGGTCCGAAGATTTCGTGGTTCTTTTGATACCCTTAGGTAAGCTCGAGTCGAGGGACTGTGCAAACCTAGGATACTTGTATTTGATGTCAAACGAAGCGATGGAATCGATCTCCCGCTTTCCAACATTTATTTCCACCAATGGATTCTATTTTACTGGCCTACGCAACTTGTTCAAAATATTATTTTATAGTAGCATTTGATTTTGTTTAATGAGATACTTTAATTAGTTATAAAACAAGCCTTGATATATAATGATAGCTAATGATTTATTACTAACTGAACACTTTATTTTACATGCAAATTGTGATGCAAAATTTATTAATACCTGAGAAGAGATTCTTAATAATAAAACATGAGATCAAGAGTAATAAAAAAAGTAACCAAAATTCTCAATTAGTAAATTCGAGTACTGATGTGAAGTAATCCAATGATTTGACAATTAAATTACTTTTGGCCGTGGTGAACAGTAATCAGTTATTTTTTAATAGTAATCGACACAGCTCTGACTGAATAGATTTAGTATATGCTTCAAGAGTACAATAAATAAAAACAAGTAACAAACTTTATTTAACATATTTGTTGACTACAACTAGAAGACTAGAAGTTCATCATTCAAAGTACATTAAACTAACTGACAACTTTACATTATTAGTTTTATAAAATAAGAAAACTTAGGATAAAGTACTTCGTTTTGCAAGATCGGCAATCTCACAGAAAAAAAGGGCATCTGTAATCATCATACAAAATCCAATGAAATAATATACAAATTAGTATTTTATACAAAAGAAAAACAATTTAAAATACACAATTATTAACATTTCACATTGCAACAGAATATGTCTATAATAATGTAGTTGATAACTGAATAAAACACAATGTTCAAACCTTTCCTAAATTTTGTTATGTGAAGACTTTCAATTACAATAAAGACCTAATTGCTATTATAACATTTATACTATTGTTGGCTTAATTTTATAAAAGTTAGTCTTGACTTAGAAGATTATCCCTAGTTAGTATTTAATGTCAAATCTAGGTGGCCAGAATAAGAATATGATTAATTACATTAACAGTTAATTTGTTGGGTAGTAAAATATGCTGTCAATCTATTACAATAGCAAACATACAACAGTCTTAGACTACACCGATAATTTCTTATTTTATCAATTATTTGCTATTGTGTGAGAGAGCATATGCCTATTAAGACTACTTCTGTGGGCAAATTTGTAATCACATACATTACACTGAAACTGTTTTTCACTATCATGACTGATCATGTGTATCTTAAGATTACTCTTGTGTGCACATTTGTAATCACACATACTGCATTGAAAAGGTTTTTCGCCACTGTGGGTTCGCATATGCGTCTCAAGAGTACTTTTCTGTAGACAAGTGTAATCACATACACTACACCGAAAACGTTTTTCACCACTGTGAGTTGCCATGTGTGTCTTAAGATTACACTTCTGTGCATAAGTTAGATTGCATAGGGTGCACTTGAAGGGCTTCTTGTCACTGTGAATAATCATATGGTCTTTAAGATAGCTTTTCCGTGAAAATTTCTTATCACATATTGGGCATTGAAAATGTTTTTCGCCATCATGAGTGAGCATATGTGCCTTAAGATTACACTTCTGTGAACATTTAAAGTTACATAATCTACACTCGAAAGGTTTTTCACTAGTGTGGATAGTCATATGTGCATTAAGGCTACTTTTCTGTGAACATTGGTAGTTGCATATACTACATTGGAATGGCTTCTCACCACTGTGAGTAAGCATGTGTCTATTGAGGTTGCCTTTTTGTTCACATCTATAACCACATACAACACACTGAAATGGCTTCTCACCATCATGAGAGAGCATGTGTATCTTAAGACTGCTCTTTTGTGAAAATTTCTTTTCACATACACTACATTGGTAAAATTTTTCATCAGTATGTGTAAGAACGTGTCTTTTAAGATTAGTTCTAAGTGCAGATCTGTAATTGCATATATTGCACTGAAATGGCTTCACTCCATTGTGTACCTTCATATGCGATCTAAGACCACCACTCTGTGAAAATTGATAATTACATATATTACACTGATACCTCTTTTCACTACTGTGTGTAAGAACATGTTGTTTAAGATTACCCTTCGAGGTACATTTAAAATCACAAAAATTACACTGATAAGGCTTTTCACCAGTGTGTCCAAATATATGTGTTTTAAGGTGACTCTCAAATAAGAATTGTTTATTACATACATTACACTGAAAATGCTTTTCACCACTGCGAGTACCTATTTGCTTTTGAAAACTATTCACTTTTGTATACTTGTAATCACATACTATATTAGATACTGAACTATCTTCATTACTATTTTGCTCTTGCTCGTAGGAAATCACAGAATCACATATTTTAATTTGAAAAAGATTTTTATCACATTTCTTGTCTTCTTTTAAATCCGATTGAAGCAACAGTATATTTTGATTTGTAATGACCAGGGGAATGCCATCAGTTGCGAACATATCAGTTTCATTTGCAATACCAAGATTGAACCGCATTCGTGAGTCCTGTGTTATATCGAGTTTGTGATCCACACTGGCTTTGTTATTACATTCAACTTGCATTTTTGTATATTGCAATATTTTAAGTATCTGAAATAAAAAAATACAGTTTAAATTATAGTTATATTATTCACTAATAATCACAGTTAAAAATCTACAAAAAAAAGTGCACACAAGATAATCAGACTAGACAAAAAACTAGAGTAATGACCTCTAGTGTTAGTGCAGTTTTAGTAGTACTTTTTTTAACTCTATAAAGAAACTATTTTTGTTTTACTTACCCGATACAGTCTAAAGCTAAAACTGAGTTGCTATTCATAAAATCGTATACGCTGTCCATGTGCGAACTTAATTTGCCGCCTCCTCGCCCACTACTAGTGTGCTAGGAACAGTAACATTTCTTATTTGCAGGTTTTACAAATACCTAAAATCTGAAAAACTAAAAAAGACAATGTGGATAAGCATATGTATGGGGCGTTATAGTTATACAGCAAAAAGTATTCACGAAAATAACGAAGTGGGCGACATCTAGATTTCAACGATACAATCGTTGTAAAATGAACAACAAACCAGTTTGTATCGTGTGGTAGATGGTTTTAGTGATTTAACTAAATAAACACGAATTTTCGTTGAAATCTGCGGTGAAGCGTGGTTCTCAATATACTTTTTTAACACAAACAAAAAATAATATTTATGCATAAAGTTTGTTGTTCACTCTTACTTTCGACATTTTGCAATTTTCAGCGCCATCTACTGGTACGTGATTTTCGCGAATAGTCTTTAAGGTACATGTTGCCCATATTGCATTCAAATGGTTTAATCAACGTGTATGAGCACGTGTCATTTGAAATGACTTTTTTTGAAAACTTGTATATGTCGCAGGCAGATAGTCAAATACTGCAAATAACTATATGCCTAGTTATTTATTAAGTGACGGGGCAGTTACATAGGCGCTCGAAAGGTGGGGGGCAAGGAGGGGCACTTGCCCCCCCCCCTGGAAGTTGAACAATTTGTATTTTATTGAACAGTTTGTATAACATGTCGTATTTTTCTAGGATTGCCACCCCCTAGCATGTCGTTTATTCTAGGCTTGCCCCCCCTAGCATGACGTTCATTCAAGACTTGCCCCCCCTGGACAAATTTCTGCGGGCGCCTATGTGCAGACAGCAAGACGAAAACAAATCTATGCGATTTTCAAAATAAAAAAGAGTAACCTGCTATTTATTTGTGCACGTTAGACTTCCATGGCATCTACTTCCACATAATTGCTTTTTGCACAAACATGCACATTTCCTTGTGGAACATTCTTTTTTGCAAGAGCACTTGGGAAATCCTTGCCCATTGTAAAGAGAATGGACTTAGAACTTGCTTCTCGTAAAGAAATCTCCTTATTTATAGGGATATATTGAATACTTAGTGATACGTTTTCAACTTGCTGAATTTGGTTTCTTGCACACAATGGTTTAAAAATACCAGCACTAGTTTCAACTTTGTACAGACCGTTTCGAAATATATATTCCAGAATATATCCTAGGATATTATGGTCATCTAAGGGAGCTCTATCAACTTTTGGAACAGCAACGAGTACTGGTGCGCCTTTCTCTATTAACGGAAACTTTAGCTTGGATGACATTTTCATTTTTTTGCAGCCACTTCTTGGCCGTTTTTTGCAGCTTGTCGATTTTAAACAATAGAATCTTGCTGTTCACATATGCCACTGATCAGTGTGGAACCACAATCTTCATTCTGGTTATGTATTTCTCTGCTGCATACCACAACAGCAGTAGAAAAACTAACATAAACTTGAAGCTGGTGTTTGTGTTTGTGGGTTTTTTGAAAAGGCCTCCCATCTCCCCACCGAGCAATGTGCCAGTCCTGTGGGATCCAGTAAATTGCTCGGGTCTTTCCCTAACCACCATAACTTCGCTCTAGTAGCACAGCAGTCAGGCATTCAGTCGACAGTTCTTCTAAAATCTAAAACAAAAGAGCAGTTGTAAGACTGTCACAAACTTGAAGCTTTAGTTGTTTTTGAAAAGGCCTCCCATCTCCCCTCCGAGCAATGTGCTAGTCATTTGGGATCTAGCAAATTGCTCGGGCCTTTCCCTTACCACCATTATTTCGCCCTAGTTTATGACAGTCGTGCAGCAGTCAGACATTCAGTCAACAAGTTTTTTTTAATTAACTATACCTTTTTTTCATTTTTTTTCCTTCTGGATATCAGTCGACATTAAGGTAGATTGATACCATCAATATCAAAACACTTGATCATCAATCTCGAACCTAAAAGCAACTAACACAAACAAACTAACACTTTTTAGTTTGATTACTGATATACTTCAAGCATCATAGCGATGAGTTTAGTCTCAACATGTTTATGCCGTAGGCACTTTTAAAATAAAAGAGAAATAATGTTCGATAAACAAATTAACACAAACAAAAAAAGTACTTAAAATAAAAAGATACGTAAGTACGTAAAGTAAAAGTAAATAAAGTAAAAAGTAATTAAAATAAAAAAAAACAGTAAGAACATTTTACATGTTTATCATGTCTTAACAATAAGTGTCTTACCATCGAGCGTAAGAAGCTTGTCAGGATAATCCGTAGGATGTAGCGACACAATTGGGATATACGTACGTCCGCCTATAATTTCTGCTGAGAACTGCCTGAATCAAAGTTGAATATCATTAAAAGTATATAAGAGAGCATTTAAGATACGACATATTATGAATACTCTACCTCTTACCTTTTCCGATACCCTTGTGCTTTTATGATCAATGACGTATAGTTACTTACGGCGGTTCATTTCTTGGTTGCCAACAATGATGGCAATGTACTACTTGTGCTTTCCAAAGGACGCTTACGATTGACATTCTTCGTGTTACTAGCGGTAAACTCTCGTTCTCGTTTTAAGTAACTTGGTGCTAAGTACTGATAAAGTTCTTTCTTCCGCACGTGTCTAGCTTCCAGAGTCATACCCTGTTTGAGCACATTAATATTTGCCGCTTGACCTGTCACAGTTGCGATGAACTTCTTTATGTGACAAGTGAGATCCACGTTTAGATTTTCCGTTTTGATAAACTTCAAACCAATGAACCACATTGTGCATTGAACGTTTGTATTCCTTTGTGATTCGAGCTGCGAGAAACTCTCTGGGTTTATGTGAGCTAGACTGATGTGTGGATTCCTCTCCAAACTGTCTAATAATTGAAAAAACATCTATTAGTAATGCGATCAAATTTGAATCTATTTAGAAACACTTACTTATGAATAATCGGATTCTACTCTCGACCAAACTGCACCAGTTCAGATGATCCTCTGTTGAACCTGAATATACTAGTAACACAATAAAATGATTATACTTAAGAAAGAATTGAGGTGGCTCGAATAATTTATTCCACGCATGTTTGCCCAACAGAATTTCTTCTGTAAGCATGAGCCCAGATTTCAACTCTTCCATTATTACGGTTCGCGTTGACATCGATACATTATACGTTGAGTTTTGTTGTGGGTAGGCAGGAGTGATTATTGGCATTAGATGGAATCGATCAGCCGCGTTTACCGTTGGATCCCAAACTGGAAGATCCAAATTGACATTTAATGGTCGTTTCAATAGAACAGGCTGTGGCCATTTCCATTGTGAAAACACCAAAAAGAATTTGTACACTATTATTGACGGTGATGCGTTGGGATCAAGATATATACAGGTCTGGTAGAGCAGCTCGCCGCCATTTTGTTGGAGCTAATTGCTAGTTTAAAAAAAAACACTAGATTGCAGCATCATATCAAGATCTGTCAATAAATTGTCATCAATCTGACAATTCTGAAGTTTTTTTAAAATTCGAATTTCTTGTGCAAGTTATTTGTCTTATTTTAACTTTAGTGTTAGCTTGTTGCGTTATTTTGACTTTAGTGTTAGCTTGTTGCTGTGTTTTTTTTCATTTTAAGTGGCATTTATTACCACTGTGAAAAATGAAGAAGTGTAAATTTTGCGGCTTCGTGAAACTTTTAAAGGAAGATTTGGCCCTCTTTCACGTACCAAAGGTAAAATGTAAATTAATATTCGATTTCAAACAGGGTTTATATTTGTAACATTATTTTATAGGATACGAATAAGCGTAACAAATGGACTATGTCTACGGGCACAATTTTAAACAAAAATGACTTCGTCTGCATGAAGCATTTTGAAAAGAGGTTTGTGAGGGAATTTGCAGATGAAAGTGGAATAATTAACAGAAGGACATTAGCACCAGATGCAATCCCTACCCTTTATTTGGGTAGTTCCCATTCTTCCTCTGTTTTGAATTTTCCATCTGAAGATCCTGCCCTGCTTATCCCTTTGAAAAATTATTCCCAGACAAAAAAGCGGTGGGTATCTTTTTATTTATTTTAAGGTCAGCCCAAATGGTAGCAAAATGGGTTCATGGAGAAAATTAACACCACTCTAGCTGTGATTTATTTATTGCATAATTGTATACTGGCGGCCGAAATAAACTAGGTTTAGCGTAACACGAATCACGATCAAACGTAAAATGAATGTCATAGTGACCCGTTTTACACTACAATGTGTCCTAGTTTATTTTGGCCGCTACTGTACCATGGGCATGAGTTGATGTCTTGATTATTAATCGTCTTCATTAACATTCTTGTTTATTATAACTATTCATAATCTTGCTTTATACAACTCGCCCTAAGTCTCCTTAAAATTTCAGGATTCTAGCGCAAACCGTTTTAGCAGGACGAACACGATTCCATACATAATCGCACTCCTGTATTAACCAACGTAACGTTTTGAGGAAATTAATTTTTTCGTATTTGGAATAGAAATGTGGTACATTGTTCAACCCAAAATCGTAAATAAATGTGAGTGTTTGTTCGTTAGCAACACTTTTCTTCACTCTCAGTCAAAATCGTAAAGAAATGTGCGTCTTTTCTCGTTAGCAACAACTTTTCTCCACTCTTCTGCCAAACTTTGACGTAATTTTTTCCTAGATTTTAGTATGTCTCATTCCAAATACGAAAAAGTAGCATGTTCTACACTTAAAGAAAAGTGAGTTTTCCATGTTCGTGTAAATTTTAATCCATTCGCTCGCTTCGCTCGCTCATGAATTAAACATTTACACTCACTGGAAAACTATCACTTTTCTTTACTTGTAGAACAATCTACTATTGTTATCCTTGTAGTTGTGAAGAGAAAATTAATAGACAAAAAATCGATATGTATCTGTATTCTGTACACAACGTTAACAATAATAAATCTAGACAATAGTTTTTATTGCGGGATTTGTAATCCTGTATTTTGTTGTAGACCTGCCAAAGATCCTTCACTACAGTCCAGTCAAAGTTCTCCTACTCCTTCAACGACCCTAGAAAACCTTCGTTTACCTGTCACTGAAAGCCCTCCTGTCATAAATGAATGCGATTCACCAGAGACTAAATGCGAATCACCAGAAACTAACACGCTGTTACATTTTCTACAAGAAAACCTAATGCAGTTATATACATTGCTACCATCAGGATGGGGGATTCATAAAAGGTCTCGTTCAGTTACAGTAAGCCATGTTAAAGGGAGTATTCCCAAAATCGATCGGGCTATTGTAGTCAACGATAGTGACATAAAGGTGTATCTTAATGGAATTTTTCATACCACCTATACTGCAACAACTTTAGAGACTTTTTTACAATTAGTGCAAACGGTATATGCTATCAGGCTATGTAATGGGTCTGGAGTTGATGGGAAAATTAGCCCTTCCTGTAATGGCGGAAATTTCCAAGGAAAGACAACAAGATGTCGTTCATGTGCGATCTTGAGAAAAAACCTCCTAAAGAAAAAAAATATTATTCCAAAAACCAAAAAATCATATTCAAATTTGTTGCGAAAACAAAACATACAAACAAAAACCATAGAGACTTTAAGAAAATCAATGACAAAACTATCCAATATCGACCACTTAATTTCAAAATTGCCAGACAATCAAAAGCTTGTAGTTCGAACTTGTTTTGAAACTGCAAGTCGACCTTCTTACGGCAAAAGATACACCAAAGAATGGATTTACACATGCATCCTTCTGAAAATAAAAAGCCCTAAATTATACAAACATTTACGAACTAGGGAGTTACTTCCACTACCTGCACCGAGTACACTATCAACTTACATTAGGCATATCGACAGCTCTTACGGATTTCAAAATAAATTATTTGAACTTCTGAAAGAGAAAACAAAAAACATGCAAGAATTTGAACGGCATGGTACCCTGATGGTGGATGAGTGCAAAATAACTCCCTGCAAACACTTCGACAAAAATCGATTGGAAGTGATGGGATTTGTTGATTTAGGCGAATATACGCCAGACAACCAAAGAAACCAACTTGGGGATCATATTCTGGTAATAATGTTCCAGTCTTTCGCTGGGAAAAATATGCAAGCGCTTGCATGTTTTCTGTCCAGAGGCAATGTTACTGGAACCATCCTAGCCAAATTAATACTGGAAGCCATTCTTTTGAGTGAAGCGGCTGGGCTGTTTATTGACGTGGTCACATCAGATGGTGCCACCTGGAATAGGTCCATGTGGAAAGCCTTTGGTGCAGGAAATCCAGAAAAGCCTTGGAGTGTTCATCCCTGCAATGTAAAAAGAAAATTAAGGATGTGTTCAGATTTTCCACATTTATTGAAATGTATGCGAAACAGGCTTGTTGCAAAAAGAGAATTTCATGTGCCTGAAGGGAGAGTGCAATTGCGCCATTTTGAAAATCTTATAGAATACGATGCAAAAAACGAATTTAAACTGGCTTATAAATTGACCCGAAAGCACGTGAATCCAGAAAACCACGAGAAAATGAGGACAAAATATGCCTTTCAATTGTTTAGTGGGACAGTAGCAGATGCTTTGACGGTACTAAAAGAAAAAGGTATATCCGAGTTTGCTGACTGCGAACCTACAATACAGTTTTGCAGACGAATAAATCAACTGTGTGATATTTTGAATTCGAGTTATTTTAATGGACTAAAAACAAATTCTGCCGAGCAACAAGCATTAGAAGATTTTTTAATTTACATTTATGGGAATCTTGTGCACATCCTGACTTTTATTTAACAAAGTCTACAAGTGATGGGTTAAAAGCCACCATCAACACTACTCTTGATTTATTAAAATATTGCACCCAAGAGTTAGGGTATAAGTACCTGATGACATCACGTATCAATCAAGATCCACTTGAACACTTCTTTGGATTAATGAGAGCAAGCGGTGGTGCTAATACTAGTGGAGAGTCACTACAGATTGCACAGATCTTTAGGCTGATGTCACTATATTCTTTAATTAAACCTCCAAAAGGAAGCAATGTAACTGGTGGAAATATGCTTGCTGCCCTAGTTGATAACACATCAGATTTCTTGAGCTACAACAGAGCAGACAATAAACAAATAACAAAAAAAGACATTGACTTACAACTCGATCAGGCCTTAGAAGAAAATATCACATGTGGTGCATACGTTCATTTTGAAGATAATAGAGAAGCATTTGCCTATGTTTGTGGTTTCATCGCTCGAAGGCACAAAACTGACAATTGTCAAAATTGTGTTAAAACAATTGTGGGGGAAGGATTGGAATCATATAATACTTTCATAATATTGAGAAGCAGAGGGCATTTAACATTTCCTTCAATCGCCCTCGTTATTCTTCTTGAAGAAATTGAACATATTATTGCTGAGAAACTTCAGCAAGACATTAAGAAAAATACTTTCCTTGAAATTCTTGCTTCAATCGGAATACAAAAAATTCATCATTTTGTAGGATGTCCAAATCATAAGTCGGAAATGACGAAAAAAATCCTGTTTTCATTTTTAATAACTAGACTTTCATTTTCATGCCAAAAAGAGGCACGAAAGAGGTCTTCAGAATCTACAAACTCTAAAAAATATAGCAAATTGGCAAAACTGGTTTAAATTACAATTCTTTAATAAATAACTTTTAACCAAACTACTTACTGTTTTTGTTGTGGATAAAAACTTTCGTTATATTTACATTTACCACTGGCAGCGTTTCTTAAATGATTCATTCATGGTCTGGCACCTACAACCCACTAGGGTTTTAGTGGATTTAGCCTCCTTTATAAGCCTCTTCCACTGTTCCTTATTCAATTTCCTTAAGACTTCCAACACTGCATTTTCCTATCTTATTCTAGATCACCTAGCTAGGATGAATTGAGGGAGTTTCCAGTTCCTTCTAAGTCGCCCTCAATTATTTTCTAAATTACTCTCTCTCCGGTCTCCGGACATTCAGGAAACATGTTCAGCCCATCGAAGTACTGCCTTCCTTGTCATCCCCATTATGTCTGTCCAAGATGTCTGTCTCTTGGTAATTGGTATAATCTGGCCAGTTCATGATTATATCTTATTCTATTTACACCTTGATCATCCTCCACTGGTCCACATATTATCCGTTTTAGAATTTTTCTTTTAAACGCACACAATCACAACAACAGGATTGGTCAAATGATGATTCGCAATAATTGCAAGTGATGAATTTTAAAACACAATTCACATTAAAACAGAAATTAATAAATAATAATAATAATTAACTACACTAATGTATTTCTAAACACGTGGCATTCGTGGCAAATGATAGATACATAACCTAAAATTAAAATTTGTGTCAATTTTTGAAGTACCTTGGTAAGGTTGCGCCATCTATTTTCCACAAAGTAAACGGCTTACTAGCTCTCATTTTTGACACAATTATTTACATTGAAACATAGGCAAGCTGTTCTACCAGACGTCTATATATCTTGGTTGGGATATAGTTGACATGTGCGAGCAACCAAAATAGCCCAGGATACACCACCTAAATAACCTAGAACGTTACTGTATATACCGCGACCTGGAAGGGATAAAAATAACATTAGAAATACGAATATCAATAAAACCAAAATCATACTTACGCTTTGCCCATAATTTAACAGCTCTAAGTGTAAGCCTGAAATTTTCTATATGAGGTACTAATCGCAAGATTTCGTCAGTCACACGACTTCCGTTTAGACTTCTCACACATTTTGGATCCAAATCTTTCAGCAAATAATCGTCTTCAAGGCTCATATTGTCTGGAACTTCTTTTACTAGAAGTCGAGCGAACAACATATCAATTTCAACGCCATCAAAGTTCATTTTAATGAGCGGTACAAAACTTTTCTCGACAGCCTATTTAATAGAAAAGTAAGCAGATCAATATAAATTGCAGTAATTAAATTTGTTTTATTACTTACCCTCAAGTCTGTAACTTCCGGCTGCTCTTTTAAAAGTTGGCAAAAAGAATTAAAATAATCAGTTCTGTGAGTATGTCTTGGAGCTACACATAATGCGTCTATATCGGTACCTTTACCATGGACCTAGGATGATACATATATCAGTTTAAAAACATTAAAATAAACAAAATAAATACTTACGCCTAACCTGTAACTGCCAAACGTATACAGTTTTCCGCCAACATCTTCAGCAACACTTTCTGGTATGTTTCTTGCAATTGAAACATCTTTAATCCACTTTTTGACTAATGCATATAGTTTTCCAAGAATAATCATGCGGTGATTTAGTTCTTGGTCCGATTCGAATACGCCGCACAGTTTCAATGCTTCCTCGAGTTCGGCAGATTTTATCAAATCAAACGTGCTTGGAGGTGCTAGTGATATAGCAGACGTCATGCCCAAGATGGCTTTTTGTCGCTGTTTTTCCTGTTCCTCCTTTTGTTTCTTTAGAGCTGCGTATTGTATTTGCCAAATCTTGTACGTGGTCCACTAAAATTCAAAAATAAAAATATAAGACAAGAGAATCTATTCTTATTTAAACCCATGGTGATGGGTTCAAATTTCTAAACTGTTTGAATTTAATGCTCTACTATGTCCCATTTAATAAATAATTAAAAATAAAATAAAAAAATTAAATAATTATGAAAAAATAATATGAATAAAAAAATAAATAAAATAGAAGTAAAACCTAAATTAAAAATTTTAACTAAACCTAAACTAAAATAAAAAAAGAGAATGTTTTAAACGTTAAAAATAACAATGAAATTCGCTGCCAGTGCTAAATTTACTTGTAAAAATCTTATTAAATCTTTAGTTTAGTTAAGAGACAAACCCAAGACAAAAAATTCCAAGTACAAAGAATAAAATTAAAAAAAAAGACACTTACACATTTGACATACGAAGGAGCTGGTGTCTGGAGGTGCGGAAGAATGTCTGATATTTTCGCCATTATGATAAATTGCAGCAAGTACTATCAAAAACACTAAGATGCGTACTGGCACACTGACAGTTTTATAATAAACAGTTGATAATTTTTCGCCTGTTTACATAGGGGCCCTGCTTAAAAAGAATGCATATGATTGGCCGACCGCATGCACCAATGTAGTGCGGGGGGCGGGGGCTATCGAGCAGGCGCTGAAGATACACTGGACTACTACGTGCATTGTAACCAACAGGCAAGCGTGACGTCAACACGTATACCGAGCAACTGTTTCTACTGCAATATATGGATGCTGTTCCTTTTTTTGGGGTTTTACTCGAAATTAAAATTTTTTAACTAACATTTCACTAATAAAAATCAATTTAATTTAATATTAGTTTACATAATTTCCGTCTCCCTAAATATTTCGTTCTAATTATTAAAATTTTAAATTAAATTAATTATTAATTAATTAACATTTTATAAATTATAAGTAGAATTTATATTTCTGTTTATTTTAAAAATGGTACTTATGTTGTGTAACCACAGCTCTCTTGTGCCTGTCTAATTTTATTGTAATTATCTAATAACCACAATCAACTATTTACAAAGATAAGAATTAGGTATTTTTCATAACTCATAAGCCAGAACGAAATATTTTATTTACAAGCGCTGTAATTCTCTTCTAAAATCGAATGGTTGTTATGCTTATTATATTAAATTAAAACCACCCACCTACACTAAGAAAAATTGCCCTTCCCTTTAATTTAATTAACTTGCCTTATTAGGAAATAAAATGTTCTCTTTAAAAATCAGATTTTTTGAAATTTTAAAACTGTTTAACATCAATAAACTGAAACATAAGCAAAAAAACAAAATGTTTTATTTACAAATTTATATCAAGATCAGCAGTCTCCATTCGCGTATTATGCAGCATAAGCAAAAACGTGCTTTATTGACAATATATTTCAAGTTGCTAAGCATCTTGTTAACTACTAAAGGATTTTGTAAAATACCTAGATATTATGGAAATATCCTATACTGATCAGATAACCACAGCCATTTATACATCTAGCTATGAACAGCACAAAATTTTGTGCAGATGTTTAATAACATTTAGGCTATTTAAACGCTCTGTTCCATGGCAGATGTTATACCTCTAAAAATGTATTTAAATTTTCAAAGTTTTGTATCTATCAGTCACCTACAGTCAAATATTTCATAGTTATTTATTATTTGCATTCCTTCCTAATGGACTGTTTATTATTATTTTCTAATATTCTGGGCTGCGGTATTTGCAAAATTTTCTATCGGTCTTTTAAGAAAAGATGTCTTTAAGAGCTTTCTCTTTTTTCCTGCAGTTAAATATTTAAATGTTATTTATTATTTGAATTCCTTTCTAATGACCTGTTTATTGTTACTATTTTCTTTTATTCTGCGCAGAGAAATTTGCAAAACATTCTACCGCTCTTTTAAGAAAAGATGCCTTTAAGTACTTTCTCTTTTTTCCTGCAGTCAAATATTTAAATGTTATTTATTATTTGACTTCCTTTCTAATGACCTGTTTGTTATTATTTTCTTTTATTCTGCGCAGAGGAATTTGCAAAATTTTCTATGGCTTTTTTAAGAAAAGTTACCTTTAAGTACTTTCTCTTTTTTCCTGCAGTCAAATATTTGAATGTTGTTTATTATTTGAATTCCTTTCTAATGACCTGTTTGTTATTATTTTCTTTTATTCTGCGCAGAGGAATTTGCAAAGTTTCCTACGGCTCTTTTAAGAAAAGATACCTTTAAGTAGGTACTTTCTCTTTTTTCCTGCAGTCAAATATTTAAATGTTATTTATTATTTGAATTCCTATCTAATGACCTGTTTATTGTTATTATTTTCTTTTATTCTGCGCAGAGGAATTTGCAAAACATTCTACCGCTCTTTTAAGAAAAGATGCCTTTAAGTACTTTCTCTTTTTTCCTGCAGTCAAATATTTAAATGTTATTTATTATTTGAATTCCTTTCTAATGACCTGTTTGTTATTATTTTCTTTTATTCTGCGCAGAGGAATTTGCAAAATTTTCTATGGCTTTTTTAAGAAAAGTTACCTTTAAGTACTTCCTCTTTTTTCCTGCAGTCAAATATTTGAATGTTGTTTATTATTTGAATTCCTTTCTAATGGCCTGTTTGTTATTATTTTCTTTTATTCTGCGCAGAGGAATTTGCAAAGTTTCCTACGGCTCTTTTAAGAAAAGATACCTTTAAGTACTTTCTCTTTTTTCCTGCAGTCAAATATTTAAATGTTATTTATTATTTGAATTCCTTTCTAATGACCTGTTTATTGTTATTATTTTCTTTTATTCTGCGCAGAGGAATTTGCAAAACATTCTACCGCTCTTTTAAGAAAAGATGCCTTTAAGTACTTTCTCTTTTTTCCTGCAGTCAAATATTTAAATGTTATTTATTATTTGAATTCCTTTCTAATGACCTGTTTATTGTTATTATTTTCTTTTATTCTGGGCAGAGGAATTTGCAAAACATTCTACCGCTCTTTTAAGAAAAGATGCCTTTAAGTACTTTCTCTTTTTTCCTGCAGTCAAATATTTAAATGTTATTTATTATTTGAATTCCTTTCTAATGACCTGTTTGTTATTATTTTCTTTTATTCTGCGCAGAGGAATTTGCAAAGTTTCCTACGGCTCTTTTAAGAAAAGATACCTTTAAGTAGGTACTTTCTCTTTTTTCCTGCAGTCAAATATTTAAATGTTATTTATTATTTGAATTCCTTTCTAATGACCTGTTTATTGTTATTATTTTCTTTTATTCTGAGCAGAGGAATTTGCAAAACATTCTACCGCTCTTTTAAGAAAAGATGCCTTTAAGTACTTTCTCTTTTTTCCTGCAGTCAAATATTTAAAAGTTATTTATTATTTGAATTCCTTTCTAATGACCTGTTTGTTATTATTTTCTTTTATTCTGCGCAGAGGAATTTGCAAAATTTTCTATGGCTTTTTTAAGAAAAGTTACCTTTAAGTACTTCCTCTTTTTTCCTGCAGTCAAATATTTGAATGTTGTTTATTATTTGAATTCCTTTCTAATGGCCTGTTTGTTATTATTTTCTTTTATTCTGCGCAGAGGAATTTGCAAAGTTTCCTACGGCTCTTTTAAGAAAAGATACCTTTAAGTACTTT
This sequence comes from Agrypnus murinus, assembly GCA_929113105.1. Classification (NCBI taxonomy): domain Eukaryota; kingdom Metazoa; phylum Arthropoda; class Insecta; order Coleoptera; family Elateridae; genus Agrypnus; species Agrypnus murinus. The sequence continues at coordinate 12,225,082 of OV816027.1, forward strand.
CTCTTTTTTCCTGCAGTCAAATATTTAAATGTTATTTATTATTTGAATTCCTTTCTAATGACCTGTTTATTGTTATTATTTTCTTTTATTCTGGGCAGAGGAATTTGCAAAACATTCTACCGCTCTTTTAAGAAAAGATGCCTTTAAGTACTTTCTCTTTTTTCCTGCAGTCAAATATTTGAATGTTGTTTATTATTTGAATTCCTTTCTAATGACCTGTTTGTTATTATTTTCTTTTATTCTGCGCAGAGGAATTTGCAAAGTTTCCTACGGCTCTTTTAAGAAAAGATACCTTTAAGTAGGTACTTTCTCTTTTTTCCTGCAGTCAAATATTTAAATGTTATTTATTATTTGAATTCCTTTCTAATGACCTGTTTATTGTTATTATTTTCTTTTATTCTGAGCAGAGGAATTTGCAAAACATTCTACCGCTCTTTTAAGAAAAGATGCCTTTAAGTACTTTCTCTTTTTTCCTGCAGTCAAATATTTAAAAGTTATTTATTATTTGAATTCCTTTCTAATGACCTGTTTGTTATTATTTTCTTTTATTCTGCGCAGAGGAATTTGCAAAATTTTCTATGGCTTTTTTAAGAAAAGTTACCTTTAAGTACTTCCTCTTTTTTCCTGCAGTCAAATATTTGAATGTTGTTTATTATTTGAATTCCTTTCTAATGGCCTGTTTGTTATTATTTTCTTTTATTCTGCGCAGAGGAATTTGCAAAGTTTCCTACGGCTCTTTTAAGAAAAGATACCTTTAAGTACTTTCTCTTTTTTCCTGCAGTCAAATATTTAAATGTTATTTATTATTTGAATTCCTTTCTAATGACCTGTTTATTGTTATTATTTTCTTTTATTCTGCGCAGAGGAATTTGCAAAACATTCTACCGCTCTTTTAAGAAAAGTTACCTTTAAGTACTTCCTCTTTTTTCCTGCAGTCAAATATTTGAATGTTGTTTATTATTTGAATTCCTTTCTAATGGCCTGTTTGTTATTATTTTCTTTTATTCTGCGCAGAGGAATTTGCAAAGTTTCCTACGGCTCTTTTAAGAAAAGATGCCTTTAAGTACTTTCTCTTTTTTCCTGCAGTCAAATATTTAAATGTTATTTATTATTTGAATTCCTTTCTAATGACCTGTTTATTGTTATTATTTTCTTTTATTCTGGGCAGAGGAATTTGCAAAACATTCTACCGCTCTTTTAAGAAAAGATGCCTTTAAGTACTTTCTCTTTTTTCCTGCAGTCAAATATTTGAATGTTGTTTATTATTTGAATTCCTTTCTAATGACCTGTTTGTTATTATTTTCTTTTATTCTGCGCAGAGGAATTTGCAAAGTTTCCTACGGCTCTTTTAAGAAAAGATACCTTTAAGTAGGTACTTTCTCTTTTTTCCTGCAGTCAAATATTTAAATGTTATTTATTATTTGAATTCCTTTCTAATGACCTGTTTATTGTTATTATTTTCTTTTATTCTGAGCAGAGGAATTTGCAAAACATTCTACCGCTCTTTTAAGAAAAGATGCCTTTAAGTACTTTCTCTTTTTTCCTGCAGTCAAATATTTAAAAGTTATTTATTATTTGAATTCCTTTCTAATGACCTGTTTGTTATTATTTTCTTTTATTCTGCGCAGAGGAATTTGCAAAATTTTCTATGGCTTTTTTAAGAAAAGTTACCTTTAAGTACTTCCTCTTTTTTCCTGCAGTCAAATATTTGAATGTTGTTTATTATTTGAATTCCTTTCTAATGGCCTGTTTGTTATTATTTTCTTTTATTCTGCGCAGAGGAATTTGCAAAGTTTCCTACGGCTCTTTTAAGAAAAGATACCTTTAAGTACTTTCTCTTTTTTCCTGCAGTCAAATATTTAAATGTTATTTATTATTTGAATTCCTTTCTAATGACCTGTTTATTGTTATTATTTTCTTTTATTCTGCGCAGAGGAATTTGCAAAACATTCTACCGCTCTTTTAAGAAAAGATGCCTTTAAGTACTTTCTCTTTTTTCCTGCAGTCAAATATTTAAATGTTATTTATTATTTGAATTCCTTTCTAATGACCTGTTTATTGTTATTATTTTCTTTTATTCTGGGCAGAGGAATTTGCAAAACATTCTACCGCTCTTTTAAGAAAAGATGCCTTTAAGTACTTTCTCTTTTTTCCTGCAGTCAAATATTTAAATGTTATTTATTATTTGAATTCCTTTCTAATGACCTGTTTGTTATTATTTTCTTTTATTCTGCGCAGAGGAATTTGCAAAGTTTCCTACGGCTCTTTTAAGAAAAGATACCTTTAAGTACTTTCTCTTTTTTCCTGCAGTCAAATATTTAAATGTGATTTATTATTTGAATTCCTTTCTAATGACCTGTTTATTGTTATTATTTTCTTTTATTCTGAGCAGAGGAATTTGCAAAACATTCTACCGCTCTTTTAAGAAAAGATGCCATTAAGTACTTTCTCTTTTTTCCTGCAGTCAAATATTTAAATGTTATTTATTATTTGAATTCCTTTCTAATGACCTGTTTATTGTTATTATTTTCTTTTATTCTGGGCAGAGGAATTTGCAAAACATTCTACATCTCTTGGTATTGCGGCCGTTGAGTCCATCCCCACCCTTTTTATGCAAATGACCCGCGATCTAATTAATATTCAAATGAGGCGCGATCTAATTAAATGCGCGAATTAAATAAGCGAATTAAATTAATTCACGATATCATTTGCAAATCTCATCTTTCATTTACATATATCATCTCTCACATGCATACGCGAATTAAATTAATTCACGGTATTATTTGCATCTCATCTCTCATTTGCCTAGCTCATTTTTTTATATCTCATATGCATGCGCGAATTAAATTAATTCACGGTATCGTTTGCATATCTCATCTCTCATTTACATAACTCATCTCTCATTTGTACATCTTATTTTTATATATCATTTGCATCTGTCATCTCTCTCTCATAAATTTATTTTAAAATAAATCTTGTTGTCATTCCTAATTGATATTTAAATATAGATCTATACGTCATATGATTAACATACGTGTAATATAATTAACATGTAGAAACATCTAGGATAATAATACGAGAAAAATTTACTTTCATGTATACAAGGTACCTCTAAAAGGTTACTGTCTATCACCTGTCGGATTATCTCTATTGCATTTTGACATGTTTAAATCCAAACGCCATAAACATTTTAAATACAGTCTACAAGTAAATCGATAATGGTCATGTAATTATTATCTTAACATCTTTTCATTTACAATTATCTAGTAAAAATGTATTGTTTTATACGATTGACAAATATTAACAGATTAGCTTTCTTTTGAAATTTCTTGAAAGTTTTTAGTTGATTATTTCTCAGGAACGCAAATTCTATTTGAAAGAAAACAATTAGCGTCGTTATGATTTCCTAAAAATCTATTTAAGTAAAACTTTTAAAATACTGTATAGAATTATTTTAAAATTCAAAAAGATTTTCTGTAGCTATTTATAATTGTTTAAGAAGTTACTTCAAATTAATGTTATTGCATGAAAATACGTACAAGGTAGTTAGTCACGTTGTTTTTCAACATTCCTTAAAACTGTTTTCAATTATAAATAAACAAAACGTTCGTACAGATGACTGATGAATTCAAGTTCAAAGATTTTAACCTGTTAATTGGTTTTACATCTCTTAACATACTCAGCCTTGTGTTAATCTGTACAAGTTAGACGTGTAGAAATTTGAATACGTAAATAATTTGAAAGAGACATAACATTATAACGTACTATGTGTGATTAGTTGTATTGTTTCAGAGCTCTGAATCATACAGATTTGATGTACGCTTCATTAACTTTTTTAACCGAGAAACATGTTTATTATTATTGTTTACTTAAGATTAATACGAGTTCTTTCTATAATAACTAGCAGTTTTCAAGAAAAGTTGTTTTATTTTAAAACTATTGTTTATCATAATTACGCCGAAAACTGATATAAAAACCCCGAAATTTCTGTTTCCCAAGCATTCCGAAGTGTTACCAAATCATCAAGATAGTTACATCAAGTGAATATTAAAATCAGGTATGTTTTATTTTTGCTTATATTTTAAAAACTATATGTAAATGTTTACGATTATTTTAGATCGACTTCCGTTTAGATCGTCTACAGTTCCTAAGAAATATAATTTATCGTTAAGAAATATTAATTTTTCTTATTTTGAAATTCATCAAGTAAGTGCAATATTTAATTAAAATCAGGTATGTTTTATTTTTGCTTATATTTTAAAAACTATATGTAAATGGTTTACGATTGTTTTAGATCGACTTCCATTTAGATCGTCTACAGTTCCTAAGAAATATAATTTATCGTTAAGAAATATTAATTTTCCTTATTTGAAATTCATCAAGTAAGTGCAATTTTTAATTATGTTATGCAAACTGATCATTTGTACTTTTTAGATCGTCTACAATTCCATATCAATAAGAAATATTATATTCTTATTTGAAACTCAACTGGCAAGTTATTTATGTTTTAACTATATTTCTACCTCTATACCTAGTGCTCAGGGAGTACTTACCTAGCCGAACACAGCGGACCAGATCTACAATCAAGTGTGTGAGACCGCACACCCTGTGTTCATTCTTGTTTCCCTTCTATACCTAATGTTCTTAAGCCCCCTAATGAGACTGCACTTATTATTTTTGAGATTTGTTTCAGATTAAGTTATTTATTTTTTAACTATATTTCTACCTCTATACCTAGTGCTTAGGGAGTACTTACCTAGCCGAACACATCGGACCAGGTCTAAAATACGGTGTGTGAGACCGCACACCCTGTTTTCATTCCTGTTTCCCTTCTATACCTAATGTTCTTAAGCCCCCTAATGAGACTACACTTATTATTTTTTGAAATTTGTTTCAGATTGACTACAGTTCCTATATACATACATCATATCCAAAATGTCTTCTCTCTACGAAGTAATCAACGAAAGTGTGTCCACTATAAAGAAATTTGGTACACAGAGTGGTATTTAAAGTCAACGATGCACCAGACGGCGAAAACCATTTGGACTTTTTTAAATCGGCCGTTAATCAAATTTTATCGAATTTATTAAATCGAGCACAGTCTTCAGATAAAATTGGAGCCACGTTTGAATTCGACAACTTTAATCTAAAACTGCCGGGCTACATGAGCTTCAAAAGAGCCGACGAGATTACGTTTAACGATGTCTGGGGCATCCTTGAAAGCATTCTTCAGTCCGACCCCGAAGCGTTCAGCTCGGACACGTTTAGACTGATAGCCACAATTGTAACACCACCTGCAGGGCAGGGACGCATCCGTAGCGGTCTTTACAGTACATTCGCTGAAGAGTGTAGCAAACGTAGAGGGATTCAGACTATTAAAAATACTGACAATTTATGTCTACCAAGAGCTCTAGTTGTAGCTAAGGATCATGTAGATAAACTTCCTAATTACAACGCATTTAGAAGAAACCAAGATGCGCAAAAGATAAAGGCTGAGGAATTAATGCGAGAAGCCGATGTAACTGCCATTCCAGCAGAAGAAGCAGGGGTTAATGAGTTAAGACTCTTTCAGCAGTATCTTACCAACTATAAGATCACTGTGTACAGCTACGGTACAAAGGGTTGCGATGTAATCTTTGAAGGTACTGCTGATACGGAGAAGAAGATCAATCTCCTATACCATGAACGACATTACAACGTAATCACCTCTCTGACCTCAGCCTTTGCCTATAGCTACTTTTGCGAGCACTGCCATACACCGTACGATCATAAAAGTCATCATAGGTGTGAGAAGTCATGTATAGGGTGCGGTAGCTCTCCGCCATATGTAGGACAAGCCCAATTGATCAGGTGTTAGGACTGCAGACGTGATTTCCGAAGCCAAGAATGTTTTGACAAACACAAACATGCTATGTGTCAGAGCGTTAAAAAGTGTGAAGACTGTTTTAGGATCATAAACCTCAAAACTAGAACAGAAGCTCATGTATGCGGAGAAATTTATTGTAAAATGTGCCAAAGCCATATGCCGGAGAATCATTTTTGCTACATACGACCATCGGGTAAAATGGCTGGGGAGCAGGACGTTCTATTCGTGTTCTTTGACTTGGAGACCCGTCAAGAAAAGGAAATTGCACCCGACGTGAAACTACACGAAGCAAATTTATGCGTTATTCCAGCAGGTGTGCGGGAACAAATCAGAAAAGAAAAATGCATGCAAGGTTTTATGACGCATCTGCTAGAGGTAAGGAAGAAATTCAAAAAGGTTGTAGCAGTTGCTCATAACGGGCAATATTTTGACACCCAATTCATTTTAAACCACGTTATTACGAACACCTCAATAAAACCAGAACTCATCATGCGCGGTACAAAAATTCTACTGCTAGAACTAGATAACCTGAAATTAATCAATTCACTCAACTTTTTCCCTATGGCTCTGGCAGAGTTGCCTAAACCCTTCGATCTACCAGCTCCCAAGGGATACTTCCCGCACCTATTCAACACCGAAGCCAACGCCAACTATGTCGGCTTGTTACCCGACGTCAAATTCTACAGCCCGGATACTATGAAGCCAAAAGCTGGCGAAGAGTTCCTAAAGTGGTACGATGCAAATAGGGACACAGAGTTCGCTATGCAACGTGACCTAGTCGGATATTGCAGAACCGACGTTGATATTTTAAAGAGAGCCTGTATCCACTTTACGAATCTCTTTATTAAAGAATGCGATGTTGACCCGTTCACGGAAGCCATCACCATAACACCTGAGATAAAACAGCTAGAGAAGCATCCAATCCTTTTAAACACACCGCTAAATCCGCGTGATGCTTTTTACGGCAGATGTACAGGAACTGCAAAGCTTAAACATAATGTGAAAAACGGGGAAAAGATCAGGTATGTAGATGTATGCTCCCTTTATCCATGGGTATGTAAATATGGAAAGTTCCCCGTTGGACATCCTAAAGTCTACGTCGGTAGGGAAGAGTGTCAGCAGCTTATTCGGGATAAAGGGGGTATAGAAAACGTTAATGGTGTAATGAAATGCACTGTTTTACCGCTTCAAGATCTATACCATCCGGTCTTACCCGTAAAGTTACATAAAAAGTTGTTGTTTCCCTTATTTCGCTCCTGTACTGAAGACCTCAACCAAGCAGAATGTCATCATTCCGTATCCGAACGAGTCATTAGCGGAACATGGGTCGTGGATGAGGTGGTTACAGCGGTACGAAAGGGTTACATTATACAAGTTGTACAGGAGATCTGGTCATACGATGTAACCCGGTATGATAGGGAATCGATGGACGGCGGTTTGTTTTCGGGGTTCATAGATAAGTTCCTAAAAATGAAGCAGGAAGCTAGCGGTTGGCCCAGCGAATGTGTAAATAACCTTGAAAACAGAGGTCGTTATATCAACGAATATGTGTTGAACGAAGGAGTCCTCCTGGAATCGTCGAAAATCGTGAAGAACCCCGGATTGAGATCGCTGGTCAAGTTGATGTTAAATTCATTTTAGGGTAAGTAGTACAATAGTCTTACGTAGTTTTCTTTACTTAATAATAATTGTATTATAGGGAAATTCGGTCAGCGTGAGAATCAATCGAAAACTTCAATTATCAATGAGCCCAAGGAGTTTTTCGACCTCTTAGCCAATCCCAGCGTAGAAGTTAACAACGTGCAGGAGATAAATGACGAGGTGATTGCGGTTAACTGGCAACATAAAGAGGAAGCAGCAGATCTTCTGTCGTCAGTAAACGTCGTCATCGCGGCATTTGTAACAACCCAAGCAAGTCTTAAGTTGTATAGCTATCTGGATCAGCTAGGCGAGAGAGTGCTGTACTATGATACAGGTAACCATTATTCATTTCTCTCTTGAAATTTGATAACTACTAAGTATGTTTTTTGTTACAGATTCTGTAATATACGTGTCCAGGCCCGGGGAAGAAGATCTACCAACCGGCAACTTCCTGGGCGATCTCGCCGACGAGCTTGAGGATTACGGACCAGGGGCATACATTATAGAATTTGTATCAGGGGGTCCCAAGAATTACGCCTACAAGGTGTATTCCCCTACTATCGGTCTGGCATATGTGGTCGTAAAGGTGAAAGGGATCACCCTCAATCACGGCGCGGCTCAAAAAATAAACTGACTCCATGTTGCGTCTGCTGGACGACATGGACTCAAAGATTATGATCGAGTCCAGTAACATCAGGCGCACGACTAACCACCAACTTGTAACGCGAACGGAATCAAAGGCCTACAGAATAACGTTCGGCAAGCGACGTCGTATAGACGACTTTTATTCCGTTTCGTACGGATTTAAAGCGCCATATATCTAATATCTGTATATAGTTTTCAAAATAATTTTTTCTTTATATAGTTTAATAATGTTTGTATATTTTTTAACATATATTTAAATTAATCGTATGTAATAGATGTAATAGTTTAAATAATACCTGTATATAGTTTTCAAATTGTTATATCTTTTACACGTTTCACTGTGTTATCAATTATTTTGTAATGTTATAACATGTATTATATTATTCGTAAATAATAGATGTAATATGATTTATTTCTTGTCTTTTTATTTCTGTAATTTAAGGTAAAAAATAAAAAACAAATATTTTATACAAAAACTTTTATTGAAAGAAGAAAATACATTTCATATTGATATATAATACTAAATTATATCTAGAAGAAAATACATTTCATATTGATATATAATACTAAATTATATCTAAAATAATACATAAGTATACTATCATAAGCCTATACTTATCATCATCAGTATGTAACGATAACCCTTTACTTTAGCGTAGGGAATAAACTCCGCTAAATCTATTTGAAACAAATCATCATAAGCCTTTATTATAGTACTACGTCTTTTTTCTAGCTGATCTATGTATTTCATCGACAACGGTTTGTTTTGCGTTCATCTCTGTTAATAACTGCAGTTACTCAAATTATAAGCTATGTAAGACTGAACTATTAAATAGAATGTAAAGTAATATATCCTACGACTATTGCGAGGTTCTTTGAGTAATTATCAAATTTTGTAGGTCTACAAGCGGTGATCTATCAAAATTTTTAGATCTAGAATCTGCTTTAGCAAGAAGCCATAAAGTTGCCCTAGACAGTTCTATACAAAGCGAGGTCAAAGTTTTAATACTATCGCGTAGCGCGTCGTGACTGATGTTAGATATCTCGCTATACATATACCATTTTGTAACTGCATACTCTGCATCTACGGGGTCCGCTAAATTGATTAATTTTTGTTTCTTACAGTCAAAAGTTTTATTTTCTAGTATTAAAGCATGTTTCTTTGTTACCAGATCTGAATCATTAATAGCGTGGCCTGCGTTTGTAATTCTTTTGTTTTCTAAATCGAAATTCTGGTTTTCTGTTAGCTTAAATCCTACCCCGGGAGGACCTGGAACTGTTACAGCATCTCCAACTATTGAACGTCCGAACAAATCTATAGTAGCATTCATACTGCGAATGATAATGGTAACGAACTGACTACTTACAACCGTGATGAAATCTTTTATTCTATAATACCTTCTTCTTTTAACTCGGAAATAATTGAAATTATTTTGTTTTCATTCAGAGAACTACTGTTACCGGCTTCTTTTACAGCAAATAACAAACGAAGTCGATCGACAAGTTCGTTAGCTTTATTCCAATATACAAATTCGACTTTCGTATCGTTTAACTTTTTGAAATTTACAATCGAAGGAATACCTGCACCGGTAAATCTATCTAGATTCGGCATGATTACGTTTTCATATTTCCAATGTTTAACACCTATTAATTTACCGCGAGGTCTATACTCCTTTCTATGTGCATTGGTAAGACCAATGATTTTTGTATAATTCTCTATATCCTCTTCCGTTGGAATAGAGTCTAATTGTTTAAGTGTTAGTAAATTAAACAAGCCCGGGGTTCCCCTGAAAAGGTTGTTTTTAATTATAATATCATTTCCTTGTAACGTTACCCGAGAACAAGCAAATTTCCATTCGTCTAGATCTTTATTGTACCTGAGCGCATACCGTGTTCGATCTATGTTGCTACCACCGCTAGTTAGTAACATACCGTAATATTTCGGAAGTTCATGATAGTCATTTAGTTCATCTTCCTCATCTGTATCTGAAGAGGATGATGTTACTTGTTTTTTAACTTTCAATGAGAGTGTAGTAGTTGAAACCGTTACCGGTTGCGTTGTAATTTTTAATAGGGGAACGTTAACTGATTCGGCAATAGTTTCCAAAGGAGATATAACTTGTTTATGAGTATCACGATAAATACGTTCTGCTTCAGATTTATCACGACGAAAGTAAGCAAATTTTTTACGTATAGCCTTGCGTGCGTTTATTATTTTACGTTTTAAACTTAAATCATATGAGCTCGACATGCTGATAACTTTAAGAGAGAACTAAACGATTCGAGTCTAATTATAAACTTATATATGTATCAAAACCTTTCCGATATCTACCGTTGTTTAGGGAACAATCTTTATTAATAACTAGGAAATCCTACGGATCCTTCCAACACATACGACAATTGTTTTTGAAGTCCTCATAGCTAACATCTCCTACAACATGATCCCTATACACATGCTTTAAATTTCGTCCTGTTTGAAAAAAATAATCAAGTTTGCGTTATCCCTTATCAAATGTTTCGGTATCTTTGCATATGTCTGACCTAAATAAAAGGAGTCAACACCCTTATGCCTATCCATACTAAAATATTCTCTAATTTTCTCCTGTTTGTCACAAATAATATCGTCGAAAATGAATACTGAATTAGGTTTGATGCTGCTAGGACTGATTACGTCATCGTTTTCACTAAACTCTTGATAACCGATGTTTTTAATAGGTTTCATAACTTCCTTTAAGAATTCGTATTTCGGTTGAAATAAGGATTTGGCATACAGGTAGATGTTTTCAAATTTTAATCCGTTTTCACTAATCAGTAGACCTAACATAACATTAGTTTTACCGCAGGAAGAAGGACCGCTCAGAATTGTTCGACAAGACGTAGGTAATAAGTCACCGTGTTTTCTATCATTGTCAGATTGTAGAGATACATCGCTGTCTAAATTAAATATGTTTAGCGTTTTCTTTTGTTTAACAGTTTCCATTATGGTATGCGTACGTGTTTAGTCACGGTTCCAGTGAATGGGTTATAATCTATCAAGGACGGGAGACGAGCGTTTCCGCTCTTTCTATCTATTGCGATAGCCTCCATACTTTTATTATGTCGTTTAGTTTCTTCTAGCTGTCTCTTATTACTATTACCGACGTTATCAGCTTTTGCTATACCCGAGGCACCTCCTATAATTGCTCCGAGAGCCGATAATCCCGCAAAGATTGGTATGAGAGGTAAAACACCCCCTGTAGTCGTAGGTACCGGAATAATTCGAGGTACTTTAACGTTTTTCCTACCTCCTACGTTTTTAATGATTCTTCTAGCGGCGTTCAACGCATGGTGTATTAAATCATTCCCAGTGAGGGTCTTACTTGCTCGATTCACCGTACTTACAAGCTTCTTTAAAATACCTCCTTTAAAAGTGACAATTTTCTTTGTATTTGCAATCTTCTTTGTCTTTCTCCTACTAGTCTTCCTATTCACACCCATTCCTAACTTTCGTTTAACCTTCATTATACCGGTTACAAGCAGAGCTAAAGCCTTTTCCCCTAACTTAGCAATATGCCTCCGAGCAATATGCCAGTCCTGTCCAGTCGGGCTTTTCCCTTATCACCATTACTTCGCACTAGTTTATGACAGTCGCCCAGCAGTCAGGCATTAGTCGACAGTTCTTCTGAAATCCAAAACAAAAGATCAGTTGCAAGACTGTCATAAACTTGAAGTTCTTGTTGTTTTTTGAAAAGGCTTCCAACACACCTCCGAGCAATGTGCCAGTCCTGTGGGATCTAGCAAATTGCTCGGGCCTTTCCCTTACCACCATTACTTCGCTCTAGTTTATGACAGTCGCCCAGCAGTCAGGCATTCAGTCGACAGTTGTTCTAAAATCTAAAACAAAAGAGCGCTTGAAAGACTGTCACAAACTTAAAGCTCTTGTTGTTTTTTGAAAAGGCCTCCCATCTCCCCTCCGAGCAATGTGCTAGTCATTTTGAATCCAGCAAATTGCTCGGGCATTTTCCTTACCACCATTACTTCGCTCTAGTTTATGACAGTCGCACAGCAGTCAGACATTCAGCCGTCAGTTATTCTAAAATCTAAAACAAAAGAGCAGTTGCAAGACTGGTAAGAGCTTGAAGTTTTTGTTATTTTTTGAAAAGGCCTCCCATCTCCCCTCCGAGCAATGTGCTAGTCATTTGGGATCTAGCAAATTGCCCGGTCCTTTCCCTTACCACCATTACTTCGCTCTAGTTTATGACAGTCGCCCAGCAGACTGGCATTCAGTCGACAGTTGCTCTAAAATCTAAAACAAAAGAGCAGTTGCAAGATTGGCACAAACTTGAAGGTTTTGTTGTTTTTTGAAAAGACCTCGCATCTCCCCTCCGAGCAATTTGCTAGTCATTTGGAATTCAGCAAATTGCTCGGGCCTTTCCCTTACCACCATTACTTCGCTCTAGTTTATGACAGTCGCACTTCAGTCAGATATTTAGTCGTCAGTTATTTTAAAATCTAAAACAAAAGAGCGCTTGAAAGACTGTCACAAAATTTGAAACTTTTGTTGTTGTTTGAAAAGGCCTCCCATCTCCCCTCCGAGCAATGTGCTAGGTCGTTTGGAAACCAGCAAATTTCTCGGGCCTTTCCCTTACCACCATTACTTTGCTCTAGTTTATGACAGTCGCAGAGCAGTCAGACATTCAGTCGTCAGTTATTCTAAAATCTAAAACAAAAAAGCAGTTGCAAGACTGGTAAGAGCTTGAAGTTTTTGTTGTTTTTTGAAAAGGCCTCCCATCTCCCCTCCGAGCAATGTGCTAGTCATTTGGGATCTAGCAAATTGCCCGGTCCTTTCCCTTACCACCATTACTTCGCTCTAGTTTATGACAGTCGCCCAGCAGTCAGGCATTCAGTCGACAGTTGCTCTAAAATCTAAAACAAAAGAGCAGTTGCAAGATTGGCACAAACTTGAAGGTTTTGTTGTTTTTTGAAAAGACCTCCCATCTCCCCTCCGAGCAATTTGCTAGTCATTTGGAATTCAGCAAATTGCTCGGGCCTTTCCCTTACCACCATTACTTCGCTCTAGTTTATGACAGTCGCACAGCAGTCAGACATTCAGCCGTCAGTTATTTTAAAATCTAAAACAAAAGAGCGCTTGAAAGACTGTCACAAAATTTGAAACTTTTGTTGTTTTTGAAAAGGCCTCCCATCTCCCCTCCGAGCAATGTGCTAGTCATTTTGAATCCAGCAAATTGCTCAGGCATTTCCCTTACCACCATTACTTCGCTCTAGTTTATGACAGTCGCACAGCAGTCAGACATTCAGCCGTCAGTTATTTTAAAATCTAAAACAAAAGAGCGCTTGAAAGACTGTCACAAACTTAAAGCTCTTGTTATTTTTTGAAAAGGCCTCCCATCTCCCCTCCGAGCAATGTGCTAATCATTTGGAATCCAGCAAATTGCTCGGGCCTTTCCCTTACCACCATTACTTCGCTCTAGTTTATGACAGTCGCACTTCAGTCAGATATTTAGTCGTCAGTTATTTTAAAATCTAAAACAAAAGAGCGCTTGAAAGACTGTCATAAAATTTGAAACTTTTGTTGTTGTTTGAAAAGGCCTCCCATCTCCCCTCCGAGCAATGTACTAGGTCGTTTGGAAACCAGCAAATTTCTCGGGCCTTTCCCTTACCACCATTACTTTGCTCTAGTTTATGACAGTCGCAGAGCAGTCAGGCATTCAGTCGTCAGTTATTCTAAAATCTAAAACAAAAGAGCAGTTGCAAGACTGGTAAGAGCTTGAAGTTTTTGTTGTTTTTTGAAAAGGCCTCCCATCTCCCCTCCGAGCAATGTGCTAGTCATTTGGGATCTAGCAAATTGCTCGGGCCTTTCCCTTACCACCATTATTTCGCCCTAGTTTATGACAGTCGTGCAGCAGTCAGACATTCAGTCAACAAGTTTTTTTTAATTAACTATACCTTTTTTTCATTTTTTTCTTCTGGATATCAGTCGACATTAAGGTAGATTGATACCATCAATATCAAAACCTTGATCATCAATCTCGAACCTAAAAGCAACTAACACAAACAAACTAACACATTTTAGTTTGATTATTGATATACTTCAAGCATCATAGCGATGAGTTTAGTCTCAACGTGTTTATGCCGTAGGCTCTTTTAAAATAAAAGAGAAATAATGTTCGATAAACAAATTAACACAAACAAAAAAAGTACTTAAAATAAAAAGATACGTAAGTACGTAAAGTAAAAGTAAATAAAGTAAAAAGTAATTAAAATAAAAAAAACAGTAAGAACATTTTACATGTTTATCATGTCTTAACAATAAGTGTCTTACCATCAGCGTAAGAAGCTTGTCAGGATAATCCGTAGGATGTAGCGACACAATTGGGATATACGTACGTCCGCCTATAATAGCTGCTGAGAACTGCCTGAATCAAAGTTGAATATCATTAAAAGTATATAAGAGAGCATTTAAGATACGACATTTTATGAATACTCTACCTCTACCTTTTCCGATACCCTTGTGCTTTTATGATCAATGACGTATAGTTACTTACGGCGGTTCATTTCTTGGTTGCCAACAATGATGGCAATGTACTACTTGTGCTTTCCAAAGGACGCTTACGATTGACGTTCTTCGTGTTACTAGCGGTAAACTCTCGTTCTCGTTTTAAGTAACTTGGTGCTAAGTACTGATAAAGTTCTCTCTTCCGCACGTGTCTAGCTTCCAGAGTCATACCCTGTTTGAGCGCATTAATATTTGCGGCTTGACCTGTCACAGTTGCGATGAACTTCTTTATGTGACAAGTGAGATCCACGTTTAGATTTTCCGTTTTGATAAACTTCAAACCAATGAACCACATTGTGCATTGAACGTTTGTATTCCTTTGTGATTCGAGCTGCGAGAAACTCTCTGGGTTTATGTGAGCTAGACTGATGTGTGGATTCCTCTCCAAACTGTCTAATAATTGAAAAAACATCTATTAGTAATGCGATCAAATTTGAATCTATTTAGAAACACTTACTTATGAATAATCGTATTCTACTCTCGACCAAACTGCACCAGTTCAGATGATCCTCTGTTGAACCTGAATATACTAGTAACACAATAAAATGATTATACTTAAGAAAGAATTGAGGTGGCTCGAATAATTTATTCCACGCATGTTTGCCCAACAGAATTTCTTCTGTAAGCATGAGCCCAGATTTCAACTCTTCCATTATTACCGTTCGCGTTGACATCGATACATTATACGTTGAGTTTTGTTGTGGGTAGGCAGGAGTGATTATTGGCATTAGATGGAATCGATCAGCCGCGTTTACCGTTGGATCCCAAACTGGAAGATCCAAATTGACATTTAATGGTCGTTTCAATAGAACAGGCTGTGGCCATTTCCATTGTGAAAACACCAAAAAGAATTTGTACACTAATATCGACGATGATGCGTTGGGATATAGTTGACATGCGCGAGCAACCAAAATAGCCCAGGATACACCACCTAAATAACCTAGAACGTTACTGTATATACCGCGACCTGGAAGGGATAAAAATAACATTAGAAATACGAATATCAATAAAACCAAAATCATACTTACGCTTTGCCCATAATTTAACAGCTCTAAGTGTAAGCCTGAAATTTTCTATATGAGGTACTAATCGCAAGATTTCGTCAGTCACACGACTTCCGTTTAGACTTCTCACACATTTTGGATCCAAATCTTTCAGCAAATAATCGTCTTCAATGCTCATATTGTCTGGAACTTCTTTTACTAGAAGTCGAGCGAACAACATATCAATTTCAACGCCATCAAAGTTCATTTTAATGAGCGGTACAAAACTTTTCTCGACAGCCTATTTAATAGAAAAGTAAGCAGATCAATATAAATTGCAGTAATTAAATTTGTTTTATTACTTACCCTCAAGTCTGTAACTTCCGGCTGCTCTTTTAAAAGTTGGCAAAAAGAATTAAAATAATCAGTTCTGTGAGTATGTCTTGGAGCTACACATAATGCGTCTATATCGGTACCTTTACCATGGACCTAGGATGATACATATATCAGTTTAAAAACATTAAAATAAACAAAATAAATACTTACGCCTAACCTGTAACTGCCAAACGTATACAGTTTTCCGCCAACATCTTCAGCAACACTTTCTGGTATGTTTCTTGCAATTGAAACATCTTTAATCCACTTTTTGACTAATGCATATAGTTTTCCAAGAATAATCATGCGGTGATTTAGTTCTTGGTCCGATTCGAATACGCCGCACAGTTTCAATGCTTCCTCGAGTTCGGCAGATTTTATCAAATCAAACGTGCTTGGAGGTGCTAGTGATATAGCAGACGTCATGCCCAAGATGGCTTTTTGTCGCTGTTTTTCCTGTTCCTCCTTTTGTTTCTTTAGAGCTGCGTATTGTATTTGCCAAATCTTGTACGTGGTCCACTAAAATTCAAAAATAAAAATATAAGACAAGAGAATCTATCCTTATTTAAACCCATGGTGATGGGTTCAAATTTCTAAACTGTTTGAATTTAATGCTCTACTATGTCTCATTTAATAAATAATTAAAAATAAAATAAAAAAATGAAATAATTATGAAAAATAATATGAATAAAAAAATAAATAAAATAGAAGTAAAACCTAAATTAAAAATTTTAACTAAACCTAAACTAAAATAAAAAAAGAGAATATTTTAAACGTTAAAAATAACAATAAAATTATCTGCCAGTGCTAAGTTTTCTTGTAAAAATCTTATTAAATTTTTAGTTTAGTTAAGAGACAAACCCAAGACAAAAAATTCCAAGTACAAAGAATAAAATTAAAAAAAAGACACTTACACATTTGACATACGAAGGAGCTGGTGTCTCGAGGTGCGGAAGAATGTCTGATATTTTCGCCATTATGATAAATTGCAGCAAGTACTATCAAAAACACTAAGATGCGTACTGGCACACTGACAGTTTTATAATAAACAGTTGATAATTTTTCGCCTGTTTAAATAGGGGCCCTGCTTAAAAAGAATGCATATGATTGGCCGACCGCATGCACCAATGTAGTGCGGGGGGCGGGGGCTACCGAGCAGGCGCTGAAGATACACTGGACTACTACGTGCATTGTAACCAACAGGCAAGCGTGACGTCAACACGTATACCGAGCAACTGTTTCTACTGCAATATATGTATGCTGTTCCTTTTTTTGGGGTTTTACTCGAAATTAAAATTTTTTAACTAACATTTCACTAATAAAAATCAATTTAATTTAATATTAGTTTACATAATTTCCGTCTCCCTAAATATTTCGTTCTAATTATTAAAATTTTAAATTAAATTAATTAATAATTAATTAACATTTTATAAATTATAAGTAGAATTTATATTTCTGTTTATTTTAAAAATGGTACTTATGTTGTGTAACCACAGCTCTCTAGTGCCTGTCTGATTTTATTGTAATTATCTAATAACCACAATCAACTATTTACAAAGATAAGAATTAGATATTTTTCATAACTCATAAGCCAAAACGAAATATTTTATTTACAAGCGCTGTAATTCTCTTATAAAATTGAATGGTTGTTATGCTTATTATATTAAATTAAAACCACCCACCTACACTAATAAAAATTGCTCTTTAACTTGCCTTATTAGGAAATAAAATGTTCTCTTTAAAAATCAGATTTTTTGAAATTTTAAAACTGTTTAACATCAATAAACTGAAACATAAGCAAAAAACAAAATGTTTTATTTACAAATTTATATCAAGATCAACAGTCTCCATTCGCGTATTATGCAGCATAAGCAAAAACGTGCTTTATTGACAATATATTTCAAGTTGCTAAGCATCTTGTTAACTACTAAAGGATGTTGTAAAATACCTAGATATTATGGAAATATCCTATACTGATCAGATAACCACAGCCATTTATACATCTAGCTATGAACAGCACAAAATTTTGTGCAGATGTTTAATAACATTTATGCTATTTAAACGCTCTGTTCCATGGCAGATGTTATACCTCTAAAAATGTATTTAAATTTTCAAAGTTTTGTATCTATCAGTCACCTACAGTCAAATATTTCATAGTTATTTATTATTTGCATTCCTTCCTAATCGACTGTTTATTATTATTTTTTAATATTCTGGGCTGCGGTATTTGCAAAATTTTCTATCGGCTTTTTAAGAAAAGATGTCTTTAAGAACTTTCTCTTTTTTTCCTGTAATTAAATATTTGAATGTTATTTATTATTTGAATTCCATTCTAATAACCTGTTTATTGTTATTATTTTCTTTTATTCTGCGCAGAGGAATTTGCAAAGTTTCCTACGGCTCTTTTAAGAAAAGATACCTTTAAGTACTTTCTCTTTTTTCCTGCAATTAAATATTTAAATGTTATTTATTATTTGAATTCCTTTCTAATGACCTGTTTACTGTTATTATTTTCTTTTATACTGGGCAGAGGAATTTGCAAAACCTTCTACCGCTCTTTTAAGAAAAGATGTCTTTAAGTACTTTCTCTTTTTTCCTGCAGTCAAATATTTAAATGTTATTTATTATTTGAATTCCTTTCTAATGACCTGTTTATTGTTATTATTTTCTTTTATTCTGGGCAGAGGAATTTGCAAAACGTTCTACCGCTCTTTTAAGAAAAGATGCCTTTAAGTACTTTCTCTTTTTTCCTGCAGTCAAATATTTAAATGTTATTTATTATTTGAATTCCTTTCTAATGACCTGTTTATTGTTATTATTTTCTTTTATTCTGGGCAGAGGAATTTGCAAAACATTCTACCGCTCTTTTAAGAAAAGATGCCTTTTAGTACTTTCTCTTTTTTCCGGCAGTCAAATATTTAAATGTTATTTATTATTTGAATTCCTTTCTAATGACCTGTTTACTGTTATTATTTTCTTTTATACTGGGCAGAGGAATTTGCAAAACCTTCTACCGCTCTTTTAAGAAAAGATGTCTTTAAGTACTTTCTCTTTTTTCCTGCAGTCAAATATTTAAATGTTATTTATTATTTGAATTCCTTTCTAATGACCTGTTTATTGTTATTATTTTCTTTTATTCTGGGCAGAGGAATTTGCAAAACGTTCTACCGCTCTTTTAAGAAAAGATGCCTTTAAGTACTTTCTCTTTTTTCCTGCAGTCAAATATTTAAATGTTATTTATTATTTGAATTCCTTTCTAATGACCTGTTTATTGTTATTATTTTCTTTTATTCTGGGCAGAGGAATTTGCAAAACGTTCTACCGCTCTTTTAAGAAAAGATGCCTTTTAGTACTTTCTCTTTTTTCCGGCAGTCAAATATTTAAATGTTATTTATTATTTGAATTCCTTTCTAATGACCTGTTCATTGTTATTATTTTCTTTTATTCTGCGCAGAGGAATTTGCAAAACATTCTACCGCTCTTTTAAGAAAAGATGCCTTTAAGTACTTTCTCTTTTTTCCTGCAGTCAAATATTTAAATGTTATTTATTATTTGAATTCCTTTCTAATGACCTGTTTGTTATTATTTTCTTTTATTCTGCGCAGAGGAATTTGCAAAATTTTCTATGGCTTTTTTAAGAAAAGTTACCTTTAAGTACTTTCTCTATTTTCCTGCAGTCAAATATTTGAATGTTGTTTATTATTTGAATTCCTTTCTAATGACCTGTTTGTTATTATTTTCTTTTATTCTGCGCAGAGGAATTTGCAAAGTTTCCTACGGCTCTTTTAAGAAAAGATACCTTTAAGTACTTTCTTTTTTTTCCTGCAGTCAAATATTTAAATGTTATTTATTATTTGAATTCCTTTCTAATGACCTGTTTATTGTTATTATTTTCTTTTATTCTGCGCAGAGGAATTTGCAAAACATTCTACCGCTCTTTTAAGAAAAGATGCCTTTAAGTACTTTCTCTTTTTTCCTGCAGTCAAATATTTAAGTGTTATTTATTATTTGAATTCCTTTCTAATGACCTGTTTGTTATTATTTTCTTTTATTCTGCGCAGAGGAATTTGCAAAGTTTCCTACGGCTCTTTTAAGAAAAGATACCTTTAAGTACTTTCTCTTTTTTCCTGCAGTCAAATATTTAAATGTGATTTATTATTTGAATTCCTTTCTAATGACCTGTTTATTGTTATTATTTTCTTTTATTCTGCGCAGAGGAATCTGCAAAACATTCTACCGCTCTTTTAAGAAAAGATGCCTTTAAGTACTTTCTCTTTTTTCCTGCAGTCAAATATTTAAATGTTATTTATTATTTGAATTCCTTTCTAATGACCTGTTTATTGTTATTATTTTCTTTTATTCTGGGCAGAGGAATTTGCTAAACATTCTACTTCTCTTGGTATTGCGGCCGTTGAGTCCATCCCCACCCTTTTTATGCAAATGACCCGCGATCTAATTAAATGCGCGAATTAAATAAGCGAATTAAATTAATTCACGATATCATTTGCAAATCTCATCTTTCATTTACATATATCATCTCTCACATGCATACGCGAATTAAATTAATTCACGGTATTATTTGCATCTCATCTCTCATTTGCCTAGCTCATTTTTTTATATCTCATATGCATGCGCGAATTAAATTAATTCACGGTATCGTTTGCATATCTCATCTCTCATTTACATAACTCATCTCTCATTTGTACATCTTATTTTTATATATCATTTGCATCTGTCATCTCTCTCTCTCATAAATTTATTTTAAAATAAATCTTATGTTGTCATTCCTAATTGATATTTAAATATAGATCTATACGTCATATGATTAACATACGTGTAATATAATTAACATGTAGAAACATCTAGGATAATAATACGAGAAAAATTTACTTTCATGTATACAAGGTACCTCTAAAAGGTTACTGTCTATCACCTGTCGGATTATCTCTATTGCATTTTGACATGTTTAAATCCAAACGCCATAAACATTTTAAATACAGTCTACAAGTAAATCGATAATGGTCATGTAATTATTATCTTAACATCTTTTCATTTACAATTATCTAGTAAAAATATATTGTTTTATACGATTGACAAATATTAACAGATTAGCTTTCTTTTGAAATTTCTTGAAAGTTATTAGTTGATTATTTCTCAGGAACGCAAATTCTATTTGAAAGAAAACAATTAGCGTCGTTATGATTTCCTAAAAATCTATTTAAGTAAAACTTTTAAAATACTGTATAGCATTATTTTAAAATTCAAAAAGATTTTCTGTAGCTATTTATAATTGTTTAAGAAGTTACTTCAAATTAATGTTATTGCATGAAAATACGTACAAGGTAGTTAGTCACGTTGTTTTTCAACATTCCTTAAAACTGTTTTCAACTATAAATAAACAAAACGTTCGTACAGATGACTGATGAATTCAAGTTCAAAGATTTTAACCTGTTAATTGGTTTTACATCTCTTAACATACTCACCCTTGTGTTAATCTGTACAAGTTAGACGTGTAGAAATTTGAATACGGAAATAATTTGAAAGAGACATAACATTATAACGTACTATGTGTGATTAGTTGTATTGTTTCAGAGCTCTGAATCATACAGATTTGATGTACGCTTCATTAACTTTTTTAACCGAGAAACATGTTTATTATTATTGTTTACTTAAGATTAATACGAGTTCTTTCTATAATAACTAGCAGTTTTCAAGAAAAGTTGTTTTATTTTAAAACTATTGTTCATCATAATTACGCCGAAAACTGATATAAAAACCCCGAAATTTCTGTTTCCCAAGCATTCCGAAAGTGTTACCAAATCATCAAGATAGTTACATCAAGTGAATATTAAAATCAGGTATGTTTTATTTTTGCTTATATTTTAAAAACTATATGTAAATGTTTACGATTATTTTAGATCGACTTCCGTTTAGAACGTCTACAGTTCCTAAGAAATATAATTTATCGTTAAGAAATATTAATTTTTCTTATTTTGAAATTCATCAAGTAAGTGCAATATTTAATTAAAATCAGGTATGTTTTATTTTTGCTTATATTTTAAAAACTATATGTAAATGGTTTACGATTGTTTTAGATCGACTTCCATTTAGATCGTCTACAGTTCCTAAGAAATATAATTTATCGTTAAGAAATATTAATTTTCCTTATTTGAAATTCATCAAGTGCAATATTTAATTAAAATCATGTATGTTTTATGTTTGCTTATATTTTAAAAACTATATGTAAATGATTTACGAATGTTTTATATCGACTTCCATTTAGATCGTCTACAGTTCCTAAGAAATATAATTTATCAATAAGAAATATTAATTTTCCTTATTTGAAATTCATCAAGTAAGTGCAATTTTTAATTATGTTATGCAAACTGATCATTTGTACTTTTTAGATCGTCTACAATTCCATATCAATAAGAAATATTATATTCTTATTTGAAACTCAACTGGTAAGTTATTTATGTTTTAACTATATTTCTACCTCTATACCTAGTGCTCAGGGAGTACTTACCTAGCCGAACACAGCGGACCAGATCTACAATCAGGTGTGTGAGACCGCACACCCTGTGTTCATTCTTGTTTCCCTTCTATACCTAATGTTCTTAAGCCCCCTAATGAGACTGCACTTATTATTTTTGAGATTTGTTTCAGATTAAGTTATTTATGTTTTAACTATATTTCTACCTCTATACCTAGTGCTTAGGGAGTACTTACCTAGCCGAACACATCGGACCAGGTCTAAAATACGGTGTGTGAGACCGCACACCCTGTTTTCATTCCTGTTTCCCTTCTATACCTAATGTTCTTAAGCCCCCTAATGAGACTACACTTATTATTTTTTGAAATTTGTTTCAGATTGACTACAGTTCCTATATACATACATCTTATCCAAAATGTCTTCTCTCTACGAAGTAATCAACGAAAGTGTGTCCACTATAAAGAAATTTGGTACACAGAGTGGTATTTAAAGTCAACGATGCACCAGACGGCGAAAACCATTTGGACTTTTTTAAATCGGCCGTTAATCAAATTTTATCGAATTTATTAAATCGAGCACAGTCTTCAGATAAAATTGGAGCCACGTTTGAATTCGACAACTTTAATCTAAAACTGCCGGGCTACATGAGCTTCAAAAGAGCCGACGAGATTACGTTTAACGATGTCTGGGGCATCCTTCAAAGCATTCTTCAGTCCGACCCCGAAGCGCTCAGCTCGGACACGTTTAGACTGATAGCCACAATTGTAACACCACCTGCAGGGCAGGGACGCATCCGTAGCGGTAGACCCGTCAAGAAAAGGAAATTGCACCCGACGTGAAACTACACGAAGCAAATTTATGCGTTATTCCAGCAGGTGTGCGGGAACACATCAGAAAAGAAAAATGCATGCAAGGTTTTATGACGCATCTGCTAGAGGTAAGGAAAAAATTCAAAAAGGTTGTAGCAGTTGCTCATAACGGGCAATATTTTGACACCCAATTCATTTTAAACCACGTTATTACGAACACCTCAATAAAACCAGAACTCATCATGCGCGGTACAAAAATTCTACTGCTAGAACTAGATAACCTGAAATTAATCAATTCACTCAACTTTTTCCCTATGGCTCTGGCAGAGTTGCCTAAACCCTTCGATCTACCAGCTCCCAAGCGATACTTCCCGCACCTATTCAACACCGAAGTCAACGCCAACTATGTCGGCTTGTTACCCGACGTCAAATTCTACAACCCGGATACTATGAAGCCAAAAGCTGGTGAAGAGTTCCTAAAGTGGTACGATGCAAATAGGGACACAGAGTTCGATATGCAACGTGACCTAGTCGGATATTGCAGAACCGACGTTGATATTTTAAAGAGCCTGTATCCACTTTACGAATCTCTTTATTAAAGAATGCGATGTTGACCCGTTCACGGAAGCCATCACCATAACACCTGAGATAAAACAGCTAGAGAAGCATCCAATGCTCTTAAACACACCGCTAAATCCGCGTGATGCTTTTTACGGCGGATGTACAGGAACTGCAAAGCTTAAACATAATGTGAAAAACGGGGAAAAGATCAGGTATGTAGATGTATACTCCCTTTATCCATGGGTATGTAAATATGGAAAGTTCCCCGTTGGACATCCTAAAGTCTACGTCGGTAGGGAAGAGTGTCAGCAGCTTATTCGGGATAAAGGGGGTATAGAAAACGTTAATGGTGTAATGAAATGCACTGTTTTACCGCTTCAAGATCTATACCATCCGGTCTTACCCGTAAAGTTACATAAAAAGTTGTTGTTTCCCTTATTTCGCTCCTGTACTGAAGACCTCAACCAAGCAGAATGTCATCATTCCGTTGCCGAACGACTCATTAGCGGAACATGGGTCGTGGATGAGGTGGTTAGAGCGGTACGAAAGGGTTACATCATACAAGATGTACAGGAGATCTGGTCATACGATGTAACCCGGTATGATAGGGAATCGATGGACGGCGGTTTGTTTTCGGGGTTCATAGATAAGTTCCTAAAAATGAAGCAGGAAGCTAGCGGTTGGCCCAGCGAATGTGTAAATAACCTTGAAAACAGAGGTCGTTATATCAACGAATATGTGTTGAACGAAAGAGTCCTCCTGGAATCGTCGAAAATCGTGAAGAACCCCGGATTGAGATCGCTGGTCAAGTTGATGTTAAATTCATTTTGGGGTAAGTAGTACAATAGTCTTACGTAGTTTTCTTTACTTAATAATAATTGTATTATAGGGAAATTCGGTCAGCGTGAGAATCAATCGAAAACTTCAATTATCAATGAGCCCAAGGAGTTTTTCGACCTCTTAGCCAATCCCAGCGTAGAAGTTAACAACGTGCAGGAGATAAACGACGAGGTGATTGCGGTTAACTGGCAACATAAAGAGGAAGCTGCAGATCTTCTGTCGTCAGTAAACGTCGTCATCGCGGCATTTGCAACAACCCAAGTCAACAAACGTCTTAAGTTGTATAGCTATCTGGATCAGCTAGGCGAGAGAGTGCTGTGCTATGATACAGGTAACAATTATTCATTTCTCTCTTGAAATTTGATAACTACTAAGTATGTTTTTTGTTACAGATTCTGTAATATACGTGTCCAGGCCCGGGGAAGAAGATCTACCAACCGGCAACTTCCTGGGCGATCTCGCCGACGAGCTCGAGGATTACGGACCAGGGGCATACATTATAGAATTTGTATCAGAGGGTCCCAAGAATTACGCCTACAAGGTGTATTCCCCTACTACCGGTCTGACATATGTGGCCGTAAAGGTGAAAGGGATCACCCTCAATCACGGCGCGGCTCAAAAAAATAAACTGACTCCATGTTGCGTCTGCTGGACGACATGGACTTAAAGATTATGATTGAGTCCAGTAACATCAGGCGCACGACTAACCACCAACTTGTAACGCGAACGGAATCAAAGGCCTACAGAATAACGTTCGGCAAGCGACGTCGTATAGACGACTTTGATTCCGTTTCGTACGGATTTAAAGCGCCTAGGATCGACTGATGTTACGGGCCTCTTGTAGTAATAATATCTGTATATAGTTTTCAAAATAATTTTTTCTTTATATAGTTTAATAATGTTTGTATATTTTTCAACATGTATTTATATTAATCGTATGTAATAGATGTAATAGTTTAAATAATACCTGTATATAGTTTTCAAATTGTTATATCTTTTACACGTTTCACTGTGTTATCAATTATTTTGTAATGTTAATGTTATTTTGTATTATATTATTCGTAAATAATAGATGTAATATGATTTATTTGTCTTTTTATTTCTGTAATTTAAGGTAAAAAATAAAAAACAAATATTTTATACAAAAACTTTTATTGAAAGAAGAAAATACATTTCATATTGATATATAATACTAAATTATATCTAGAAGAAAATACATTTCATATTGATATATAATACTAAATTATATCTAAAATAATACATAAGTATACTATCATAAGCCTATACTTATCATCATCAGTATGTAACGATAACCCTTTACTTTAGCGTAGGGAATAAACTCCGCTAAATCTATTTGAAACAAATCATCATAAGCCTTTATTATAGTACTACGTCTTTTTTCTAGCTGATCTATGTATTTCATCGACAACGGTTTGTTTTGCGTTCATCTCTGTTAATAACTGCAGTTACTCAAATTATAAGCTATGTAAGACTGAACTATTAAATAGAATGTAAAGTAATATATCCTACGACTATTGCGAGGTTCTTTGAGTAATTAACAAATTTTGTAGGTCTACAAGCGGTGATCTATCAAAATTTTTAGATCTAGAATCTGCTTTAGCAAGAAGCCATAAAGTTGCCCTAGACAGTTCTATACAAAGCGAGGTCAAAGTTTTAATACTATCGCGTAGCGCGTCGTGACTGATGTTAGATATCTCGCTATACATATACCATTTTGTAACTGCATACTCTGCATCTACGGGGTCCGCTAAATTGATTAATTTTCGTTTCTTACAGTCAAAAGTTTTATTTTCTAGTATTAAAGCATGTTTCTTTGTTACCAGATCTGAATCATTAATAGCGTGGCCTGCGTTTGTAATTCTTTTGTTTTCTATCATTGTCAGATTGTAGAGATACATCGCTGTCTAAATTAAATATGTTTAGCGTTTTCTTTTGTTTAACAGTTTCCATTATGGTATGCGTACGTGTTTAGTCACGGTTCCAGTGAATGGGTTATAATCTATCAAGGACGAGGGAGACGTTGATACTAGAACGTATCAAAACTAGCTGACAACTCATATGAGGAATAACTTTCTTGTAATCATCTGCAAACCCGAAGATATCCTTTAAAGAAATTCTACACGTGAAATTGAACACGTTATTCCTCGCATTATGTAATAGGCCATTTCCGTTAGCGAGTTCGATTCCCCATGCACTACTGGATAAAGCCCGATCCTCGGCACCGTGTGAAACGAGACCTTTTATAGTACTTGTAATACCCGAATGTTTACACACATCGATGATTTGATTCGTACCTAATATTAGTTGAATTTCGTCAAACAGAAAGTAGGCAAAATTTACCGGTAGGAATTCTACGTTGACTTTTCGAGTCATAGTACCTTTAACAAAAATTTAGCTATCGTACAAAGCTAAAACATTATCCGAATTTTGTATGGTGATTCTAATGATGTCTGAATAATTGACGTTTAACGTAAACGGCAAATAGATATAGAAGTCCTCTTTTATTATATGTGTATCGACACGAGGTTTTTGAAATATATTTAATTTATCATTAGCAAAGATGCTTTCTGTGTTAATATGCAATTTACTTCTTTTCGACATGTTGATGTTGTACTTTAAAACCTAAAGATTAAAAAAACAGCCGATTCTCTTTAGATACCTTTATACGTAAGAGGTCCGCACTAGTCGGTGTACGAAGACGAATGACCCTCGAATGATGCGAGGTGCGGTTTTTATAGTTAAAGTTTATTCTCATTTTTCACGTTTAAGTTCTAGTCTTATACTTGTGAAGGTATCTTCAGAAAAATTTACCAGTTGTCCACTCGAGTCTACTAATCGAATGGTAATATTGTCAATTTCACTGACAGTGACAGGAAAGTAAATCACGTGTGTTGGTTCCTTCTCAATCAGGTATCCAGGTGGTACGCAGAGACCAAATTCAAAGATTGTATGACACGGTTGATTGTTTCTATACGCGCCCCCTGTAATATTCGTGTCTACAAAGATGTTCGGGGTAGAGAGTATATCGACAATTCGATTTGATACGTGTCTGATACCTTGTAGTAATATACGATTGTTAAATCCTAATAGAGAGCCTATACTGTTCGGTTTGCTAAAATATATAACGGCTGAGGCAGATTCAATCTCACACTTTCCTGAATTAGTGTTAGCCTTGATTTGTAGTAGTAAATCTCCTTCAGGATCGCTCGTATTAATTTGATTCTTTATATAGTTAGCGATTTCTGACAATTCGTAACTACCGGTTGTGATAGTTATCTCTTGATCTCCGTAATAAAATTTATTTTTCCCTGGAAATATATTCCGTATCGTATGACTTGTAGATAGACCAACTAATCCTATGGAATATCTGTATTGCTCACGATCTAGTAGTATATTTGGATAAATACTACCGGTAGAGAGGATATTCCCATTACCGTACACGGTGATGGTTCCAGCCATACTTGTTCGAATTATACATACACTTCTCTTTTATACAAAAATCTCAGGCACAAGTGTCCACAGTTGTATGTATTGAACTTTTGTTCTCGAGCAACATTATAGTATACACTGCAACGAGGACCGAAATATTTCACAAGTTCAGCCGGTGGTCTTAGGTCTCCGAAGGGGTCAAAATACAAAACAATATTTCGATCCTTTCTATAAGCTATCCAAAGCGTACCGGGTCCTCTAGCATCATCGAGATTAACAATAGCTCTTTCAAATCGTAAAGGTTTATTTGGTAGACTTGTTCTCATATAGACACCTCTGAAAAAGGGTATGTCTTTAGCATGCCTTATTAGATCTAGGTTTGTAAGTGCTCTCCAAGGCATGTTATTCAGTTTTTTAACCTGTACGGTTTCAGATACAATGCTGTACCGCCTGCTCTATAAGGTTTCAGGTAAAGAGCGTTTCCGCTCTTTCTATCTATTGCGATAGCCTCCATACTTTTATTATGTCGTTTAGTTTCTTCTAGCTGTCTCTTATTACTATTACCGACGTTAACAGCTTTTGCTATACCCGAGGCACCTCCTATAATTGCTCCGAGAGCCGATAATCCCGCAAAAATTGGTATGAGAGGTAAAACACCCCCTGTAGTCGTAGGTACCGGAATAATTAGAGGTACTTTAACGTTTTTCCTACCTCCTACGTTTTTAATGATTCTTCTAGCGGCGTTCAACGCATGGTGTTAAATCATTCCCAGTGAAGGTCTTACTTGCTCGATTTACCGTA
This sequence comes from Agrypnus murinus, assembly GCA_929113105.1. NCBI lineage: Eukaryota > Metazoa > Arthropoda > Insecta > Coleoptera > Elateridae > Agrypnus > Agrypnus murinus. The sequence goes on from OV816027.1 coordinate 12,254,102, forward strand.
CTTACAAGCTTGTCAAGTATACAAGCTGTCTTGTATTTGCAATCTTCTTTGTCTTTCTCCTACTAGTCTTCCTATTCACACCCATTCCTAACTTTCGTTTAACCTTCATTATACCGGTTACAAGCAGAGCTGAAGCCTTTTCCCCTAACTTAGCAATATGCCTCCGAGCAATATGCCAGTCCTGTCCAGTCGGGCTTTTCCCTTACCACCATTACTTCGCACTAGTTTATGACAGTCGCTCAGCAGTCAGCCATTTAGTCGACAGTTCTTCTGAAATCTAAAACAAAAGATCAGTTGCAAGACTGTCATAAACTTGAAGTTCTTGTTGTTTCTTGAAAAGGCTTCCAACACACCTCCGAGCAATGTGCCAGTCCTGTGGGATCTAGCAAATTGCCCGGGCCCTTCCCTTACCACCATTACTTCGCTCTAGTTTATGGCAGTCGCACAGCAGTCAGGCATTCAGTCGACAGTTGTTCTAAAATCTAAAACAAAAGAGCAGTTGCAAGATTGGCACAAACTTGAACCTTTTGTTGTTTTTTGATAAGGCCTCCCATCTCCCCTCCGAGCAATGTGCTAGTCATTTTGAATCCAGCAAATTGCTCAGGCATTTCCCTTACCACCATTACTTCGCTCTAGTTTATGACAGTCGCACAGCAGTCAGACATTCAGCCGTCAGTTATTTTAAAATCTAAAACAAAAGAGCGCTTGAAAGACTGTCACAAAATTTGAAACTTTTGTTGTTTTTGAAAAGGCCTCCCATCTCCCCTCCGAGCAATGTGCTAGTCATTTTGAATCCAGCAAATTGCTCAGGCATTTCCCTTACCACCATTACTTCGCTCTAGTTTATGACAGTCGCACAGCAGTCAGACATTCAGCCGTCAGTTATTTTAAAATCTAAAACAAAAGAGCGCTTGAAAGACTGTCACAAACTTAAAGCTCTTGTTGTTTTTTGAAAAGGCCTCCCATCTCCCCTCCGAGCAATGTGCTAGTCATTAGGAATCCAGCAAATTGCTCGGGCCTTTCCCTTACCACCATTACTTCGCTCTAGTTTATGACAGTCGCACTTCAGTCAGATATTTAGTCGTCAGTTATTTTAAAATCTAAAACAAAAGAGCGCTTGAAAGACTGTAACAAAATTTGAAACTTTTGTTGTTTTTGAAAAGGCCTCCCATCTCCCCTCCGAGCAATGTGCTAGTCATTTGGAATCCAGCAAATTTCTCGGGCCTTTCCCTTACCACCATTACTTCGCTCTAGTTTATGACAGTCGCACAGCAGTCAGACATTCAGCCGTCAGTTATTTTAAAATCTAAAACAAAAGAGCGCTTGAAAGATTGTCACAAAATTTAAAACTTTTGTTGTTTTTGAAAAAGCCTCCCATCACCCCTCCGAGCAATCTTTTGGAATCCAGCAAATCTCTCGGGCCTTTCCCTTACCAACATTACTTTGCTCTAGTTTATGACAGTCGCAGAGCAGTCAGGCATTCAGTCGACAGTTATTCTAAAATCTAAAACAAAAGAGCAGTTGCAAGACTGGTAAGAGCTTGAAGTTTTTGTTGTTTTTTGAAAAGGCCTCCCATCTCCCCTCCGAGCAATGTGCTAGTCATTTGGGATCTAGCAAATTGGTCGGGCCTTTCCCTTACCACCATTATTTCGCCCTAGTTTATGACAGTCGTGCAGCAGTCAGACATTCAGTAAACAGGTTTTTTTTAATTAACTATACCTTTTTTTCATTTTTTTTCTTCTGGATATCAGTCGACATTAAGGTAGATCGATATCATCAATATCAAAACACTTGATCATCAATCTCGAACCTAAAAACAACTAACACAGACAAACTAACACATTTTAGTTTGATTATTGATATACTTCAAGCATCATAGCGATGAGTTTAGTCTCAACATGTTTATGCCGTAGGCACTTTTAAAATAAAAGAGAAATAATGTTCGATAAACAAATTAACACAAACAAAAAAAGTACTTAAAATAAAAAGATACGTAAGTACGTAAAGTAAAAGTAAATAAAGTAAAAAGTAATTAAAATAAAAAAAAACAGTAAGAACATTTACATGTTTATCATGTCTTAACAATAAGTGTCTTACCATCGAGCGTAAGAAGCTTTGTCAGGATAATCCGTAGGATGTAGCGACACAATTGGGATATACGTACGTCCGCCTATAATAGCTGCTGAGAACTGCCTGAATCAAAGTTGAATATCATTAAAAGTATATAAGAGAGCATTTAAGATACGACATTTTATGAATACTCTACCTCTTACCTTTTCCGATACCCTTGTCCTTTTATGATCAATGACGTATAGTTACTTACGGCGGTTCATTTCTTGGTTGCCAACAATGATGGCAATGTACTACTTGTGCTTTCCAAAGGACGCTTACGATTGACATTCTTCGTGTTACTAGCGGTAAACTCTCGTTCTCGTTTTAAGTAACTTGGTGCTAAGTACTGATAAAGTTCTCTCTTCCGCGTGTGTCTAGCTTCCAGAGTCATACCCTGTTTGAGCACATTAATATTTGCGGCTTGACCTGTCACAGTTGCGATGAACTTCTTTATGTGACAAGTGAGATCCACGTTTAGATTTTCCGTTTTGATAAACTTCAAACCAATGAACCACATTGTGCATTGAACGTTTGTATTCCTCTGTGATTCGAGCTGCGAGAAACTCTGTGGGTTTATGTGAGCTAGACTGATGTGTGGATTCCTCTCCAAACTGTCTAATAATTGAAAAAACATCTATTAGTAATGCGATCAAATTTGAATCTATTTAGAAACACTTACTTATGAATAATCGGATTCTACTCTCGACCAAACTGCACCAGTTCAGATGATCCTCTGTTGAACCTGAATATACTAGTAACACAATAAAATGATTATACTTAAGAAAGAATTGAGGTGGCTCGAATAATTTATTCCACGCATGTTTGCCCAACAGAATTTCTTCTGTAAGCATGAGCCCAGATTTCAACTCTTCCATTATTACGGTTCGCGTTGACATCGATACATTATACGTTGAGTTTTGTTGTGGGTAGGCAGGAGTGATTATTGGCATTAGATGGAATCGATCAGCCGCGTTTACCGTTGGATCCCAAACTGGAAGATCCAAATTGACATTTAATGGTCGTTTCAATAGAACAGGCTGTGGCCATTTCCATTGTGAAAACACCAAAAAGAATTTGTACACTAATATCGACGGTGATGCGTTGGGATATAGTTGACATGCGCGAGCAACCAAAATAGCCCAGGATACACCACCTAAATAACCTAGAACGTTACTGTATATACCGCGACCTGGAAGGGATAAAAATAACATTAGAAATACGAATATCAATAAAACCAAAATCATACTTACGCTTTGCCCATAATTTAACAGCTCTAAGTGTAAGCCTGAAATTTTCTATATGAGGTACTAATCGCAAGATTTCGTCAGTCACACGACTTCCGTTTAGACTTCTCACACATTTTGGATCCAAATCTTTCAGCAAGTAATCGTCTTCAAGGCTCATATTGTCTGGAACTTCTTTTACTAGAAGTCGAGCGAACAACATATCAATTTCAACGCCATCAAAGTTCATTTTAATGAGCGGTACAAAACTTTTCTCGACAGCCTATTTAATAGAAAAGTAAGCAGATCAATATAAATTGCAGTAATTAAATTTGTTTTATTACTTACCCTTAAGTCTGTAACTTCCGGCTGCTCTTTTAAAAGTTGGCAAAAAGAATTAAAATAATCAGTTCTGTGAGTATGTCTTGGAGCTACACATAATGCGTCTATATCGGTACCTTTACCATGGACCTAGGATGATACATATATCAGTTTAAAAACATTAAAATAAACAAAATAAATACTTACGCCTAACCTGTAACTGCCAAACGTATACAGTTTTCCGCCAACATCTTCAGCAACACTTTCTGGTATGTTTCTTGCAATTGAAACATCTTTAATCCACTTTTTGACTAATGCATATAGTTTTCCAAGAATAATCATGCGGTGATTTAGTTCTTGGTCCGATTCGAATACGCCGCACAGTTTCAATGCTTCCTCGAGTTCGGCAGATTTTATCAAATCAAACGTGCTTGGAGGTGCTAGTGATATAGCAGACGTCATGCCCAAGATGGCTTTTTGTCGCTGTTTTTCCTGTTCCTCCTTTTGTTTCTTTAGAGCTGCGTATTGTATTTGCCAAATCTTGTACGTGGTCCACTAAAATTCAAAAATAAAAATATAAGACAAGAGAATCTATTCTTATTTAAACCCATGGTGATGGGTTCAAATTTCTAAACTGTTTGAATTTAATGCTCTACTATGTCTCATTTAATAAATAATTAAAAATAAAATAAAAAAATGAAATAATTATGAAAAATAATATAAATAAAAAAATAAATAAAATAGAAGTAAAACCTAAATTAAAAATTTTTGGAAAAAAAATTAAAAAAGTAACATGAAAATACACAATTTAAAAACTAAAATAAAAAAAGAGAATGTTTTAAACGTTAAAAATAACAATGAAATTCGCTGCCAGTGCTAAATTTACTTGTAAAAATCTTATTAAATCTTTAGTTTAGTTAAGAGACAAACCCAAAACAAAAAATTCCAAGTACAAAGAATAAAATTTAAAAAAAAGACACTTACACATTTGACATACGAAGGAGCTGGTGTCTCGAGGTGCGGAAGAATGTCTGATATTTTCGCCATTATGATAAATTGCAGCAAGTACTATCAAAAACACTAAGATGCGTACTGGCACACTGACAGTTTTATAATAAACAGTTGATAATTTTTCGCCTGTTTAAATAGGGGCCCTGCTTAAAAAGAATGCATATGATTGGCCGACCGCATGCACCAATGTAGTGCGGGGGGCGGGGGCTACCGAGCAGGCGCTGGACTACTACGTGCATTGTAACCAACAGGCAAGCGTGACGTCAACACGTATACCGAGCAACTGTTTCTACTGCAATATATGTATGCTGTTCCTTTTTTTGGGGTTTTACTCGAAATTAAAATTTTTTAACTAACATTTCACTAATAAAAATCAATTTAATTTAATATTAGTTTACATAATTTCCGTCTCCCTAAATATTTCGTTCTAATTATTAAAATTTTAAATTAAATTAATTATTAATTAATTAACATTTTATAAATTATAAGTAGAATTTATATTTCTGTTTATTTTAAAAATGGTACTTATGTTGTGTAACCACAGCTCTCTTGTGCCTGTCTAATTTTATTGTAATTATCTAATAACCACAATCAACTATTTACAAAGATAAGAATTAGGTATTTTTCATAACTCATAAGCCAGAACGAAATATTTTATTTACAAGCGCTGTAATTCTCTTATAAAATCGAATGGTTGTTATGCTTATTATATTAAATTAAAACCACCCGCCTACACTAATAAAAATTGCCCTTTAATTTAATTAACTTGCCTTATTAGGAAATAAAATGTTCTCTTAAAAAATCAGATTTTTTGAAATTTTGAAACTGTTTAACATCAATAAACTGAAACATAAGCAAAAAAACAAAATGTTTTATTTACAAATTTATATCAAGATCAACAGTCTCCATTCGCGTATTATGCAGCATAAGCAAAAACGTGCTTTATTGACAATATATTTCAAGTTGCTAAGCATCTTGTTAACTACTAAAGGATTTTGTAAAATACCTAGATATTATGGAAATATCCTATACTGATCAGATAAGAACAGCCATTTATACATCTAGCTATGAACAGCACAAAATTTTGTGCAGATGTTTAATAACATTTATGCTATTTAAACGCTCTGTTCCATGGCAGATGTTATACCTCTAAAAATGTATTTAAATTTTCAAAGTTTTGTATCTATCAGTCACCTACAGTCAAATATTTCATAGTTATTTATTATTTGCATTCCTTCCTAATGAACTGTTTATTATTATTTTCTAATATTCTGGGCTGCGGTATTTGCAAAATTTTCTATCGGTTTTTTAAGAAAAGATGTCTTTAAGAACTTTCTCTTTTTTCCTGTAATCAAATATTTGAATGTTATTTATTATTTGAATTCCCTTCTAATGACCTGTTTGTTATTATTTTCTTTTATTCTGCGCAGAGGAATTTGCAAAGTTTCCTACGGCTCTTTTAAGAAAAGATACCTTTAAGTACTTTCTCTTTTTTCCTGCAGTTAAATATTTAAATGTTGTTTATTATTTGAATTCCTTTCTAATGACCTGTTTATTGTTATTATTTTCTTTTATTCTGCGCAGAGGAATTTGCAAAACATTCTACCGCTCTTTTAAGAAAATATGCCTTTAAGTACTTTCTCTTTTTTCCTGCAGTCAAATATTTAAATGTTATTTATTATTTGAATTCCTTTCTAATGACCTGTTTATTGTTATTATTTTCTTTTATTCTGCGCAGAGGAATTTGCAAAATCTTCTATGGCTTTTTTAAGAAAAGTTACCTTTAAGTACTTTCTCTTTTTTCCTGCAGTCAAATATTTAAATGTTATTTATTATTTGAATTCCTTTCTAATGGCCTGTTTATTGTTATTATTTTCTTTTATTCTGCGCAGAGGAGTTTGCAAAATTTTTTACCGCTTTTTTAAGAAAAGATACCTTTAAGTACTTTCTCTTTTTTCCTGCAGTCAAATATTTAAATGTTATTTATTATTTGAATTCCTTTCTAATGACCTGTTTATTGTTATTATTTTCTTTTATTCTGCGCAGAGGAGTTTGCAAAATTTCTTACCGTTTTTTTAAGAAAAGATACCTTTAAGTACTTTCTCTTTTTTCCTGCAGTCAAATATTTAAATGTTATTTATTATTTGAATTCCTTTCTAATGACCTATTTATTGTTATTATTTTCTTTTATTCTGCGCAGAGGAATTTGCAAAATTTTCTACCGCTCTTTTAAGAAAAGATGCCTTTTAGTACTTTCTCTTTTTTCCGGCAGTCAAATATTTAAATGTTATTTATTATTTGAATTCCTTTCTAATGACATGTTTGTTATTATTTTCTTTTATTCTGCGCAGAGGAATTTGCAAAATTTTCTATGGCTTTTTTAAGAAAAGTTACCTTTAAGTACTTTCTCTTTTTTCCTGCAGTCAAATATTTGAATGTTGTTTATTATTTGAATTCCTTTCTAATGACCTGTTTATTGTTATTATTTTCTTTTATTCTGCGCAGAGGAGTTTGCAAAATTTTTTACCGCTTTTTTAAGAAAAGATACCTTTAAGTACTTTCTCTTTTTTCCTGCAGTCAAATATTTGAATGTTATTTATTATTTGAACTTCTTTCTAATGACCTGTTTGTTATTATTTTCTTTTATTCTGTGTAGAGGAATTTGCAAAATTTTCTATGGCTCTTTTAAGAAAAGATGCCTTTAAGTACTTTCTCTTTTTTCCTGCAGTCAAATATTTGAATGTTGTTTATTATTTGAATTCCTTTCTAATGACCTGTTTGTTATTATTCTCTTTTATTCTGTGCAGAGAAATTTGCAAAATTTGCAAATTATTTATACTCTAAGGAATAAGGACATTTTAAAAATTACATTTTGAAAAATATCTAATAACGTGATAACATTATTTTCTACGAAAATAAAGAATAAGGCTTTCACATTTTCCACGGCAATTAAAAAAATTCAAACTCCGTTAGTGCGTTTTTACCGCCATGGTTTTAAATTCAAATAGGAAGGGAAGATTTTTAAAAATATTTCATTGTATTTGGTTTAGACTTTAATTTAAAATAAACCGCGGCTTGTTTAATAAGTTGTTATAATTTTAAATATTAAATAATTATTTTAAATATTAAATAATTATTTTAAAATTTTAATAAATATTGTTTTGTTTTTACAAATGTTGTGGCATTTAAACAATTATTATACAATAAATTATTTCATTTTCGTATTTTAGGTTTAAGTTTTAATATAGGTTGTAAACAAGATTTTAAAAATTAAAAATGTTATTAACGAATTTATAATGAACTCTTTGATCAGTATCGTATATTCTTTTCATAATTAAGTAATAAGGAAATGTCGTGCTTATTAATTATGGATTTTTATCGCAAAGAATAATTTAATTCGTTTATACTTTACAACTACATCTTTATACTGAACATCTAAATACTAAAGAGATTTAATTAAATTTAGTGATATACATATTTGCTCAGGTTTTTTGTACCATTAAGGTTAAGCATACCATACCTTTATTTTCAAGTACTTTTCCTATTAATGTTAGAGCATATACAATAACAGACCAATTAGTCGTAAGTGAAATGGCAAGTTGAAGGGGGTGTAAAAAAGAGATTATCTTTCATTATTAAAAATAACTCGATAATATTGCTCAAAGACTCGACAACAAAAGAATTCCATTCAGGAGTGAACTTTAAAAAACTAAATATATCAACTATATATAAAAACTATCACTGAAAATCTTTATCAGTTAGGAAGGCACCCCGAAAATAAGGAAGAAAGTTACTTTAGTGCTAATTATATTTGTTATCAATTTGAAATATGTCAGTAGATTTAAAGACCTGCAAAGATCAATTAATTATATTCTTACTAGTTTGTAAAGTTCAAGATATTTTGTTTATAAAGATGTTATCATGTATGCTAGAAACTTACCTTGTCAAATCATTCGAAAGGTAAAAAAGAAATTCATTAATCCACCTATTCTTTTTAATGTAAATCACTCCAAACCTCGTTAAGCTCGTTGGGTACAATTAAAAGAATACAATTCTGATATTATTCATCGTAGCGGTAGAAGTAATGTTAATACCGATGCTTTAAGCACACCTGCTGTGACTAGACCGACATCATATTACTAAAATTAGCTAATAAAAAAAGCAAAGTCATAGTAAACACCGCTATTAAGCATATGAATAGTAATTTATTTGATACATTTATTGCATAGCTTAGGAAAAGTTCCAAACTAAGTAAAGGTATTGACGAAAAAACTTTGTTTGAAAAGATAGCTGTTCAGAGATTAGCTAGTCAACTAGATAACTAAACGAAAAAGATGCGTATTATGTTAAGCTACATATTCCTAGGAACCCGTATAATTTTTATTTTTCATAATAATGTAATGATAACTGTATCGGATATGTTTTGTGAGTGGTGTAATTTTAGAGCTTAAGCTAGATTCCAAGAATGTGTTCAAAATGCACAGTAAATGTACTTAAAATTATAAAATGTGAACTAATTATACCCACGCATAGGGAGATATACATAGACTTAGAGACCATACAAGAAAGTTTTCTTCTGATGTGTCTGACGAATAAAGAATTTCTGCGTAACCTATTGGTAACCTTTATTTAATTCTTTTAGTAATTGGAAGTGTTAATTTTATAAATAAAACAGACTTTATTATTCTTTGAAGTGCGTTGCTTACATTACATAACATGGTGACTGGTGAATTTTGATAGCAAAGATCCGTTTTAAATTCTTGGGTGATGCTGCATATGAAAATTAGTAGCCGCAGAAATGTACTTTTGACAAAACTTTGAATAGAATTATCAATAAAATAGAAAAATGCAAGTAATGCGTTTGCAAAATGTAAACATTGTAGTATGTTTTTATAAATAGGTCAGGACTGAAAATATAATAATATAATCCATACATATCTAGTCTTTGATATATTCGTTAATAGAGTATTGAGATCGGAATTTGAGGGTATTTGTATTGCTATTGACTTCAGGTAATTGAATATGTATATTGATTTCAGCTTAATACTTGTACCATATCTGAAACATTAAATAAAGAGAATTGATCATAGTGGTTTTTTTTATTAATTTCCTATAATTCACATCTCACTGTCCATTCTGCAATCAGTAAACGATGTCCTTTAAGTTAGAATGTCTTAACTACATACAGAACAATTTAAATTTTCTAATTTACGTTTACTTCAGTTTGGTGTATCTGGGAGTAGGATGGAGGAAATGAACGTTCAGAATGATTTCTAATTAACTTGCTAGAATTATTTGGTGCGTTATTTAATCAAAGATTGAATATTGAAACACGATTGTGAACATATCAAAAATTCGAAACATAGTAGCAAATCATAATATACAAATCTCTAATTAGTAACTTGTACGTTATTTTAAAATTAAATTGTGATCTGGATTATCAATGTTCTTTATCATTACACCTTGTCTAGCTAAATAAGTGTATGTTTTATTTATTATATTTGCTAGTTAGAAACTTGAAAATGTAGTCAATTATTATTATTAGTTTCCAGAGTTTACGAAATCAATCCCCAACTTAACGTTGTGTCTTTGTTCGTACCAGAATAACCATGTGTAGAATATAGATACATTTGTATAAACTCTGGGAAAATATGGTGCATATTCCATCCCCCAAGACACTATGCCTGTTAATTAAAAAAACATTTATTAAAATCAGTCAGGAAGTTACCTTTGACTTTGACTCACCTAACAATACCCTTCCCCAAACCACTGGACTTCCAGCATCAGATATGGAATGACCTCTATCTTTCCCATAGGCACAGAACATTCTTTCAGTAACGCGGCCTAAACCTCTATAAACGTAGCTACTATTAATTCTAAATTTGTACGAAACTGTCTAGGAAAACTTACAGGTATCTTCGAACGCAATCAGCATGATCTATTAGTGTTACATTTACATAATGTAAGTGTTCCCCAGATCTTACATTGAAGGGGTCGTTTAATATGCAATCCCAACCTGTGACATTTACAAGAATATTTTTCGGACACTGAAAATTATAATGCCTGAACTATAGTGACAATAAACATTTCTGAACTAGCTACCTCATAACTTGGGCCTGCTACCAGTACGGGTTTTTCAAACATAGCACTAAAAGGTGTGCTAACTTTAATTAAAGCTATGTCATAGTCATACATATAGTGCGCAGCGTGGATCTCTACTTTAACGACCATGTGATCAATGTAAGGTCCTCGGTTCCAGAGAGAACTATTGCCTCGCATAAAAACCATCCCATTAGTAATCAATTCCTTCTACAACAAACATTTGCAGTAGATCGTTTATCATTTACTTTTATCTATTTATTTGATTTACGCTTATAGTAACAACAGAATGTGCTGCTGTAAGAGCCCAGTATTTGCTAACTATTACACCACCGCCACGAAAAAGAGTATGAGGCTTACTCCATTTGTCTTTAACTACGATACATAACTGATGTGGGAAATTTCTAATATCAGCAGGCGCTCCACCTGCCATACGACTTTCAGTGTAGTGAGTACATTTGAATCGTAGAAATAAGAGTGGTATAAAAAAGACATAACAGATAAAGTAGCTTATGGTTAATGTTACACCACACTTCATATTTCGAATTACCTTTTCGAAAATTTTTGAAAGTCCACGTTATATTCTCTTTATTACTTATTAAGCAATTTTTGTTATAATAAAAGGCTATTTCTAGTTTTATTGGTTATTATATATATATGAAATTGCTGCAATTATATATAATGATTTTCAAAGCATTAAACTACGATCGATTTATAGTTTACTGAGTTCCTTACTTGTATGTTGTAAAACTTCACCAAATTGCTTCAGTGCGTTCAGCCAAAAATAACTAATGCTCAGGAATTATAAGTCAAAGTATGTGAGATGTATCAACGAAATGCTTTGGTTTAAGTTTATTAAAAAATAAAACAGTTAATAATCAACCCAGTAAGAAGAGAGCCGTCTTATTTACGTGATTTTTTTTAGACATGTTTGGTCGAAAACAACAGGCGTTTTATGACCGTCATATAAGTATAATAATATAATAATAGTGATTATATTTACGTATGTTTCAGAATTTTTAATAATAAATCTTTTTTTCAAATTTAGTCGTTTAATTTGTAGAAGTAGACATCAATAAAACGTCATTTAAATCATTATATGACGTTTTCTTTACGTCATAAAACAATGTCTTTTTTACGTCGCAAAATGACGTCTTTGGGCTGTGAAATGTACCCGTCTTATTAACATCATTATAACGTCACTTCAAAGGTAAAAATGACGTAATGCCTAACCAATAATCGACGTTAAAATGACGTTAGTCTGCTTACTGGGAATTTACCAGTTTAGAGTAATGTCTTAAAAAGTGTAGGGACTATGACGATGAATTAAAGCAAGAAGGGTGTAAAAACATGCTTAGAAGTAGAAATGTTAAGAGACTTGTCAAATCACTCATCAAATTCCACGCAAAAATTATGATTGGCCATTGTTCGGTAAAACTGTTAGCCTAATTGTGATAAAAAAAAGTAAGCAATTTAAACAGACACCTATGTTCAGAATTTCTAAACATTCTAAACTCTATTACGAATAAACCCAAATTTACTTTTACTTTGCACGGATATGACACCAGTCACGTGTGATCTGTGAAAAAAACAAATGAAAAAACCTCTAAATGGATCACCCATTATATTTAATTTTTTTATATCGTTAAATAATGAGGCTTATATGTAACAAAATTTTCACATATTGTGTTATTCATACATAGCTCCTATGAAATAAAAATGATATTATAGAGTCATTTGTTAATTTATTACATTGTGTTCAATTTTAAAAACGAGAATTATCAACTTAATTTAATTGTTCGCTAATAATTTGTTAATAAGAAGTTTTGTCCATTATTTAACAGTTTTCCTTATTAGTTTTGGCACATCCAGGTTTGCAAAAAACTAAGAGACATAAAAAAGAAATAAAAAAGTTTTGTGTTACGTCAAAACTACGAAAATTGTAAGTTTATAAAGGGTTATGGTATATATGGAGATTTAATCTCAAGTAAAAAAATGAACAGAACACATTTAAAAGGCGAGGAAAAATTTTCAAGACAATTAAAAGTAAATACAATAACAAATAACAAGTAAAAACAATATTTTGCAAAATGTACGTTTTTAAGTCGGATATGCATAACGTGTATACAGAAATGCGAAATAATGTAGCTTTATCTGCTCACGACGATAAGCGGTTTCTTATACCGGGAACAACTAAAACATTAGCTTGGGGTCATCACGAGATTTTAGCAAAAAATGATGATTTAGATTTATTAAACCTAATCTGGAAATCATTGAAAATGATATTCAAAAATCAAATTTAGATAAAGTAATTAATTTGATGGAAGCAATAGTCGATGATTTGTAATTATAGTATATAAATTTATAAATATGTATGTAGAGCGTTAAATTATCTTTTTAGTTCTATATGTAAGTTTTTGAATTTGTGAATGTATATAAATGTGTAGTTTATTATGTATAGTTTGTTTCTGTGTAATAAATGTGTTTACCTTTTGCTATGTGTATTGTTCTTTCCTTATGGAGAAATTAACATTTATATGTATAATATACAATAAAAGTATTATTTTTGGTATTTGTATTGTTCTTTCCTTATGGAATAACTAACTTGAAATAATAAGTCATAAAATGTTAAAATAAAGGAATCTTTATTTGGTTATGCATTACATTTCGAGTAATAAGTAATAATATGCCTAGAAGCTAATTGCTATTTAGTTTTATGCTATAACGTTACAAAATGCTCTAAATAATATCACGTTTGGGAATCTAAGAATTATGTGTTTTATCGAATCCTAACCATTTGACTAATACTCGATTTGCCTTTTTTTGTAAAATTTTCTCCACTAAATAAGTGTTTTTAAACTTCGCTTTTTGCAGTTCTTCATTGTAGAATCCTCCACGAATTTCCTCACCTTTGACATCTTCCAAAATATAAGTTGTAGGATTTGTTAGACGAACGTTTTTAATCTTAAAAATTTCCGTACTCCAGCTTGGAGTGTAGCCTTTTGCGAAAGCTTCCCGGTGCTTACTGATTCGCACGTAATCACCAATTTTGAATGTAGGACGTTGCGGGTCAACAGTCTTTGGAAACTTGAAGGCTGTCTGTAAAATTTTTTTGGAGTTTTTCTGTCTGACGTCAATAGGTTTGAATCCAGTGGTTCTATGTACTGTTGAGTTGTACTTTGCAATTACCTGAGGCAACAACTGCAGCCACTTATAGGATCCTTGCATGGAAAATTCCTTCCACATCTTGTTTTTGAGAGTTCGGTTTACGCGTTCCACCGGACTTGCTTTCATACTGGAAAACGTGCTGTAATGATTTATGTTCAGACTTTGCATTAACTTGCGAAAGTGTGTGTTGTAAAATTCCTTTCCCATATCTGTTTGTAAATTTCGTGGAGGATCCCCCGCAGACCGTAATAGCTTCTTCATTCCTTGCGTTACCTCTTCTCCGGTTTTGCGTTTAATAGGACATGCCCATACCTTTTTGCTAAACATATTTAACAATACCAAAATATATCGAAATCCTTTATTGGTCTTGGCATACGGTATCATTTCCACGAGGTCCGCCATATATAAATCATATAATCCTTTTACTATTATTCGTCTTCTTCGAAATCGTTTGCGAGCTGGTTTATGCAGCTCCTCAATTATTTGACGTTTTATTCTCATTGGGAAAATGCTGGAACACTAATAACGGCTTCAAAAATAAATATGTCCTTTGATCCAGGCTTCTTCGCCTTAAACTTATCCCCTTTCTTCAATGACACTCCGATGAGTGATTCCGCATCGTATAACTTATCGTTTAAAAAGATTTGCGCATCTGTGGGATAGTATTTGATTTGTTTAATGCTACCTTTTGTTAGAGGAACGACATACTCGAAGTTGGTGGAGTTCAAAAGTGCATAACCGTTTTCATGATTGTATATTCCCATCATATACAACATTGTCTCGTAGTGCAAATTAGACACGTCTTCTAAAAGGAATACTTTTGCACGAGCGTCGAGTTTAACTCGGACAGGAGTTTTGTGAAGATGTTTACCGAACTTATCCAGAGTCATGGTTTTTGAGGTAATGATGATATATGATGATATGGAAGACTAATAATAGCTTCGAAGTAAAATGGGACGGCTGCAGACGGATCTAACGACGTATTTCTCACCTTAATCTTATCGCCTTTATTAAGTTAACAGCAGCACCAACTAGAATACCGTTTACATACATAATGCATGGTGGTGAGCTGCAAACTTTTTGTACAATCCCTTCTGTAAACGGTATTGTGTATTCCCGTTTACTGTTGCTACCTTTCAAATTGTAATATTTCTTTAGGTTGGCAATAGTAGGTTCGCTCGACCCAGGCTCGGAGTCCGCCCACATATACATCATTGTTGAGTACCTTACATTTTGTATATCTTCTAAAAGATACACTTTGGAACGAGTGTCGAGTTTCACTTGGACAGGGGTTTTCTGAAGATGTTTACCGAATTTATCTAATGACATGATTCTACTAGTGACAACGATACAATAACAAGGTGTTAAGCATGTTGGATGCTTTATGCTATTATTTTAGCTGCTCGCAACTCATCAATAATGTAAATGATTTCATTGGTGTGACCGGTATGACCGGCCGATTTCGAGCTTAGAAGTCTCAACCTTCCTATCAATTTATTTGAATCTTTCCATGGTACGAATTCTACCTTTTTATTATTGTAACTTAGCACGCGCATTGGTCCAGCTCCCCGTTTTTTCGCTAATGCCCCCGTTTTGGATCGCGTCACCGGTGTTGAAGTAGAAAAACTTCTTACCTTTTCACCAGGTGTAGTTAAAAAGGGTTTGATAATTGTGGAATATTTGGTTCCGGTTCCTAACAAAGGTGCATTATGTAGATAATTTTTACGGACTGCGTTGGTTCGTAAAAGAAGATCTTTGTAGCTTTTTAAATCGGCTTGCAAATATCCGAGAGGTTTCTTTTTAAATACTAATTCGTATAAACCGCGTGTACCTTTATACGTAAATGTTTGACCATTAGGTTTCGTAATGAGCATATTTTCGTCTTCAAAACCGAATTCGGAGTCGCCATAAAAATATTCCTCTTTCTCCGGAAGGAATCGTACTCCGTATAGATGATCGAACTCGTTTTTCGTATCCGTAAACATTTTCTCCATGTATCGTTTTGCGCGCCCACTAAAGGTAGCATCTATATAAGCCTGGAATTCTTTACTAGTTCCGGCGTTCTGTGCTTACAGCATGCAATCTGGGGGCACTATGTGATGTTCGCATTACCTGAGGTATACGTAGAGATCGTGATACTGGAGTTGAGGGTGGAAAAAATGAGGGAACCTCTTCCTTTATGGGTTCCTCTTTTGGAGTTAGGAGTTCGGTTTTAACACCCGTTATAAATTCTCGCAAAGGTTGTGTGATGGGCTTATAGCGACGTTGAAGTTCTACATCAGAGCGTGCGATTTCGGATTTAAGACTTTGGTATTTCTGTTTGACATTCTGTCGTGCCTTAACCAGGTCTTCAACCATACGCTTGTACATGGTTACTAATGCTGTTAGTTAATGCCTCCGATATTTATGGTGAAGTAGGCATCGAACCCTTTACGATAGCGTCCCTCGTTAAGTTGAGACTCTTTGTCAACAACTACCAAACCATATTTCTCATTCCAACACTGCATGCAGAGCTGCTTGAACTTCTCGAACGTCATATCCCCGCTGACATGATCATTAAAGATATGTTTTAAATTAGTGTTCTCTTGCTTAAAAATAATGATGAAGTTTGCGTTATCCCGTATGAGTTGTTTTGGAATTGCGGAATATGTCTGACATAAATAAAAACAATCGATATTTTTATGTCTTCCAAAACAGAAATAGTCTCTTATAGTGCTCTGACTATCGCAGACCACATCGTCGAAGATAATTACAGAGTTTGTTCTAGCATCCGTGGGTGGTAGTATAGTTTCGCAGGAGTCGTATTCGAAATATCCTACGGGTAACGATTTAAACAGATCACGCAAATATATATATTTGGGTTGATACAACGATTTACTGTACATATATACGTTTGCGAAGCGTAAACCGTTGGGATGTTCCAATAAACTAACCATTAGGTTGGTTTTACTGCAGCCTGAACTACCTACGATTAGTCTTCGCTTGCATCCTGCTCCCAATAATAAACTGTGCTTAAAGACTGCCGGTGTTGCTGAACAAGTATCACGATTTATAACTGGTAATCGATCTCTCTGTCTCACTAACTTTAGCTTTTCTATGACGAACAACTTTGTGATAGATCCTATGTGAGTTTAGCATATATATTACAAACCTAGAAGCGAACTTCCAGTCACTCTTCTCCGGTCTTAGGGGTAAGTGCTATGAAACATACTCCTCAACAATCTACAACTGCTTCATCAACTCGTAAAGGCAAAGGTGTTATCAACACTCTCATCAATAAGTTACAGGTAGAATTGCATTTACCTGGATATAACTACTGCGGACCTGGCACTCGATTGCGAGAACGACTTGCTCGTGGAGATCACGGTATCAATCCATTAGACGACGCATGTAAACAACACGACATAGCCTACTCCCAGTCCAATAAAGTGAGTGAACGTCATAAAGCGGACCAAATCCTAAGACACAGAGCGTGGGAGAGGTTTCGTTCTAAAGACGTTACGTATGGAGAAAGAGCCGCAGCCCTTACCGTAGCTGGTATTATGAAGGGAAAAATGAAGTTGAGTATGGGGATTAAAAAAAAGAAACAGTCTTCAGCGATGAAACGAGGTTTCCTTACGTTTAACAAAGCTGTTGCCATTGCCAGAAAGCATATTGGTGGTAAAGTAAAAAAGTTCTCTTTAAAACGCTCTGCTCGACTTGCACTGTCAGCTTTGAAACGGAAACGTATTGTCAATCCTCGATCACGAATTATACCCATCCCCAAAAAAGGTGGTATACTGCCCCTCATTCCCTTATTTGCTGCTTTGGGAGCTATGGGCTCGCTGGGTGGTGGGGCAGCGGCAGTTGCAAAAGCCGTTAACGAAGCCAAGGCGGCTAAGGAGACCCTAGAAGAAACACGCCGACACAATAAGGCTATGGAAGCCGCTTCTATAGGGAAAGGTTTATATTTGAAACCATACAAAACTGGATTGGGACTATATTTACGTTCAAAAAACTACCGTTGAAACTACCACGCCGTGCGTTGACCAATGTCGATCTTTCCAAGTATATTCGTAAATTAAATATTCCCTGTTTTAGAGGTATCTTTATGCGAAATGAACTGCCGCAACGAATCCATAAAAACGAAACCGGTATTGTAAATTTAGATAGTGGGGAAGGAGAGGGAACGCATTGGACATCGTATATAAAACGTGGTAGACAAATTTTGTACTTTGACAGTATTGGTCAGATGAAACCTCCACTAGAACTTGTTCATTACTTTAAGAGTGACGATGGTGGAAACGTTATTCAATACAATTATGATTCTTTTCAAAAGCTCAACTCATTCAATTGTGGACACTTGGTGCTACACTTTTTATATGATAACGCTCGATAAAAGTTTACAGTCTGCATTAGACTTCCGACATGTCGTTGACCTTCATCTTATCCGATAAGAGTTCCGTATTAAGCTCTGATTTTAATCCGTCAATATATTTAGATACGACCAAAGAATGGGTTATGGGATTGACCAATTTCGAAACGTTTAATAGCATTCCGAACGTTACTGAGGAAAATAATGTGTTTAAAATTGGACAGAAAGCTATACATATACCCACCGGATCTTATGAAATAGCCGATATAGCAGCTTACATTAATTCTCAATTAAATTCTATAACTGTGTCCATAGAGCCAAATCACAATACTTTAAAAACAATGATACGAGCTGACGAAGTCATAGACTTTTCGGTTAAACACTCTATTGGACCCTTATTAGGATTTAAGCCCTTGAAGTTGAAAAAAATGAACGTTACGAATCCGATGTTCCTATTAACATTATTAAAGTCAACTCGTTACTTATAACGTGTAATATTACCACTGGTAATTATGTAAATGGAATTCCGAATCATGTCATACATCAATTTTTCCCGAATGTTCCTGCTGGATTCAAAATAATTGACGCGCCTGACCATGTACCCTACTTACCAATCAACGCCAATACAATTACCAACATTACTCTTGTAATGTTATCTTCAATCTTATAGTTGATCAAGATGGTGACCTGGTTAATTTTCGTGGAGAAACCGTGACGATAGGACTGCATTTGGAGCATTAGCGATGGTGTTCAAGTATAATACTGCTTGTACTGTTCGCTCGGATTAAAAAAAAATTGTTGTCACCAAAAACAGGTTAGTTCGCAATAGCTAGCCGATCAAGTAACACAGCGCAACCGCTTATTTTTACAACGTCTCGGTTTTACTGTTCTACAATGAGTATACTAAATGTGAACGAAAAAGTTTTCTTCGATAATTCGATCGTAGGTGCCGAATTCCACACCCATCAACCCTATACAACTCGTTTTGAAAACAATGACGAAATTCGAATACCGATTCAAGAAGACATGTCCACATTACCCTCTCGCAGTTATCTGTACGTAGAAGGCACGTTATTGAAAGAAGATGGTGCCCCATCTACTACGGCTAAACTTATTAACAACCGAATTTCATATCTGTTTAGTGATATTCGCTATGAAATGAATGGTGTTGTGGTGGATTCTGTAACGAAAGTGGGACTCACGTCTACCATGAAAGGCTACCTTTCCTACAACGCAAGCGATAGTGTCAAGTTAAAAAATGCTGGATGGTTTCCTGAAGGTAATAGCACTGTGATGGATAGCAAAGGTCATTTTAGCGCCTGTATACCTCTGTCGATGTTATTGGGAATTTTTGAAGACTATGGAAAAATTATTATGAACATTCGTCAAGAATTGGTTTTAATTCGAAGCAATTCCGATATTGATGCTATAATATCCACGGATGCTAATGAAAAACTTAGCTTGAAAAAAATATATTGGAAAGTTCCCCATATTCAACCAGGGCTAGCAGAAGAATTATCATTGACAAAATACATCGGAAAAAATATTAATACTAAGGTGGCGTTTAGAAGTTGGGAAACGCATATCTATCCAGCTATACCACAAACCGATAAACATAGTTGGTCTATTAAAACATCCACCAGTCTAGAAACACCTCGTTACATTTCCTAGGTTTTCATACTAATCGCGATGGACAGTTACAGAGAGATATGAGTGCATTCGATCCTTGTGATATACAAAATGAGACCATATTTTTAAATACTGAAAGATATCCATACGATCAGTTGAATATTAATTATGATGAGAACCGTTTTGCTACCTTGTATGAAATGTATGCCAATTTCCAACGATCTTACTATGACAAACCAAACGAGCCCATTCTAACTCCATCGAAATTTAAAGCCATTGCACCACTAATCGTCATCGACTGTTCGCGACAGAAAGATTCCTTGCTAGGGAAAGCTGTCGTTCTTCGAGTTACTGTCGAAACTCATAAAAGCATTGCCGCTAGTACTACTGCATATTGTCTAATTTTGCATGATCGTATGTTTACGTATAATGCACTGACGAAGCAAGTACGACAACTGTAAACGACTACTTACGACGATTGTCGAATTATTACATATATGAAAATGAAGATTTTGAACCTCGTTTAGTTAGCCGCTATGCGTCTTGTAGTAGACATTCAAGGCTTTAAGATTGCTAACAACAAGTTTTTGCCTAAAGAGTTAGCTATTTACGATGGTTGTAAAATAGCTCATTATGTATTTAAAACACTTTTTCCATTTCCAACGTTACCTGCAGAACTCCGAAAACAAGCACATTGGTTAATAAAGAATCACCACTGCATTGCTTGATCTAAAGGCGAGACTCCAGCGTTCATGTTTCCAGACATTCTTCGGTACGCGACGACATCAGCTGAAGTGATTTATGTAAAAGGGCGTGAAAAAAAGGAATTCTTACAAAAATATCTTTTAACGTCGATTGTTGAATTTCCAGAACATCCAGCACTACCGGAAGTTAATGAAGTATCATGTTTCTATCATAATAAAAATCTATGTGTATGTGCTTTATCTAATGTTTATTGGTTATATAATGAATTTATAATGAAGTAATGTTTAATAAAATGCATATATTTTTTTTTAAATATTTTATTTGTTGTTTACGTATTATAGTTTATAAGAATACAAAACTTAAGTACTAAAGCGTTCAAGGTAAATAAAATGTCTGTGCTCTTCACTTAAAATATTATTTAACACTCGACCACAATTCTATATACGTCTTTGAAATCTATACCGATCTAAAGCGGCATTCATCCACATCGACCTTCGCGCTTGCCAGTGGGCATATTCCCACACTACCATATACCGTACGGAATTATTCGTTTCATTGAAAGTCACCTTTTTCTTTAGCTTGTCCATGATATTATAACACATAACCCTTAACATCGTTCGCAATTCTATCGGACTGAACTGCTAATAGCTCTAAACCGCTTATGACATTTCCACTCGTTGGTAAGGAAGTTAAAACGTGTTTCAAATTCTCATACACATCCCCTTCTGCTTCGGCAAGACCTTTTACCAAAGTTCGATAAAAGTCTATGAATTTTTCTTCTTCTAACAGCTTCAATCGTGACTTGACCATTGTAAGTAGTTCCATTAACTTAACTACACTTTCGACTCCTAACCATTCTTCGGTGTTGTCACGACGATCCTGAATTCTCATAGTTCTCTTATCTTGTACATTTTTAAACGTAATCGTCTTGTAGAGAAGGGGTATTGGTGCATAGTAGTCATAACTATGTAAGAAATGTTTGATAATTGCGTGATTATTTTCGAAATTCTCCCATTCTTCCAGGTTAAATTTAATGTAGTCGTTTTTCAATCCCGACAATCTCACTTCTGGTGTTAACTTTATAGAGCAGAGACCGATGCTGAGTAGTTTACATCTTGATTTGTTTAAATAATGCGTTGTAGCGTAAAACAATGGATTTTGAATGTAGCAACCGTTCGATGACATTAGATGGATGGTTGGATGGTGGAGTGTTCGTAACCATCTCGGGATAATTCTGGAGTCGGATCTTTGAACTCTATCGGAACGTTCTTTACAGTTTCAAATGCTTTCTTTAACAAATCCATTATAACACAACTAACCCATACCAATACCATCCAGTTTATATAGACCCTTATTGATTAGTGGGGGGAGTTTCAAGGTTAATTGAGGTATCAGGGTTATTGATGTGAGGGGGAGGGGTATGGTTCAAGGTTACCGTTTGGAGTGGGAGATCTTTACGTTATTCTTACGTAGAGCTTATATCTCAATCGATCCTAATACAATGCCAGTGTTACCTGTTAAGCTGTTGGTGGTGCTTAGTGCGGTTTACGACGGTATTTTGTATGTTGCTCAACCATCGGAATCTGTTTCTGGGTCCATTGTGTTTTCTCGAGATCCTACGAGATACGCATTGACCAGCAATATTCTTCACGGTGTTAACGTATACATCATATCCCTACGCAACGTTTCTCAACCTTCTTCCTTCAAAATTAAATATAGTTATCCTAATTACTCTATCGAATCAAATTGGCAATCTCTCGGGACTAATCGTGATCCTGCCATTTGTCACATTCCCGATCCCCCCTTGAGCTCCTGTATAATAGCAACAACAATAACAGTTCTATTCGCAGTTATTACTTTACTTTCCCTTATTGTGTACCTAACCATTTATCGGTTTAATTTCAAATTCGTCTGTTGTGAAAGTTAAGTATGAACGACAACGTGATCCAAGGTATGGAGAAGGTGCGGGAACAATTACTACGGCAGTTTCCTCGATTTTTAAGAACCGTTGAGAACGAAGATGTTTTTAATAAGCATGTTGAATTACTTGCAGAAGTCACTTTAGTAGTTAGTGGAACACTGATCAATGGAGCATTCGTGGACATTTCGCACACCATAACAACAAATCCGCATTATGTGAGTGAACCGTTAGAAGATTGGTTTCAACTTAATGTAATAGAACCAACTTGTCACGAGGTTGAAAAGTGTATTTAGCTTCTTTGGACGTAGAATTTTCTCACATCGGCATCGTTCGCTTTTTGATAAAGTAAATTATACATTATCTATCTAAACTGTTCTTATGTATACAATATAATAAAAATTACATAATATAAGAGTTTTTTATTAATATTCCTTTAAATAAACAACATATGCTAGAAAAGTTTTGTGTTATTGCACTTATATCCCAATCTATGTAAGTTTCTATGCTGTATCGCGACACTGACATTGTATTTGATATTACTTACAATTTATCTTTTCAATATTATAATAGAAAAAATTATGTTGGGGTGTTTGATTTCGAATAACAAAAGCCACTCATAACATTCTTAGACGAGTATAGTTCCGAGAGCCAGAGTTTGAGGTTATGTATAGGCTGAGGGTGTGGCTAATGGAACAATTGCTTTCCCCACACTTCTCAAATTCTGGTGAGGTGTTTGAGTTTGATTTCAGTCAAGATTCTGTATTACTCAGTTACACATCGAAATGGGTTGGTTGCATTCTTGGACACTTGAAACGACTGTTGATGATGGTGAAATCGTGTTTTCTCGTTATAAAACACACAACACTGGTTTGTTAATTGAAAGAAGAAGATTTCCGGATACTATAGTTATATTGAGTGAAGCCGATGAAGGTTATTCTTCGTGTTCTGGTTTAGAAATTCTATATTTAAAAGAAGATGGTGAAGTCGTGAATACTCAAGGAGTCATATGTATTGAACGTGCTTTGGAACATCGCCACGCTATTAACCTTCTGCCTGATAAATGCGACCTCATCTTCTTCAAAGGCATCTGCACTTCAGATTGGGATGAATTGAGTGATGAACCTGAACGGAACATTTGGTGTAATAAACCTTACAAACCGAATTGGGCAACGTTCACTGCAACAAAGTGGTTAACGGAAAAACAATTTAACGATGAAAGATAACTCAAATTTCGTGAAAAACGTTTTCCTTCAGGAGTCACGCCTTACCTGACGAGACATATGGATTCAAATAATTGTTATGTATTTAATTGTTTACGAGATATTGTTGTAAGCAAATGAATTCAAATAATTGTTATGTATTTAATTGTTTACGAGATATTGTTTAAGCAATCTAATAAACAACTAATAAATTGTCTCATTGTTTTGATCTAAAACATTTTTTTTTATAAAACCTGAACCTTAAAATTAGAGAAGCCTTAGCAGAAAATCTTAACCTTGAAGCGCTAAAATCTAACCTTAGTTCAATCAAGTTCTCAATCTTAGTTCTTAAAGTCAGAGAAGCCTTGACCTTTAACCGCCAGAAAAAACCCCATTCCTTCCCTACTCACATTTTTTGGTTCATTTTGCTCCATTGGGAATATTGTAGCTGACATTTAAAGATTTGCTTGATGCTGACGATCCGATCTACACCTTTTCCAGTAGTATTTTAGAAAGCGTCAATTGTATTTAAGAATTGCCATTTACATTTAAGAAAGTATCATATGAATTTTAGAATAGTCAATTGAATTTCAGAACGCGACATTTAAATTTCAGAATAGTCAATTAAATTTAAGAAACCGTCATTTGTATTTCTAAACAGTCAATTTGACTTTAGAAATCATCATATGATTTTCAGAATAGTCGTGAACCTTGTGACACAATGGCAGAATGCAGGTAACGAACTTATAGCTAGCACCTTATTCGCCCATGCTGAAGCCCATAGAGGCGGTTTTGTGCAAAATACTTAAAAACATGTATAGACTCATCCTCGCATTCCTCCAGTAGCTGCACGAGGAGTTATAGAACAAGGATTAGTATACCTCGAGCAAATTATTGATGGCGCAAAGAAATCTAGATCGTCAGTGAAGATTGTGCACGTGCAGTACAGCATTCAGCCATACATCGTACAACTGCGGTATCTTATACCGTTATTGATACAATAAATATTTATGACTTCCGAAATACAAATGACATTTTCTGAAGTACATACGATAGTTTCTGAAATAAAAATGATGCATTTTCTCAAATTCAATTAACTTAACTGAACTACAATTGCCACTTTCTAGGATTAAATTGATTATTCTAAAATGCAATTGATGCTTTCTGAAATTAAATTCACTATTCTGAAATTCGATTGACATTTTCTAAAATTCAGCTCACTATACTGAAATACAATTGATACTTTCTGAAAATAAGTGTTTATTCTCAAATATAATTGAAGTTTTCAAAAATAATCTTGACGGTTTCTGAACTAAAAGTGGAAAAGGTGTATTCGTTCTAAATGAATAATTCAATTATTTCCAGCTGCGGTAGCATTATACAGTACGCAAGTTTGTGGGCCAAGTGGAGTGCGGGTGGAGACGATGCAGGCACGCTCTTTTTCTATCAAATTGCGCATCTTTAAAACTCCTTCACTCAACGACCATACTCACTCACTAGTACCATAAATAACTTTTATAAAAACTAAATCAAAGAACTAACGCATCATTTTACTATTATTAATAATAAATATGTGGTAGTACTATCATTCATGGAGGGTTTCTCTTGTAGGTGTTCTTTTACACCCAAAATGAGCATTTACTCGCAATTCCTCCAACAACAAACTTGGAAATGAAAGAATTCATCACACATCCAGCGAGAAATCTGTATCTATTGATACAGGGTACTACCATTACAGGCTGGTTGTGATTAACTTGTTATAGGGTGAGTACAATAAGTCTTCTAGGCTGCAGTGCGACCGGTACCAACTGGCAAACAGAAAGAATCTTCATGTTATGTTGTACCAGGTATGTCATACCATACCAGAAGAACATAAAATAATATATTAGCATACCAATGTGTTATCTACAGAATTAAACAGGTTTGGAGCTCGTTACAAATAAAGCAAAAATAATAATGTTCCCATGAACATTAAAACATAAAAACAACTCATACAAGATATATGCTTCTAATAACGATCAGCCATATGTCTGGATTTAAGAGCCTGTGGATATTATCCAGTGGAACGGATAATTTAAAATGTCTTATATGCAAACATTTCTAACCACTTCAACAGTCTTTTCGCCTGTATAATGTTGAAGATTACTTTATTTGCAAACATTTATAACTACATATACAACATTCAAATTGCTTTTATAACTACTAGGAGTACAGATGTGATATTAAGAGTACTTATTACTATTTTATGTACAATTTGTTTTTCACCACTGTGGGTGAACATGTGTGGTATAAGGGTACCCTTTCATGAATATTTATAAGTACATATATTGTATTCAAATGGCTTTTCATCAGTAAGAGTTAACAGGTGTCGGTAGGATGACTCTTACGTCAATATTTACAATCACTTTCACCATTATATGGCTGGAAATGTGTTGTGTAAGATACCTTTTTCCTCAACATTTATAACCAAATACTTTATAATTACAGTCAAATGGCTTTTGACCACTATAAATGAACATGTGTTGTTTAAGAGTACTCTGTGCAAACATGTCATTCATAATGACATATGTGACCTGGAATAAAGAAACAGACGTAATGCTAAAAAAATTGATTTTAGCGACTCTGAATATGAATATCAATTTTATAATTACTAAAGACAGTGTCAAACGAAACTAACCAATAATTATTGTAATAGTTTATCTTAAACATTTTTTTTTGTAGTTAGGTCGGTTTCTTTATTCCAAATCACATATGTTACACTCATGGTTTTTCAGCAGTATGAGTGGAGATGTGTCCTTTAAGATAACGCAATCGTGTACATGTATAACTACATATATTACATTGAAATGGCTTTTCACCACTATGAGTGGACATGTGCTGTTTAAGATTACCCTTTTGTGCAAATTTCTGGCTACATATACTACATTCAAACGGCTTTTCGCCACTATGAGTGAACATGTGTTGTTCAAGTCGATTCTTCCGTGTACACTTATAATGACATATATTACACTCAAACGGTTTTTCGCCACTATGATTGGACATGTGTAGTGTAAGTTGATTCTTGCGCAAACATTTATAATAGCATATGTCGCATTCAAATGGTTTTTCAGCGGTATGAGTGGAGATGTGATTTTTAAGACAAACCCTTCGTGAACATTTAAAATGACATATATTACATTGAAATGGCTTTTCACCATCATGATTGTACATGTGTTGTTTAAGATTAGTCTTTAGTGAGCATTTATAATCACATATATTACAGCCAAATGGCTTTTCGCCACCATGAATGAACTTGTGTTGTTCAAGTTGACTCTTCCGTGAACACTTATAATCACATACATTACACTCAAACGGCTTTTCACCACTATGAGTGGACATGTGTTGGTTCAGAGTACCCCTTTCTGCAAATTTACGGTTACATATATTACATTCAAATGGCTTTTCACCACTATGAGTGTACATATGTTGTTTAAATTGACTCTTTCGTGAACTCTTATAACTACATTCATTACACTCAAATGGCTTTTCACCACTATGAGTGAACATGTGTTGTTTAAGTTCACTCTTACGCAAACATTTATAATGGCATATGTTACATACAAATGGTTTTTCAGCAGTATGAGTGGAGATGTGTTGTTTAAGTTGACTCTTCCGTGAACACTTATAATCACATGTATTACACTCAAACGGCTTTTCACCAGTATGAGTGGACATGTGTTGGTTAAGAATACCCTTATCTGCAAATTTACGGTTACATATATTACATTCAAATGGCTTCTCGCCACTATGAGTGAGCATGTGTCGGTTAAGATTACTCTTGTCCCAACTTTTATAATGACATATGTTGCATTCGAATCGTCTTTCACCAGTGTGTGTGGACATGTGTCGTTTAAGATTACCCTTTATTGAAAATTTATAGCTACATATTTTACATTCAAATGGCTTTTTCCCAGTATGTACGAGTATGTGTAATTTCAAGGTTTTCTTTTTCTTAGATTTGTAGTTACATATATAACACACGAATTGTTTGTCACCTTTAAAAAAATTAGAAAGTTTCCGATCTATATTCATTTGTCTGTGAGTTTCTGAGGTGTTGGAGTTTATCTTCTTTCTAAACGTATATTTCATTCATCATCTCTTACATGCTGTAGGTGGTATTTGTTTCTACAACAAACAAAAAGTAATAAATTTACATTATCAAAATTTTTCCTTGGCGAATTTTCTAATAATTCTATAATGACAATCGTAAGTGCACATGTATGCTGAAAATCAAAATAGGTGAGCCGCTTTAGAATACATAATAATAATAATATTATTATTGCTATTATTATCACGAAGTTGCTCTCGAAAAATTCAAGTTTTTATGGCGGTATTGCGAACACATGGCAATATGCGCACGCGTGAATATTAATTTATTCTTATTACAGTTATTAATTACCAAATAATGATAATTCTTAGTAATTAGTTTTTAATTGTTAGTGGCTGTATAAATCGGACATTAGTTATCAACTGATAATTCTTAAACTAAATTTTTAATATCTGTGGGTTCCCTAATAGCACACCAACGTCCGATGCACGTTTGAGCAATGTCCTCGGCTGACTTAATGAACGTCCAACGGACGATCGGTTATAGTCCGTGGGACGTTATATGAACGTCCATGGGAAGCTCAAATGTCACAAAGTTGGACATTATTAAAACGTTCCAGACGGACGTTTTCCAAGAAATTGACGAACGTTTTAAAAACGTCCAAGGGTGGTAATAGACGGTCGATTTATACAACGTGGGACGTTAGATGGACGTCCACTGGAAGTCCAAATGTCCCGGGCGGACGTTTTAAAAGCCTCCATTATACGTCCAACAGACGTAATAGACTTTTGATTATACTGGGTCGGACGTTCTATGGATGTCCATGGGAAGTTAAATCGTCATAAACTTGGATGTTCTTAAAACGTCTCAGATAGACGTTTTGCGTACGTCAGCCGAGGATTTGCTGGATATCTTAAGAGTGTTGAGTGTTAAGTCCAAAGGGGACCTAATGAATCCTCGACTCAATGCCCTACACCACATAGATATTTGCCGCCGACTTGACGAATATCCCAAAGATGTTTTACAGTCCTCCAGTGCACGGATCTAAAATAAGCAAACCACACAAGAGGAAATAAAAGAAAGTTATTTTTAAACGTCATATCCTGTACACAAAAGTAATTTTGATTCCTATATAAGGTTTCTCTTTAAGAACGAACTTTTAACTTGGGACTTCAGTCCCAAGTTCTTCCAGTCCAACTATTCATAGTTATTTCACTTTATTTAATAAATAATTACAGGTTGATTGGTATCAAAAATAAATTCTTTAGAAAATAAACTGGAATTAGACATTACAATTTTAATTCTAGTTTACTTACCATTCCTTCCAGACTGATCTCTTGCACCACTCTGGTTCATGCCTTGAGCCATATGTGGTTTGGGGAGTGAGACCTACATGGGGCGTCTTTATGAAGGGACAAACATACTGACAAACAAATTTTGAATTTTAGTATATAGATTTTAGGTTTAGGTAATAAATATTTTAAAAATTGAATAATTTTTCGATTTATCTAACTACGTTTTTTATCAGTATACATCCTTTTTTTAGCAAAATATAAACTTATCAATGTTACAATATGTACTTCATAATAATAAAAAATTATAAAACTGTTAAAGGGATTTAAGGACGGCTTTCGTTGGAAAAATCAAGTTTTGTAATTTCATTTAGAACACCAAAATCTACAAACTCTTAAAGTTGCAAAACTTTCAGGTTGTTTCGAATTATATAGGGATCTAATTAATGGCAAGCTAATTATTGGTAAAAATCAATTTTTTAACAAATATAAATCCTTTTTCTACAATAATATAATTATTACATAGATTATATGATGTAAACATACAGCATAAAAACTTAAAATAAAAAGTAAATTCAACTGTTTGGAATCATTATCAAAATTTAAAAAATCCAAGTTCTTCTATCTTCACTTTTACCCACTTCAGAGGTTCTTTTCAAGTATCTTTTGAAAGTGTCTATTTTCTTTTCGGTGCAACTTTTCAGCAACGGTTTTAAAGCAGCACCTAAAAATAAATGCAAATATAATTAATATATTGTGCACATAGCTTTTATCAATGCAATACCAGCATTCAAGATTTAAAAATGCCATATGCCTAAACCAGTGACGGTTTGTACACTTTTGGATGTTCTGTTAGCAGACGGCAAGTATATATTAACTGGTTGCTTAGCAGCCGATTACACGGGTTGCATCCGTGATTCTAACATAATATCCAAAACAGTACATAGTAACCTCTGCTGGCATCGGGTCATACATGGATTTATTTAAAATCCAAAAATACAATATAAAACTCAGATGTTTTATTTGAAAAACATAAATCTTAGATCCGTAGTAGCTTTTTTTGGCAACTTTGTTATTATTAAAAATATGAAATCCATTAAATTAGCAAATACTTTTATTTTTTCATGCTAGATTATGATAATAAAAAACGATTGAGCAGTGTGCTACTGTTATATCACAGAGACTTGCACTTTAATGTTAATCAGTTACCCTGTATATTATTTTGTTTTTGAATTCCTACTTTACGATCTTTGAACAACCACAAAGAGAAAACTGTTGAATCATCGGGAAATGAATGCCCCTCTCCTAGCTTTTCTAATCTTCTATCGGCAGGTGAGAAAACTGAAAATTACATTAAAAATGTTACTTGCCCTTAATTAGCGTGGCCATAAAAAGAGCAGAAAAGTTCTTATGTTTGAAGCCTATTCAGAAATATTTCATTTTTTATCATGATTTTGTCAGCAATCTTTTCCAAGCTCTTTTTACAAATTCGTTCACATTGTCTTCTCCAACTTTGGAAAGCAGATCAGTCTAAAAAAATCAGACACTCAGTAGTGTTAAATAAATTTGTGCTAAAAAGAAGAAAGAATTATAGAACTAAAAGGTCTGTATGTGCAGGATGTTATGACATGATATTGCGAACATAAAAAAAATATAAGACACCCTACACATCAAACTCTCACTAATAATATCATTGTGCATTGATTTTTTTGAGTAAGATTTCTGCAACGTTGCAGAAAGTAAAATTTACAAAAAGAATTAATCCTCCTAGGCAAATTCAGTATCATACGACATATACGGCAAAATAAGCATAAAACACTTGTTTTTACACCAATGAACGATTTCTGAAAAGATGAAAGATTTCCACTTTTTAATTTTTTTCACATAACATATACATAGATTTTCAAAAAAACTGCTGGTTGCCATAAATGCTATCCAAAAAGTTTTTCTATTGACTTTGTACAGTGATATTCTAAAAAGTATTACTTACAGATTTTAGCATATTTAAGGGATCTCCCAAAAACTGTTCAACTTCCAGTAGAAGTTCATTATTTTCACATAGTAAAGGTAAATTCAAGTTTTCCCATATATTTTCTGATTTATTCATTATGTTGTGTTTTTTATATACCTTATATTTCATTTTTCAAGTGAAGGGATTATTATTTCAGTCATGTTCAACCTTCATATAATTTGCTTTAGATATTCTGAAAATAATAATAAATCCTTATTACTTAACAATCTAAAATACTATAATACTGCAGGTTACCATGAATATTTTGCTGGTGAGTTACTCATTCAACTATTTATTACCGTTATTACTGACAAAAATAATAATAAACGAATGAAAGGAATGTGATAAAATATTAATAATCACCCTTGCACTTCACATTATTTTCTAAAAACACATAACGTAAAAGACTGATTAAATAGATGTTAAAAAAGCATATATAAATAATTGGTTCAAACAGAAACTGCAAGACAAAAACGATGAGAACAAATACCGAAAACCGAATGGCGGCTTATAATCGCTTTACGGGGATTAGTGTTGGCACTGAGTTTGCGTAGTACGTCTTTTATGACCAGTGCATACTGACGTCACACACATACTGGCTCATTTTTATATTAGCGGAGAAATTTAAATAGCTGTATTAATTAAAAAGAAAATATTTTTAATGAGTTTATGATGGTATATGAACGTATGAAATATATAATAATAATTACTACAACACATAACCAAGAAACCAGGCCCCAGAAGCTATAAGCTTGTGCGGGAGGGAGGGAGGCGATTATTATTATTCTTATTAATATACTTTAGTATATTAAAGAGTATTCCATAAAGTACAGAAAATATAATTAATTTAAAACACGGGATAAGCAATTTTCGGATATTCCATAATAGTTAATTCTTTGTTTAGAGAACTACATAATGTAGTATTTAATAACAATAAAATTGTTTGTTTGTAATCATTTTGTAATTCCTATTAGAACGTATTATGGACCCAAATCGAACGTCTGCCGGACATGTTTTGTTGTACTTCTGTAAAACGTTCTCCTATGAACGTCCTTTTATGGACCCAAACCAATCGTTCGCTGGACATCTTATGCTGTACTTCTGAAAAACGTTCTCATGTGCACGTCGGCCAGACTTCTGTACCATGTCCTGGGACTCAAGGGCCTGTTATGGGCCCAAAACAAACGTCCGTTGGACGTCTCTTGTTGTACTTCTGAAAAACGTCTGCGTGTGAACGTCCGCCAAATGTCCGTATCTTGTCCTGGGATTAAGGGGCTTAACTATGGACCCAAAACAAACGTCCGCTGGATATCTTATGCTGTACTTCTGAAAAACGTCCTCAAGTGAACGTCCGCCAGACGTCCGTATCATGTCCTGGGATTCAAGGACCTACTATGGGCCCAAAACGAACGTCCGCTGGACGTCTGTTGTTGTACTTCTGAAAAACATCCGCGTGTGAACGTCCGCCAGACGTCCTTATTATGTCCTGGGATTTAAGGTTTTACTATGGACCCAAAACAAACCTCCGCTGGACGTCTTTTGTTGTACTTCTGAAAAACGTCCGCGTGCGAGTGTCCAGCAGACGTCCATTTTACATCCTCGGACCTACAGTACCTACAATGGACCTAAAAAGAACGTCCATCGGGCAATGTGTGCTATTAGGGTTGTTCATAGTTAATAAAATTCTTTTATGTCCGATTGCATTATAAAGTACCGTTTATTGTATTGTTTTGCGGCAATAAACTGGCTTATTATTGTAATAGTAAAATAAAGTATGGCAACTGTATATTACATGTCAAATTTTCTTCTGTCAAGAGTAAATGTCAAATTTATAAACTGATTTTTTTTTTTGATAATTAGCCAATTTTAGGAATCGAACATAAAGCTTTGTATGCAACTCTTACATAATCGGACCTTATAGACGCGCCCTTTTTATAGGGCTTGCTCGCTTCGCTCGCTCGCCCATAAATTGGGCTTGTCTATAAAGTCCTACATTATGTACTTGTTACATAAATAGCTATTATGTCTGGTCGAGCGATTATGACCTATTTAGTGGCCTGTTTTTAGAGCGTAAGTTGCTAAATTAGAGTTCTAGGGCTCTAATAGTATATTATTATACGAGTTGTATAAGACGGTCTATTGTAGCACGAGTTGTTTGGGACACAACGAGAGAAGCGAGGAGTATTCCAAAGGAAGGAGTGCTACAATACGTCTTATAAAACAAGTATAATATACTATTTTTTGTACTTTGCGCCATTAATTTTATAGAAATTGTAAATTCAAGCTATTAAAAGCATTGCATTACAATCTAGTGATTTTTGCGTTTAACATGTGGTAACACTATAAAATGACTTTTCGCGTTTTGTGAGGTTAGAATGTGTCAAAATTAAATGTGTTTATATGTAATATAAAACAAATGTTACCAATCTTACAAAACAAATAGTCTCCAAAAACGATGTTATAATAGCCTCTATTATGAAATCGTTTTCGGTATCACAATGAGCCCATTGTGAACGCAAAGTACAAAAAACTTTTTACAGCACGCTAGAAAAATAGTTATCCTTGTTTACGCCGTCTCCATAGTAACAACAGTAATTATAAACCATTGCACCTACCTACTTGAAGTTTTATCACTGCACCTACCTACTTGAAGTTTTGCACCTTTTAAATTATTTTTATTTTAAAATTAAATATTAATTTAAACTTAGGCTGGACATAAACTAACGTACACATTTCGGGCTTAATTAGTGTTTTAGAGCCCTTTATCGTCTTAGCGCCTTCGGCTTTCGCCTCGGGCCTCAGGCGCTAACTGACTCTGCGGGCTTTAGACACACTCAATTAAGCACTTAATACATAATATACTATTATTTTTTCATATTATACCAACAGCGTGTACGTAATTTCTATAGCTAAATAGAAAACTTTATTATTGGTTTTTCATAAAAAAAGTGACTCTTTAAAAAGTTTTGCTTTATAAAAATTACTGTTACATATCGTTATTATTAATACCTACCAGTGATAAAGTAAGCCTAGTTAAATATTTGATTTGTTTTTATTAAATTACAGCAACAACAATTATCTGGTAATAGCAAAAACAAATAGTAATATTTGCTAAATGTTGAACAATAAAGAAAGTAAAATTAAATATCTGCAAACATAATCAAAGACACTCTTTTTTGATCACCCTATATACAATAGGTTAATTTGAATGGCAAAACTTGTTGTTTTATGTCCGGTCGGGCCAATGTGAAAGGTTTTATTATGGGACTGTTTTTAGAGCGTCAATTGCTAAATTAGAGCTCTAGGGATGTAAAACTTTTAGAACCTTCTAAATAGTGTTTACAGTCCGCTAGAAGAATTGCAACCCTTGTTTACCCCGTCTCCGTAGTAATAACAGTAACTAGACCACTGCACACCTACCCACTTGAAGTTTTGCATTCTAATTATTTTTATTTTAAAATTAAATATTAATTTAAACTTAAACCGGACATAAACTAATGTATGCATTTCGAACTTAATTAGTGTTTTTGAGCCCTTTATCGTCTTACTGCCTGAGACGAAGCTAATATTTCAGCTTCCTCAGGCTTTTTTTCAAAAAAAGTTTTCCATTTGACAAGAGAATTTACGCACACGCTGTATACATCTTACCCATATTTCGATTGACATTTTGCAATCACGAATATTCTATTCATTCAGTCCATTATGCAACTGAAACTTTTCTGGATTCATGAAAAATAGAAAAATGTGTTGACATAAATAATAAGCGAACTATGTACTTACTGAAGAAGACAAAAACACTATCACATTAATTAGTAATTACGAATATAATTTTCTTATAGAGAGTATTGATTATTCTACAACCAAAGCTTTGCAGACAGTATACAAACGCCATAACCATGACCAACTACTAATAAATGTTAATTTAGAACTTTGGTTTGACATTTAAAAATTTAAAACTGTCACTTTGTGGTTTTGAGGTTGTTGTAGTAGTGCAAATTAGAGTTCTTAAATATAAACTGAGCTCTAACACAATTTAAATTTTCATTCAGGAACTCTAGTGCAAATAAACTGTGAACCGCGTTACATCTGAAGAAAACGAAGAAGAGCAATAAATGTAATATAAACTAAGTGCAAGTTTAACAACGTTTATTAAATAAATTTCTAATTTTACTTTCCACAAAACTCCAAACAAAGAAAGGTACTGAAACTTTTTAGTAAGGTAGACTTACATTTTTAAAACTGTACTGCTAAAAGCTTATACATATATGTATCATAAGCTTTTCTTTATGATATCTGTTTATTCTAAACAGATATTAAGTATTTACGACTGGTCTAATAGTTGTCTTTTATCAGTGAGTGCATAATTATTTGTTACGCATGTTGCAACAGAGTACAGATAACTTTACCTCAATCTTGAAGGCTAATGATAATTAAGGCTAATAATGATACATCAACCGTATCAAAAGTTCCGGAAGTGTAGTAAATCTTACAATAGAAAAATGCAGTCGTTTCATATAATTTTCTGTTGCATTTTTCTGATATTACCACCCATGCTACAGATGCAAAAGAATTGTCAGCTTCTTGTATATAGATTAGCTTCTAATACCAAAAGTGGTTATTTAAGCTAAGAACCACTTTTAGCGCTAGTCTAGGACTCAGGACAGCTGTCTCGGGGAAAGAGCTAATTTACTGCAGATCCTCCAACAAACCCAGATTCTGCATATTAGTCAATAAGAACCTTAAAGATGTATGCCACTAACTAATCTCTCTTCAGAGGATTTAGCAACAGCCAAAATAACATCGGGGTGAGAAACACCGAGGAAGTTTATACTCGGATCGGCCTATCTCCCTTTTGATGGCCCACAACCTCCACCGGCAGGGTGCGTGGAGGAGCTGGTGAGATATTCCAAATCGCAACTGATCATCGGCTGTGATGCGAAACGCACTCCGCGTATCCTGGGGTAGTACCAACATCAACTCTAGAGGTGATTTTACTTTTTTACAATTCACTATGGCATATAATTTAGACATAATGAATAGAGGTAATAAACCTACTTTCGTGACTGCACGCAGAAAGGAAGTTATAGAAACAATAGCCACATCATTTATCATTAACTTGGGTTAGAAATTGGCAAGTATCGGACGAGCCGAATTGTTCAGACTGCATATGTAGATACATTAAGTACGATATCACAGGTGTAGATCGAGTGATAGAAAGCTATCGTAATCCTCGTAAAACCGACTGGGAGAGCGATAAGGTGGAACTGGCCCATAACCTGGATTATACGATGTCTAAAGTAAATAATAATCTTGAGCTAGATTGTCGTGGAGCAAATGACAGACGCGGTCATCAACGCTTATAATGACAACTGTCTCCTAATCTTAAGGGATTCTAATAGAAAGGTTCCATGGTGGAATGAAGACCTTAAGAGAAGGAAGGAGCAGGTACGACTATTCAATAGGGCAAAAACATCAGGGGATTGGGAGGAATACCGGAGATCTCTTTATAAATATAATAAAAAGCAGATAATGTACAAGAGGGCCTCATGGAATAGACACTGGAGAAAATTGAAACTACTCCTATTTGTTCCAGATTCCAAAAGGTAGTCTCTAAGGACTCCCAGTACTCGATAAGTATTCTAGAAACTCAACAACTGGAGAGGGCCAGTCTGGCTCTAAACTATCTGCCAAAGGTGTGGAGATTAACCAGGGTGGTATTTATACTCAAGACTGCCAGAGCCAATTATTACTCACACGCAAAATGATATAGACCCATCAATCTAATGTCTTTTGTACTAAATACTATGGAGAAAGTACTCGACAGGCACATTAAGGATGACATACTGGTGCAAAACCCACTGTTTCAAAGATAATTTTCCTACCAAGCGGGTTTATCATCAGAGACATCCACCATCTTACTAAACGGGTGGAGAAAACTCTGGAATACAAAGAGATCCTACTAGGAACCTTCCCAGATATAGAAAGAGCCTTTGACAACTGTACTGTGCTGTACTGTCAGCACAGCAGCTACTGGACTAATCAAGCAGGACACAACTATAGCAAGGTGTTCATCACCGACCTTGCCAGAAAAGAGCTTCAGAAAAGAGAACAGAACTTCTTCTCTTAAGTAGGTTGCCACTCAAGATCGTTACGGGTTTCCTAACAGGGCATGTTACTATTAAGGAACACTTGTGTAAGATTGGGAAATTTAACAGAGACCTTACTTGCAGACTCTGCAATGGGGAACCAGAAACGGCTATGCATATTTTATGCAACTGCGATGAGCTGAGTAAGAAAAGATAGTCCATTTTCGAACAACCCTCTTTGGAAATGAAAAAATTCATCGCACATCTAGCGAGAAATGTGTATCTATTGATACAGGGTACTACCATTACAGACTGGTTGTGATTACCTTGTTATAGGGTGAATACAATAAGCCTTCTAGGCTGCAGTGCGACCGGTACCAACTGGCAAACAGAAAGAACGTTCATGTTATGTTGTACCAGGTATGTCATACCATACCAGAAGAACATAATAGTATATTAAAGAACGAGTTTCATAAAGCAAGATTTATTGCACGAGTCCAAATTTAAAAAACGAGAAAACTTGCGGCTAGTTTTATAAAGGACGAGTGCAATAATGACTTATGAAACGAGTTTTTTTATGCTATTTTTTCCATTTTGCGTCTTTTATTCCCTTTTTAAATAAAAAAATCTCAATTTCACAATTTAGGGATTTTTGTAGTAGTTGACAACACTGATGTGACATTTGAAATGTCTATGTAGCTATTAAAGCACTCAAATGAGCTATTAACGCACTGTTTTGGGTGCTTTAACAGCTTTATTATAGACGCAAAATAGAAAACATTCATTTATATTGCATACCTCAGCCATATGTCTGAATTTAAGAGCCTATGAATATTATCTAGGGGAAGGATATTTTAAAAGATTTAATTTAAAAAGTCTTATATGCAAACCTTTCTAACCACCTTCAACAATCTTTTCGCCTGTATAATGTTGAAGATTACTTTATTTGCAAACATTTATAACTACATATACAACATTCAAATAGCTTTTAACTACTAGGAGTACAAATGTGATATTAAGAGTACTTATTACTATTTTATGTACAATTTGTTTTTCACTACTGTGGGTGAACATGTGTGGTATAAGGGTACCCTTTCATGAATATTTATAAGTACATATATTCAAATGGCTTTTCATCCGTAAGAGTTAACATGTGTCGGTAGGATGACCCTTTAGTCAATATTTACAATCACTTTCACCATTATATGGCTGAAAATGTGTTCTGTAAGATACATTTTTCGTCAACATTTATAACCAAATACTTTACAGTCAAATGGCTTTTGACCACTATAAATGAACATGTGTTGTTTAAGAGTACTCTGTGCAAACATGTCATTTATAATGACATATGTGACCTGAAATAAAGACACAGACCTAATGCCAAAAAATTGATTTTAGCGACTCTGAATATGAATATCAATTTTATAATTAGTAAACATGGTGTCAAAAGAAACCAACCAATAATTATTGTAAAAACACAGGCGTTTTTTTGGTAGTTAAGTCGGTTTCTTTATTCCAACTCACATATGTTACACTCATGGTTTTTCAGCAGTATGAGTGGAGATGTGTCCTTTAAGATAACGCAATCGTGTACATGTATAACTACATATATTACATTGGAATGGCTTTTCACCACTATGAGTAGACATGTGCTGTTTAAGATTACCCTTTTGTGCAAATTTCTGGCTACATATACTACATTCAAATGGCTTTTCGCCACTATGAGTGAAGATGTGTTGTTCAAATCGACTCTTCCGTGTACACTTATAATGACATATATTACACTCAAACGGTTTTTCGCCACTATGATTGGACATGTGTAGTGTAAGTTCATTCCTGCGCAAACATTTATAATAGCATATGTCGCATTCAAATGGTTTTTCAGCAGTATGAGTGGAGATGTGATCTTTAAGATAATCCCTTCGTGAACATTTAAAATGACATATATTACATTCAAATGGCTTTTCACCATCATGATTGGAAATGTGTCGTCTAAGACTATTCTTTTGTGAAAATTTTTGGCTACATATATAACATTCAAATGGCTTTTCACCACTATGAGTGGGGATGTGTCGTGTAAGTTCATCCTTGCGCAAACATTTATAATGGCATATGTTGCATTCAAATGGTTTTTCACCAGTATGAATGGCGATGTGTTCTTTAAGATAATTCCTTCGTGTACATTTATAATTACATATATTACATTGAAATGGCTTTTGACCATCATGATTGTACATGTGTTGTTTAAGATTAGTCTTTAGTGAGCATTTATAGTCACATATATTACAGCCAAATGGCTTTTCGCCACCATGAGTGAACTTGTGTTGTTCAAGTTGACTCTTCCGTGAACACTTATAATCACATACATTACACTCAAACGGCTTTTCACCACTATGAGTGGACATGTGTTGGTTCAGAGTACCCCTTTCTGCAAATTTACGGTTACATATATTACATTCAAATGGCTTTACACCACCATGAGTGTACATATGTTGTTTAAGATGACTCTTTCGTGAACTCTTATAACTACATTCATTACACTCAAATGGCTTTTCACCACTATGAGTGAACATGTGACGGTTAAGGTTATTCTTGTACGAACTTTTATAATCGCACATATTGCATTCGAAACGTCTTTCAGCAGTGTGAGTGGTCATGTGTTGTTTAAGATTACCCTTTTCTGAAAACCTATTGCTACATATTTTACATTCAAATGGCTTTTTCCCAGTATGAATGACTATGTGTCTCTTCAAGGTTTTCTTTGTCTCGTATTTGTAGTTACATATATAACACACGAATTGTTTGTCACCTTTATGGATCCTAATCCTATCCATATTCATTCGTCTGTGAGTTTCTGAGGTGTTGGAGTTTTCGAATGGCTTCTCTTCTTTCTAAACGTGTATTTCATTGATCATCTCTTGTATGCTGTAGGTGGTATTTATGTTTCTACAACAGACAAAAAGTAATAAATTTGCGTTATCAAATTTTTTCCTTTGCTTTTAAAATTTCCTGATAATTATTTAATGACAATATCGTAAGTGCATGCCTGCAGAAAAAAAACAGGTTAACCTCCAAAAACCAGTTAATCTCCAAACACATGGCAGTATGCGCACGTGCAGCTATTAATGTATAATAATTTAATAAACTGGTCTAATTTTCTTATCGCAGTTTATCAAATAATGATAATTTAGTGTGATGATTACAGTGTGATGTGTGAAATTATTTTGAGATACTAACTATTTATTGGACTTATTTATAGGAAATCGTGTTACAAGGCAAGCACAAGCTTATTTTAGCTTCTTCATCCAGCACATTGTATAATTATTAAAGATATTAAAGACAAAGATAATAGTTTTTATTGACTGAACATCCCATAAATATTAAAAATTGAGTCTTTTTAAGAATTATCATTTGATGACTAATGCCTGGTTTATACAGTCACTAACAAACTACGAGCAAATAGAAACAGGAGAGAACATTGCATTATATTCCACGCGACGGAACTGCTAGAAAAAGTGGTTTATAAGAGTGAGTGAGAGAGGGTACGAGTGAGTGAGAGAGGGTACCGGCACCCGATGAATATCGATCGATTGTATACGTCAACAACCCCGACCTGACACGGACAATATCGAACGTCGTACGTCAACAACCCCGACCTGCTCAACGTGGTTTATATAATGGCCGACTTCCGTCGCGTCGGTTCCTTACCCCCGACCATTGAAATGTTCTCTCCTGTTTCTATTTGCTCGTAGCTAACAAATAATAGTTATTTATGGTACAAGTGAGTTAAGTAAGATATTATCCACGAACGAAAAATCTGACGTTTCAAATTAATTTTTTTCCACAGCCGCCTAAATTTACGTCACATAAATGTCACCAACCACCCAAAAAATCCCTAGATTTAAAATTTTTATTTTTTAATTTATAAAATGGTATAAAGCGGCAAAATAGAAAAATAGTATAAAACACTCGTTGCAGAAAGTCCTTCAAGCACTCATTTGTTCCTCAACTCGCCGCTACGCGGCTCGTTTCGGAATTTCAAATTCGTGCTTGTATAGATGCCTTCTGCAACTTGTATTTTAATATACTATTTTGAATTTAATATTAACATTTTTTTTTAATTTAACTTTCCTTTGAGCAACATGGCGTTGTTTTACTTTTGTATACAAGACGATCAATAATTTTAGAGTTATTTATTATTAAAAATTAAAAAAATATTTTTACATAAAGAGTTATAAATTGAGAGTTACTAAAATAAGCTAGTTAAATATTTGATTTTTTTATTAAATTACAGAAACAACAATTATCTGGTAGTAACAAAAAACAAATAATATTTGCTAAATGTTGATCAATAAAGAAAGTAAATTTAAAAAAATGCAAACCTAATCAAAGGCACTATTTTTTGGTCACCCTGTAGAAGTGAATGGGCGAATTCAGAAGATTTACCGGTCACACCGGTCTGGGCCACCGGTAGTTGTTTTGCTCACCACATTTTAAATTCGGTTTGTTTACATACCGTATCGGTACAATTAAAGTGAGGTTACAACAGCGCGCCTTGTCGTTTATTTTGATGTGATTAATAGATATTTTTACGTTATCTTCCCCAAAAAACTGTTGATATTTACCATTTAGATTTAAATTAACCTCATATAATATTAGCTGGAGAGAGATATTAGAGAGAAATCTTTAGTTTAGAAATTTACCTAGCCATGATTGCATTCTATCTTTATTGTGCTACCCATATTGCTTATGTTTTCCTTGTTGCACTGATTCGTTTCTGGATGTTTAGATTGGTTTTCGGATAATCTGTATACCCACCCAAATTTCGATTAACTTATACAATCTTTGCCATTAAATTATTTACATAATAAAATAATAACTGATTGCTTTCAACGTGATTTGCCGCAATCATAAAAAAAACTTCATTTCTATTCATTCAACAGGCAATTGAAACTTTTCTGGATTGATGAAAAATGGAAACAAACGTGTTGATATAAATAATAATCGAACTATTTACTTACTGAAGAAGACAAAAACACTATTTATAACATTAACACATTGACATTAACTGGTAATTACGAATATATGTACATTTTTTATAGATAGTATTGAATATTCTAAAAACAAAGCTCACAAACAGTACACTAATGTCATAGCCATGACCAACTACTATTAAATCCTAATTTAGAACTTTTGGTTTGACATTGATTTAAAAACTGTCACTTTGTCGTTTTGAGGTTATTTTAGCAGTGCAAATAAGCTATGAACCGCATCGGAAGAAAACGAAGAAGAGCAATGAATGTAATATAAGCTAAATGCAAGTTTAACGTTTATTAAATAAATTTTTAATTTTACTTTCCACAAAACTCCAAACAAAGAAAGTTGGTACTAAAAGTTTTTAGTAAGGTAGAGTTACATTTGTAATACTGTACTGCTAAAAGCTTATGTATGTATCATAAGCTTTTCTTTACGATATCTGTTTATTCTAAACAGATATTGAAAATATCTACGACTGGTCGATAGTTGTTTTTTATCAGTGCATAATTATTGGTTATGCATTTTGTAAGAGAGTAGATAACTTTGCCTCAAACAAGGTTAAGTAATTACGCACAGAAGGGTGATTATTAATAATGGATAAATTAAAACCACGTTTTACGTATTATTTGACATATTGAAGGTTTGAACTTTCAGAATAAGAAAAACTTCTTTTTATTTAGATTTGATTAACTGCAGTCAGATACAAATAATGAACAATGTTGTGTTTTTTTTGCCTCAAAATGGCGCCGTTTTGCGGTACTCTGATAAATTAGCGCGGCCTAGGTGACTAGATATAGTGGGCCGTATTACGAGTCACGATTAAAGATTTATCTAATTTTAATAGGTGGGAAAAGATTAGAATTGGTCACCATGGTAATTAAACATGCTGTCAATTTAACAGAGACATGCGAATACGACTCAGTGACTCTAACTGTTTCTAGAGTCACTGCATCTAGTCACCTAGGCCGCGCTAGTCGATCAGAGTAAAGCAAAACGGCGCAATATTGGTGCAGAGAAGGGTGATTTTTTAATAATGGACAAATTAAAACCACGTTTTACGTATTTGACATATTAGAGGTCTGATCTTTCAAAATAAGAAAAACCTTTTAAAGTAAGCGTGCATTTGGTTAAATGCAATACAGATATAAACAATGAACAATTCCGTGCTTCGTTTGCCCCAATATGGCGGCGTTTGCGGTACTCCGATCGACCCATTGAACTATATATAAATAACTGGAATGGATGCCTTGTGTAAATAGCTGAGACAAATGAAATTTTATGCAACCCGCCACAATGTAGGATCCTCATCCTTTTCTAACTCAATGATTCAAATTAAACATTTGGTCGCACACAAAATAAAACTTAATCTACGTTAAAAATCAGCAAAAAGTTTCACCACGTGTCCTTATAATGCAGGTAACATAAGTTAGAAAGAAACGGGAATACTACATTCTTGTCTGTTGCCCCTGACACAACGTTTTCTGATTTAGCGTGCTTGCGCGTCCCTTCCAGTTATTTATATATAGTTCAATGGATCGACCAGCTGGCCTAGGTGACTAGATGCAGTGACTCTAACTGTTTCACGGGGTGACTGCCATCTAGTAGATATTAAAATAATCAATAAAAGATTGGTTCTGTTATAAGTTTCGATAGTTTATTTCAAATTTACAATTCCACTTGTTGACGTTCAGAAAATGTACTTAAATGCAAATACAGCTACAAAATTGGAAAAGTATCTAGATATGCATCTAGATACCTACTAAAAGGTATTTAGATGCTGTATCCAGATACCTTACAAGACAGGACTTATGCAATGTCCTACTTTTGTCGGACTGGTCTTTTTGTAAAAATTCAACCTTTTAAAGTGTATATTTTCCACTAGGTAGAATCTAGTTGTTTCTAACTAAAGTTGTGTTTAAAGTCTACAAGAGTAGAGATAGCTTTATCTAATTTTACTAGGTGGGAAAAGATTAGAATTGGTCACCATGTTAATTAAACATGCTGTTAATTTAATAGTGAGATGTGAATACAGCTCAATGTGTTTAGAGAGGTTTAATTCAAATATTTGATCTTCTAAATTATTCATAAACATATTAGCTAACAGAGAACCGAGTCACTTTTCCATAGGCAAACCATTTTTTATTGAAGGTAAATAATTTCGACTTACACAATACAATTAATACAAAGATTAAATCATTGAATTAACTCTAACTTTTTAACTAATTCTATATATTACTACTAGCCAAGATACTTATCTAATAAAAGAATATATTCTTGTG
This sequence comes from Agrypnus murinus, assembly GCA_929113105.1. Classification (NCBI taxonomy): domain Eukaryota; kingdom Metazoa; phylum Arthropoda; class Insecta; order Coleoptera; family Elateridae; genus Agrypnus; species Agrypnus murinus. Next base: position 12,298,636 of record OV816027.1, read on the forward strand.
GAGGTATTCTGGAGAACATGCTAGATACATCAAAGCTAACGAGTTTTGAATGTGGTGGAAGGTATATGTTTTGTAGCTTGTTTACTAATTTTAATGAATTTCTAACTGAGTATTTCGATTTGTAACCTATCGTATTAATAATCTGGTTGAGTTTCTTGGACAGAATGTGATTAGCCACATGTACGTTCCAACAGAATATGTCTGCAACATCACAAATAAATGTTTAAATTATTTAGATCTGGAATGTTCAGAACTAGTTCGCACTTAAAAATGTTTTCGGGGTATTCTGTGTTTGTATATGGCTCTTTATATTGCTTTGAGATTCCATAATTAATAAAACCTTATATTTTCTTGTAATAACTAAGAATATTACAGTAAATTATAACACATTACAATAAACTACTTTTTTGCACGTCCTATATATATAAGGCTCTACTTTAGTCCCCCAAAAGAGGGAGTAAAGTAGCACTTTTACTCCCTGAGGGAGTAAAGTGTTTCCATGACAACAAGTAAACAACAAAAAAAAAGTAATTGCGGTACATGTTAGGATTTATTATCCTGAAACTATGTGATTTTGGCGTTTGCAGAGTTCAATTGTTCGAATGACATGTAACGAAATTTTGAATTTTTGCGATTAAGTCTTTTAGGACGTGCAAGAAATAGCGTATATACTATTAGTTCCATTTTTCTGATCTAGTACTATTTTACATTTATTTTTAATCATTTCAAATAATTGATTAGGTACTGCATAATTAAACATTGAGACAGAGTAGACAGACAGCAAACTTCGATATATCTTGGTATTTTGAACATATTAATTCTATCATAGAAAACTTTAATCATTAATAGGGAGAGATGCATCTTATAACTTCTCATATAGTCTAGTAATATCAGAGACTACACTTTAATTGGAAAAACTCCAAAAACAAGAGGTCAGGGTAGGACAGGTTTCCTCTTGAAATATTTTAAATTAAGAAGATAAAAAAGAATTACAGTACTCCTCAAGAACATTCATCTCAATACCTGTTAGGTGTTCACTGTATGTGAACTAGTGTCATAAAACTTATTCCGTTACCTAAAAATACATCTGCGGCTGCTAATCTTTTATTTTCTGATTTACTGAGTAGTAAAAACTTTTTACAGTATTTGTTATTTTAATAAACTTGTATTTTGCTTTACAACCTGCTTACTGCTATACTTATACTTTACTCATTTACTGGAACTGGTTATCTTATATCTAGGTTAAGTAAAATTCCGATATGTACACAAAAAACTATAAATTCTTAGATTACACAAAATAAGGTATGGATGTATTGAGAAAAATGCTGTAACCTCCAAAATATGCAAATACGTAGATGCACAATAAAATCAAAAAACAATGAAAATTAAAAAATACTATAATCAATAAATCAAAAGTGGTTACAGATAGCAATAGGGACGTACATACAAAAAATGTTCGTTATTTAATTCTGCATCGCAAAGGTGCAAAATATACAGGGTGTTTCATTTGAAAAAGTTGTGAATTTTAGCTTTGAAGTTCTCTAAATTTAAAAATTAATTTTGAACACCCTGTACATGGTGGGTCCATTTTCTTTTAAATAAGAGCACCCTACAAGCCCCTGCAGCAAAATCCCTACTTGAATAAACCTGCCAAGAGAGGTGTTAAATATGCAAAAATATTTGGGGCATTCTATTTAAAAAAAATTACCTTAAGCGTGCCACACTTTTCTGCAACACCCTGTATATTTAAAAATAATTTCTCTAGATGCGCCTCTATCCACTGTTTACATCCGTATTAGAACGATTTTTCTAGCTGTTACCGTTTAGGAGCTATCGGACTTCACCACACTATTGCCCCACCCGGTATGTTGTCTGCGATAATTTATGGCCACATATTCTAATTCAAATTATTTTTCACATTATGAGTCCGCCAGTGTTTACAGAGATTTCCTTTATCTGCATATTTAGAATCACATATAAATAAAATAAATAAATATATATCTATATTGTTTAAAAATACATAGTACAACAGTATTATAAATAAAGGGGGGGCCGTTTAGAATCGCATAAATTATACTCAAATAGCTTTTCAGTATGTCCATCTGTCTTTTAAGACTAGATTTTTGTGAAGATTTATAACTACATAAATTGCACTCAAATGATTTCTTGCCACTATAAGGCTACATGTATTTTGAGACTTTTCTTCTCGATATATTTAGAATCACATAGATTATACTCAAATAGCTGTCGCCAGTGTGAGTTCACAAGTGTGTTTTAAGAATACCCCTTTGTGAACATTTGTTAAGCACACATTACATTCAAATGGTTTCTCATCACTGTGAATGACTACTGTGTTTAAATTTATATTCACACAAGTTATGGTTTCTCACCACTGTGAATTTGCATGTGTGTTTTAAAATTACCATTTCATGGTAATCACATAAATTAAAGTAATACTGTTTCTTGCCACTATATTCGCCGTTCGCGTATATGTGTTTCCAGATTTTTCTTCTTGAACATTTAACATTTTCTTCTCAGATATTTAAAACCACATAAATTACACTCAAATGGCTTTTCACCACTATGAAATCATATATGTATATCGAGACTCAACTTCTCGACATATTTAGAACCACAAATTACACTTAAACGGTTTTTCACCAGTGTGAATTCACAAATGTGTTTTAAGAATACCCACTTTATAAACATTTGAAGCAACACACATTACACTGAAATGATTTCTCACCATTAACATAATAGGTGTCTTTTAAGGTGACTACTGTGTTTAAATTTATATTTACATAAGTTACACTCAAATGGTTTCTCACCAGTGTGAATTTGCATGTGTTTTAAGAGTACCATTTGTAATCACATAAATTACAGGCAAATGGTTTTTCACCACTGTGAGTTAACGTGTCCTTTTAAGAGCAACATTGTCAGAAAATTTATAATCACATAAATTACATTCAAATGGTTTCTCACTAGTGTGAGTTAACATCTGTACCATTGCCATCTAAATATTTACTCCAGGCCTTAAGGCAGCAATTGTTTTCTGCTGTGACGTCACAGTAAAGGGGTTACTGTCATGTAAAAATATTTGAGAAATATTAAAATTTTAAGAATTAAAGAAGCAAAAACTTAATAAAAAGTAAGCCCTTTTTTAATTAACACTATCTTTCTTATTAGAATTACGTGTTTGTTATTCAAAAATATCTGGCGTTTTTAAATACCGTTAATATTCATTGAGTGAAAGTATTTATTATTGTTTGTTCATAATTGAGGTTAGGTTCGTGTATTTACGCTTTTTTTCTTAATTTTGATCCTGTAATTCGTTTAATCAAACACAAAATGCTTGTTACCTATTAATTGTTAAGAATTTTAACAGGTTTTTAACATTACTCGAGTGTGACATGTAAAATAAAATGGATATAACTTAATAAATTGATTTTTAATTGTTAGAAAATGAAGTATTGCTGTATTCCTGGTTGTACATCAAATGCCCGGAAGGGCGTTCCTTACATTCCTATATTTTCCTTTCCTGCCGATGACTCTTTATTAGAAATGTGGAAGAAGAAAATTCCAGTAGAAAAATTAAAAATTACCAAAAATGTTGGCGTGTGTGTTTAACCATTTTCATGAAACTTTTGTTTTAAAGGAACACAGAGTTAAAAGACCCGATGGTATGCCCTTTTAACTTTCTAGATTTAGTTTATCTAAACTCCTTTCTTGAAAATTTATAATAGGTACGGAATTAGTGATTCCTAGAGAAAAACTAGCGTTGGCAAAGGATGCCTACCCATTCATCTTTCCTGGCCTTCCAAAATATTTAACTTCCATTCCTCCTACCGCTAGAACAGATCCTGAAGAAAGGAGAGCAGCTTTCATTGAAAAAGAGAAGTCGAAATATGAAGAATGGCTTTTAAACGATAACATTCAAAGTCTAAATGACATGATAAAAGGCATACAAGAAGGAAGAATTATGTGCAAGAATTGGCTAATTTTAATCAGCATGAAAATCATCTTTATTTCTTTCTAATAAATTATTTACAAACACCAAGTTTAGAATATACAGTAATCTTAGATGCTAATTTTACAACAAAAGTGTTTTACAATTCTATAGAAATTAACGAAAGTTATGACTATATATTAGGTAAAGAATTAATTTGTAACACTTATAATGAACTTGAGAATTTCTTAAGCGCTATTAACAACTCCTCAAAGGAACAGCCAGCAATTTTTAATGAAAAAATTGCTACATGTCGTAACCTCCTAGAAGAATGTATTACAGAATGTGATCATAATAACATTTCTACACTAAGGTTTATTTCAGAGCAGTTACATCTTTTAATAAGCAAACAAATTAGATATAGTACTGATTTACTGCTATTTTGTTGTACATTTTTATTTACTTTTCCTGGTGCATATTCATTTCTAAGGGAACAAAACATTTTAAAGTTGCCCAATCCATTTTATTTGAAAACATTTAATCTTCATGATATTAATGGCGAAATTAATGAGTCTTTAAAATTGTATTTAACACAAAAAGCAAATGCCATTCAAGATCATGAAAAGAAGGTTTGCTTATTACTAGACGAAATATATGTAAAACCTAAAATTAGTTACACAGGCAATAATATCGTAGGTGTAGCAGCCAACAGTGACACTTTTCAAGCAGTATCTACAATTCAGGTTTTTATGATGAAGTCATTACTTTCGAACAATAAAGATGTGGTTGTTCTTTTACCTGTAAAAAATTTAGATTCAAAATTTTTATATGAACAGACCATCAAAATTTTGACTTGATTACATAATTGTGACTATGAAGTAGTTAGCATAATAACAGATAACAATAAAGTAAATGTTAAATTATTTACACAATTAAGTGGTGAACAGAAACTAAATATTTCTATTGAACATCCCTGTGACCGATCAAAAAAAGTCTTTTTATTGTTTGATACATTTATTAAAAAATATTAGAAATAATTCGTTGAATGAAAAACTAAAAGACTTATATATCTCTCTTTCGAAAATAATGCGGAAATAAGGGAAGCTAAATTTCAAGAAATTGTAAATTTATATGAATCTGAGAAAGATTTTGTTGTTAAGCAAGCTCCTGGCCTATCTTTTAAAGCTTGTTTTCCAAACAATTTAGAAAGGCAAAATGTAAAACTTGCACTTGCTATTTTTGACGAGAAGCTAATTGCTGCCATGAGCGACCTAGGGACAAGAGAATTTATTCAGATTATTAGTCACTGGTGGTCAACAGTAAATGTAAAACATCCAAAAAAGGGAAAACATCTTTGTGACTTTCATGCAGATCCCGTTCGAAGCATGCATCAAGCTAACATAAATTATTTAAAAGAATTCGCAAAATGGCTCAAAACATGGGAAACTATTACTGTTCTAGAAAATTTTAAAAGGGCTGGTAAATTGAGCAAGGAAACATTCTCAGCTTTACTGCATACAACGGAAGCTTTAATTCAAGTATGCGATTATCTCTTATATAGTTTAAGTTTTTCATATGTTATGTTAGGATCTTTTCTAACTAATGTACTGGAGCGTAGATTTGGCAAGTATCGCAGAATGAGTGGTTGTAATTACAATGTTTCCGTCCAGCAAATTATTGACTCTGAAAAAAAATTAAAATTAATAGCTTACTAAAATTAAATCGTACTATATTAAAGTTAAGAAATATTATTGACGATATAAATTCTGACAAAACTCAAGAGTATATAAATAAAGACATGCTGTTTTTACAGGACAATGATCAAATTATACATGAATTTGAAAATGTTGATATCAGTAACGATACTTTACAAACAGTATTTATAGCTGGTTATGTGGGATATAAAGTAACGTCCAAAACAAATTGCCAAGAATGGATTGACAGTTTTATTGTGAATAAAGAAATTATTTATCACTTACCAACTAGAGATACTTACTTTTGTAAACTTGACCGAGGTGGTTTAAAATATCCCTCGGAGCTATCACTGTGTATTGCAACTTCACTATATCAGATATTTGAAAGGATAACTTCAGAGCCATATGAATCGTTATTTCTAAAAGCTAAAAATCAAAAAGGAATATTAAAATCACTCCTCCTAGAAATATTTGAATTCGATAAAGACACTTGCACCGCTTGCTGTAGAAATCGTTTAGCTTTATACCAAAAACTTTTAACTACATGGATAAACATATTATTATTAAACAATTATACAAAACTAAAAACCAATACCTTAAAAGAAGACAAACATGTTGGAAAAAGAAGAAAAGTAACTACATTTACAAAAATATAAACTTCATTATTAGTTGCAAATTAGGTTAGGTTAGAATAAGTTATTTATTCACAGCAATTTATTAAAAATGTATGGAATAATTTGTAAATTGTTATCTATAAAACTGTTGTTTGTATATTTTGAATTAAATTATGTTTTCTTGTTGTCTACAAATAGTTTTTTTAAATGCTTACCACGTTGATCCATTGATGCATTTAATGAGTTATGAGATAATTATTTAATTAATATGCCCACCATATGTTGTTTTGTGGTACCAGCTGACCTTCATGGGTCCACTGTACTTTCTTACTCTTTTACAAACGCAGATAAGAATGATAAAATATCGTATTTGTTAAAAAGTTTGAAATTTTAAATAATAACTCTTAAATGTTTATACCCCTTTACTGTGACGTCACAGATTCTACCTGAAGGCCTGGAGTAAATATCTAGATGGCATTGTCTGTACACACAGATGTTAACTCACGCTTTATATGGAGTGGTAGCTCGTGAGTTTTTAGGTGTAAGGGCTGCAGAAAAAATAACTCAAAATTAACGAAAAAAATCTTATCTCTTTAACTTATTAATTTTATTAACGGCGGAAAATAAAGTCCATGCGGCGATTTTTGTAACTTACAAACTTGTCTATGACTTTAGAATTAAAGTTTTTAATATTTCGTACCAAATCCTTTTCTATTGATAACATAGCTAAAGCATTTAATCGTTCTTGTGACATAGTGTTTCTTAAGAATGTTTTTATTCTTTTTAAAGTAGAAAAACAGCGTTCTGTTTCGACACTATACATTGGTGTTGTAACTAAGATCCGTAGAAGTTTGGTAACTTCTTCAAAGGTATCTTCGATCTTATTGCGAAGTATAAAATCTAACAGAGGCAATGCACCATCAATTTTCCGTAGATCTTGTCTGTCGTATAATACTGTCAGTTCAGTTTTCAATCTGTTTTTGTTTAATATAGGATATGTTTCTACGGCAATGTTTAAATTATTTTCGGGAACTATTTTTGAATTTGCACTGAATTCCGCACTATCGAACAATTTTGCGATGTCAAAGTGTTCTACAAAACTAAATCTGTCTTCAACTTGTGATATTATCAAATCACATACTTCTTTTGCGTCAGCTGTTAGCGAATCTTCCTGATGACGGCGTTTAGAAGTAGCGGCAAATGTTTCAGTAACATTCAATAAAATTTCGTCAGTATCATTGCGCATCTCTTGAATTATATTTTTAAAAGAATCGATCGAGTGTTTTATCTTAATAGCATTTGCTTCACGAGATTGCACATGTTGGAATAAAATATCAATGTGTGGCATAATTCTGTTAAAAAATGAGAGCCAAAAATTAAATTCTCTGTCCTCCAGATAATGGCGAAGTGCTCGTGCTTTTTGAACAGTTTCGGCAGATTTCGAATTCTCTAGTTCTTCAAAGCACTCAATTAATGAAGTTTTATTCTGGTATACTACGTTTACTACCCTAGATTTAAAATTCCATTTTGGAATTCCAAAAAAAAAAGGAACCCTACGAACTACTGCTTGATCTAATGCAGCAAGTCTTGCAGGTGAATGTGAAAAAAATGCAGGTATTCCGCTTAAACTAGAGAAAAACACTCTGGCGCCCTTATTTTGTGAAGCACATTGAGTCATAATATGATTTAACTGATGTGCGTAACAATGTATAAAACGAGCATTACTATAAGTTTCCCTTATTTTGGCTTGAACACCATTTATTTTTCTGCTCATAATCGCAGCTCCATCATAGCTCTGGGCTATTAATTTTTCGTTACTTATTAATGGGCAAATTTCCTTTAAAATGCATTGTGAAATCGCCAAAGCATCCTGTCCTTCAAGATTTAAAAAACTCCAAAATCTTTCATGCACTCTTCCATCGTGTTCATATCTTAACACTAAAGCGGTTTGAGTTGTTTCGGAAATATCTGTTGTGTCATCTACAATTATGGCAACAAAGGCAGCTGTAGAAATCTCAATTTTTATTTCTTCTTGACAAATCGCTAACATACAATCCAGTAGCTCATTCTGAATTGTCTTTGATGTGCCCTTAAAGACATTATCGCTTTCAACATGCTCCCAAATTGCTGTATCCACGCTTCCCATTAAATCAATTAATCCTCTAAAAATCCCAGGATTGCTTGATGATCCAGATTCATCATGCCTACGAAGCGCCAATTCAAACGCCCCACAAAATTTTATACAATCAATAATTTTTGACAAAATGTATCTATTTTTCTCTACTTGTTCATTATGTTTCTTAATTGATTGTCTATAAGCGCTATCTACCTGAGTGGCAATGTTCACTTGACCAATATTTGTCAGATTAAGAACGTTCATGATATGGGTTTTATTTTCACGGTGTCTTTTAATATACTCCTGCAAATGACCCAGATTCGTCACGCCCTTGAAGCTCCATGAAGCTTCGCCTTTAAACAACAAGCATGGAAAACAAAATAATGCATTTCTTATTTCACAACCACATATCCATGAAACATCTTCATAAATTCTGTAATTAAATTGTCTTTTATAAGAAATGTTTTTGCTTTTTCCATTTTGATTTAAAGTTAATGCAGGTGTAGGCCGTCCCAAGGATTTAATTTCAAGTTTTTCTTCAAAACTCCGTCTTGTAAAAGGAATTTTTAAAAGTTCTTCAACGGAATTCATATTGAATTTAGACAATTCTATAACAATAAAAAACAAAACAGAAAGAAACACACGAACAAACTTCACTTATATAAATAATATGGCTTCTTACCAGTATGGATGTGCAAGTGACTATTAAGTTTAGATTGTGAAGATTTGTTTAGTTTACAATCTCGAACAGTTTGTGTGGGCTGTAGAGTACTGGCATTATGGGCCACTTTCTCGGCACTTTCGATATATACCTCAATTTCATCTTTGATGTTATAGTCTTCCGTTATTTGTGGTTCCGTTTTAATTTCTGTTTCTTTCTTAAATACCGTTTGCTCATCAACTTCCATTGTATCAATATTTAAGGTATTATCAAAATCTGCAACAAGAAATAGGTAGTAGTTGCAAAACTGATGTGCTTTTTATTTTTTTATACCACTATGTAATTACAATAAAAGTTTTTTCATACTATCAGCATTACTTTTTGTATACACTGTTTATAATATTGATAATATACATATATAAGGTGCTTGAACACGAAAACAACTAGTGGATTAGTAATCCCGAATAAAACATATTTTTTCGATTTGGTTGCGATTCTGACACGTGGGTGGCCGGTGGCTAAACATCATGCTCCGATGATTCCACTTAGGGGCGGTTACTTTAGCTGCATTATAGAGTTGCTATATAATAGTAGTATTCTTTTGCTCTATAATGATTAATCGGATTGGTAATTTTTAGCACATCTCGTTCGTTTCAATACTGATTAACCCCCGCCTAGTGAGATATTTTTAGCATGTTTGGTAATCCCCTTACCCCTTTGAAGCGTAGAAGTTCTGTGATTGACATGATTGAATAATAAAAACTGCTGTGACGAAATTTATAACTATTGTCAATGTTCTGTTGTGACAAAGCATTCTCAAATCATGCTAAAATTTTTATGATTGTTTGCAATTAATCACAATGTGCAAAAGAATACGCCTAATAATATAATTCGCGAAAATCACGGAGTGGGCGAAATCTAGATTTCAACGAGGCAATCGACGTAGTGAATAACAAATCAGTTTGTAACGTGTGGTAGATGGTTTTTGTGATTTAACTAAATGTTTCAGGAATTTTTTGTTGAAATCAGCGGTGAAGCGTGTTTCTCAATATACTTTTTTAATACAAACAAAAAATGCAAAGAACACATAAAAGTGTTCTCACGAAACCAAAGAAAAATCAGTCCTCAGTGTTCCAGTTACTGCAGTAACAAATGATCCAAAATTACGTTAAAAGTGGAGAGACCTACTAGTGTAGACGTACTTAGAGAGGCCTGTATAAACTGATCCATGCGTTTTTTGCAGTTACTTCCCACACTGTACAAAAACGCTTAAGGTTTGTTGCTCAATATATAGCTAACACAAATCCGAAGAGGTAAAGCTAAATACGAGATTCCTCCTACTTGAGATTTTTGACCTATTAGCTCCTTTCTGATTCGTGAACTATTTTGACAAGCAAACATCAGGGCAACGTAGAGCGCATTGCTTTATAAACAAGCACGAAGTGAAATACGAAAAAGAAAAGCGGTTTTCTCTTGTGACCGTTTTATGGCACTAATCTATTGAGTCTGCGGCGACTGTCTTTAGTCGCGGCAAAAATTATTTGATGTTTACCGCTTTGTAAGTTGTAAACCACTCTTTTGACTACACTTTCGAGTAGATTACTTTATTAAAGCTGCATCTATTCATCCCATCTTCACTTATTCATCTTCATCAGCTTCATCTATCTACACAAACGATCAGGTCGTATTACTTCATCCTACCACCGCTCTAATAGGCGGAGACTAGCAAAATTCGGGCCACATACCACACCGATCAAAAATAACCAACTTTGGGAAAATATTGTAAATTTGTTTTTTAATATTTTAGAATAAACTTTTCAGTTATGAAAACTAGAGGACACGTTTCCGATCTATACCCACTAACATTGCACTGACAAGGAGCAAGTTCTGAAATAGTGCGCGAACATCGAGTGTATAAAATGGCGAACTATGAATATTAAACGCGTATCTGCATTTCAGCAAACAAAACAACCTAATCTCTATTGATCTCATCATATATGTACCATGAAAGAGCCTTTGTCTTTCAGAGTGCTTTAATATCTGATATACGTTGATCTCTACTACGTAACTCTGCTGCGTTCGGTTTTAGGTTTCAAGAACCAAAAAGAAGAATAGGTCATTTAGTCACGTGATCAGCGAGAATATTGAGTGCAAAATATTGTCTAGAATGATATAAAGCGCCAAAAATGTCAAACGTATAAGTCATAAAGATCCTTAAAGAAAGACTGCTACAGTTAATTATATATTTTGGCCATGAAATATTTTTTACAGACAGCGATGATAATAGAATTTTAGCGAAGAAATAGTATCATCATTCAATATTACAATGATTCATTTTCAAATTTTCATATAATAACTATAAAGAATTATAGCCTTTTTATATTATATAGAAATATTAACCTTCTTTTAACGATGCGTTTGTCTACGCGGAGTTATTTCGTTTTTATCAAAACTTGCAAGTTTGCGACATAAACATTAAATAAATAATAGTCCCGAAATATCGATTATTATTACAAAAAACAATTACCTGCACTTAAATCACAATATCATAAATTTTTAGGTTAGGTTACCCTGTAACCTCATTGCTTTCTTTACACCGCCATCTTTGCTGAAGTTTAAAGAGTGTACTCTCTATGCTCCTTACCATTATAAACGAACGTATGAGTTCATGCGCTGTTTGCTCCAATTCTAATAAACGAACAGATTGACGTTAAAAGTGTTAATCAGTAAAACCAAACTCAGCTTTATCTCATAAATAGGACTGTACTAATGCACAGGCAGATTAAGGATGTGCCATTGAAATGGCTTCAAGTTATTGAACATTTCTTTGTTTCTCTTTAATTTATTTTTATCAATTTTCAATTATCTACAACAAATATCTTTTTTTAATTTGAAAATACACAAACCTGATTTTGATAAAATCTAATAGTAAAAATCATATAATTCGATCCTATTTTGTTTCAAATTTAGTTAACCTTCCTTGTCTGTTAACGATTTGGGTGACTTTAATCTAATTTTTCAATTCAATGAAGCTTAGGTCAATTCGGATGTAAGATTTCAACTAGAACAGACAAGTTGTACTGTATTAAGGGTGTATAGAAATATTTACCCACTTGCCTTTAAAAAATTTAGTTAAAACTATGTTTTCTCTCTCTCTCTCTCTCTAACGAAGTTCTTCGATATATATTTTGAAGTTTTCTTGTAATTTAAATTACAATTATAACTTAAATTTATGTAAATTTCTAAAGCTCTTGGTTAGAAATTTTGCTGATACCAAAAAGAGCATATAGAATTGTAAACAAATTATTCTCTTTATTTCAAGAAGTATTTTTTTATAGTTAAACTAAAATAATTATTTATTTTGAAATAAATTTAATTTATCTCCAAACAAATAATATTTAATTATTTTGAGGTTAATAAAAATTAATTATATAATTAAAATGAGAGAATCTTGTATTCATTTTTTATTGCTATTTAAATTATAAACAATTATTTCTGTCTTTTTATTAATATAAGAAATATATTTTTGACGGTATTAATTGTCGTTTTGTTTATTGTTTCATTATTACTTGTTAATAAAAATAAAATTGTGTTATTATCAATGGGATTTAATTGTGTGTGTTTTTCTATTACTATATCCCTAATTATAAGAATTTAGTTATCCATTGAAGTGATCCGCCTGAGAGTCTGAATTTGTGGAACACAAGGTTTTTTACTTCTACTTTACATGTAGTCCGAGCATTATTTCAATTAAAGGTAAGGAAGTTGTAATTTTTGTATTTCATCTTTTTACATTTATTTGTATATTTTCTCTGTGTCTTTGGGAAGTCCAGTTGGATTTACTTTAATAACCCCATATAAATATAGTATCATTAGTCTCCAAAACGTGGGGCCTTTTATTAAAGCAACTTAATATTGTATTATATAGTCTCCCAAACCTGGGGCATTTTATTAAAGCAACCTAATAAAACCTCATATTTCTTTGTAATAACTTTTATTATAAAGCGGACAAATAATAAATGTTACTTAAGAATCATACTGTAAATTGTAACACATTATAATAAACTATAGTTCCATTCTTCTGATTATAAAAGTATTTTAAATCCATTTCGAATCATTCTAAATACTAAGAATTGATTAGGTACTACATAACAAAACACGAAACTGAGTAAAGACAGACACAGCAAACTCAATATATCTTGGTATTTTTGAACATATTAATTTAATCTAGAAAGTAAAAATTAAAAAAATGGGAAAACAAACCAGCAATATCCTGTAACGTAAAGTGTAACTCCCTAAGAGGGAGATATTATAACATCTCATTTAGTGTAGTAATATCAGAGACTACACTTTAAATGAAAAATCCCACAAAGAAGAGGTCACAGTACAAAAAGGTTCCTCTTGAGTATTAATTACGGTTGATATATTTTATGAAAAATTAAGGAGATAAAAAAGCCATTAATCAGTACTCCTCAAGAACGTTAACGTCAATTCGTGTTAGGTGTCCACTGTATGTGACCACATCTGAAATCATTATCAGTGAACTAGTGTTATAAAACTTATTATTATCTAAAAGAATTTGTCTGCTGCTGCTGCCGTAATCTTATTTTATAATTATTCGGTAGTAAAAGCTTTTTACAATATTTATCATTTTAATAAACTTTTATTTTGCATACACCTGTGCACGTACTGGTATATCTATACTATACTGGAATTGCTTACCTTAACTGTTATATTTAGATTTAGTAAAATTCTAATATGTACTCAAAACACAAAATTCTTAGATTACACAAAATAGCAGGTAAAATATATTATGTATTGAGAAAAATGGTTGAACCAATTCATGCATTTATATACATGCATAATAAAAACAAAAAAAAATAAAAATGCTAAAAATTAAAAAATAACTGGGAATGGCTTTTAATAACCATAAATTTTTTGTTGCACACTACCAATGAAAGGAGTCCACACACTTGTCCGATCTGTTTTTTTGTAATTTTGCAAAAGCATTCGTCTCCCATAGCCCTGTAATACGAATGTTTTTGCAAAATTACAAAAAAAATCCCAGCCGGACAAGTGTATGGACTCCCCTCATTAGTATATGTTGTTTGCTGTTACTTTTCTATTAACTATAATTTATAGCCACAGACTAATTCAAATCATTTTTCATGTTATGAGTCCGCCAGTGTTTATAGAGATTTCCCTTATCAGCATATTTAGAATCACATAAATTACACTCAAATGGCTTTTTACCACTGTGTATGATCATGTGCCTCTTAAGACTAGACTTTAACGTAAATTTATGATCACATAAATTACACTCAAATGGTTTCTCGCCACTATGAGATCGCATGTGACTTTCGAGACTTTTCTTCTCCGCAAATTTAGAACCACACAAATAACACTCAAACGGTTTTTCACCAATGTGAGTCCGCACATGTGTTTTAAGAATACCCTTTTGTGAACATTTATATTGACACACATTACACTCAAATGGTTTCTCACCACTGTGAGTTAGTAGGTGCCTTTTAAGATGACTACTGTGTTTAAATTTATATTCACAGAAGTTACACTCAAATGGTTTCTCACCAGTGTGAATTCGCATGTGTGTTTTAAGATTACCATATCGTGAACATTTGTAATCACATAAATTACAGTCAAACGGTTTTTCACCAGTGTGAGTTAACATGTGTCTTTTAAGAACACCACTATCAGAGAATTTGTAATCACATAAATTACACTCAAATGATTTCTCATTTGTGTGAGTTAACATGTGTCTCTTAATATTACTGTATATAGTCTTATGATTACATAAATTACATTTATATGGTTTCTTACCAGTTCGGGTGAGCAAGCGATTTTTAAAAAGTTTAGATTGTGAAGATTTGTTTAGTTTAGCATTTGGAATGGTTTGTGTGGGTGGTGGCAGTGGAGTACTGGTATTATGGGCCAGTTTCTCGCCACTTTCAGTATGTGCTTCAATTTCATCTTTGATGTGATAGTCTTCCGTTATTTGTGATTCCATTTTAATTTCTATTTCTTTTTTTAGTACTGTTTGCTCATCAACTTCCATTGTATCAATATTTAAGGTATTATCAGAATTAGAACCTGCAAGAAAAAAATAATAACACAATACAAAAACTGATGTACTTTTTTTATACTAGTATATAATTACAGCTATTCCATACTGTCAATATTACATTTTGTATACACTGTTTAACTTTATTAGAATCATCATAGTGTATGTTACAGTGGCGTGCGGTTCATGGAAGCAATGGAAGCAATGCTTCCCTTAAGAATTTATTAAAAATAAAAACCAATGCTAACAAAAATATTTTTACAAAATTATGGTTAACGTTTATTTAAATTTGTAATATTTAATCAACTTAAAGCTCAATATCAATTCCGTACAGCAAAAAAGTATAATTAAGAGTACTATTTTAAATTAGGCTCATTAAACTTGCGCGGAAAGGCAATACCGATTCAAATGTGTTACATACATTGCATATAAGCACTGATTTCGTTGCTTACTGCTCTTTTCTTCGCCGAGTCCATGCCATCGTTAGCGGGCTAGGTCATACGGTGGACATCGTATAAGATCGTTATTGTTAGTGTGCTCCGTGCCCTAATGTTTATTATTTATTATAATTTGGCTATTTGTTCGATTTTTGTGTTTGTTAAATGTTACTTAAGTAATGTAAATCTGTAAATGAGATTGTATTTGAAACATTTTATTATTTCAATTTATATAACTGGAACTTTTTAAAGACAAATTCTATATAGTTTGTTCTGTATGCAAATTCAAAATTGCATTATCGTCATGACTGCAAATTCAGCTGCTTCTGTGGAAGGTGCGAGTACTTCCGACACATCCGAACCGCGACGATTTTGTCGCTCAGTTTGTAATACAAACAATTTTCTACATACAGTTTTGAACAGAAATTAGAAATTGTAGATAGACTTTTAGATTTTTTTCTTTGGTTCTTAAGTTCATAAATGAAAGGAGTAGAATTCTTATAATAAAATGACGTTTTGAGGGTGGACTTAACTCTTTATCAAACTTATTTCGTCTAAAAACAAATTTAAAAATATATTATAAAATCTTACTGGTATTTGTAAATCACAAAAAACAATAAACATTAAGAATTAACAAAGGTACCTACTATAGACGGCTCATTATTGTACTATATTGTAATATTATTAATTATTTTAATTGTTTCATATCTGTTTTTATTGGTTGAACAATAAGATGGTTAGTTTTGTCATTTTGACGAGCAAGGAAGGAATAGTTCAGGTTTATTTTGTGAGAATGTTATCATTTGTAAAAATTCAAGGAAGGAGGAAATAAGTAGTGATGGACTGAAGTAATGATGGATTGAAGTAGTGGTTATTTTATAAGTATTACAGAAATTGACAGAGAAAAAACAATTCAACAAATATAGTTAAAGAAGAAATGATCAATTATTAGAAATTGTTGAAAAATGCAGATCAAAACCAGAACTTTAAAATTTAACAACAAAGATTAAAACCTGCACCAGATATTTTGCTAAAAAATGACTGGAAAATCGAGTTGCATTATAAATAAATAGTAGTACTTTTTTAAAATAAAGAATAATAGTCAACAAATTCCATAAGTATAAAGTGTAAAAGTTTTTCTTTGAAGCTTTAATAATTATAACACTGTTTTTTATATTGTACCTAGAGGTATATTAAAATCAAAATCGTGGTTGCTTCCCTAGCCTAAATTCTCACCGCACGACACTGCTGCATCTAATCACCTAGACCAGCTGGTCGATCAGAATAACGCAAAACACCGCCACATCGGGACAAATGAAGCACAAAATTGTTCATTATTTTTATCTGTGTTTATTTAATTAATTCCACGTCTAGTTTAAAAGGTTCTTCTTATTCTGAAAGTTCAAACCTCTAATCAAATACCTAAAATGTGGTTTTAATTTGTCCATTACTAAAGATCACTCTTCTCTGTCCCAATATGGCGGCGTTTTGTGATATTCTGATCGACTAGCTGGCCTAGGTAACTAGATATAGTGACATTATCATGCTCCATTGCAATTGTAAATAGGAATTCCACTACTATCGAATGCAAAAGTTGTGAAACCTAAGTTTGAACGTGCATAGCAAAAAAACTAACCGCTTAAATTAATTCAAACCAAAACTGTTAAATAAACAATTTATTTTTGCATACAATAGTAAATTTGTAAAATTATCTTATTTATGGTTTTTGAATTTTCGCAAATTATGTTACAAAAAGTTCGGTTTTTTTTTGAGTTTTGAAGTAAAGCATGTCTTTAATAATTAATATGAATATAATTTTAAATGCAAGTAACTAATAGTGTTTTATCTATGTGGAGATTTTTGTAATTTGATATCTGTATTATTTCTCAAGCTATTTTATGAAATAGAGGGTAATGCATTTTGGTGTCTTAATCAAGTTCTCTTTTTACAAAAGATAGTATTTTGTTAATGAAACAACAAATACGACAAGATATCTTGAAATTATCCACGAATTAATTAATAAATAATTCTTTAAGGATTATTTTGAAAATATTCGGAAATTAATTAATAAATAATTCTATAAAATAGTATTGATTAATTAATTAGCAAATATTTTTCAAAAAATTTTAACCTATTTGTTGTTTTATAAAAAACCTATCTTTTGGAAAATAAGATCTTGATTAAGGCACCAGAATACCAGAATGCATTACTCTCTATCTCATAGGATAACTTGAGAAATAATACAGAAATTAAATTACAAAGATTTACACATATATAAAACACTATTAGTTACTTGCATATAAAATCAAATTCAATTCTGTCGTCTAGTTATTGGAATATTAATAAATTGTCTATCTAACTGATTTTGTTTGAATTAATTTGAGCGGTTAGTTTTTTTGATATGTGTATATTGCATAAGCAATAATTGTTCCCAAAACCCAGTAAAAGATTATATCTTCGATTAAAATGGACTGTATTTTAATTGTAATTTACATAAAGTATGACAGAATATTAACAAAAACAATTGAATGGACATGGCAGCTACATTAAACTTTTATGAATCACATAAGCAAAGCCACCCTTAAACAAATCAAAGAAATAATGCAGCAAACACTATGCGCATTCAAACTCAGGGTTTAAAACTTTTGCATTCGATAGTAGGGACGGTTACTCTTTCTCTCTTAAACTAGTGTCACTACATCTAATCGCCACCATATTGGGGCAGAGAAAGAGTGATCTTTTATAGAGTCCCTAAATGAAAACTTTTAGACAACTTACTCTGAAGCGGCATTCTAGATATACTTACTAAGCACTGTGCAAAATCTAAGGATAATCCTACACTGCATTTTTTGTTAGAAGTATAATCGGAAAAATTAATTAATCATTGAGCGGTGGCGCCCTCGCCATGGGAACTCATTTCATCGCATAATTTCAGATATAAAAACTTGTTTACATGCGTAAATGAATTAATATTAATTGTTGATTAATTAATGCTAACCAATTAATAAGTCAAAAAGTCATCATAAGTATGTCATCAAAAAGTAATAATAAATAAATTAATAATAGAAAACCAACAAACAAAAAAGGATGATAAATGACATTCATTAAATAAGAAAATAAATTTGGCCCCGTGGGTAAATGCCTGGATATGAGACTGGTTTACCACGGATCAAATCTCATGCAGTTCTTATAATTTTTTTTTAATATTTAATATATTTAATAATTAAAGCTTTTTCGTAATAATTATAATATTTATAAAACAGAATAACTTACAATTAAATACAAATATGGTAATGTATAAGCAATTAATTTTATTTTTAATTAAATATTATGTAGTTTAAACAATGACTATAAAATTAAGGGATAATTTTATGTAATTATTCTTTTTTATAAATATTTATAATTTAAAAAAATGTTTATGAAATATATTAAAAAAAAGATTAAAGGAACTGCATGGGATTTGAACCGTGGTTTTCTAGACGAAAATACAAAGGCCCTCTTCACAGGGCTATACTGTCTGTCGACATTGCTTGCTTCTGTAATGAAGGTCAATTATTATCCTTTTTTGTTGGTATTTTTAAGGAATTGTTTACTTTATAAATAAACATAAAAAAGAATAA
Organism: Agrypnus murinus; assembly: GCA_929113105.1. Classification (NCBI taxonomy): domain Eukaryota; kingdom Metazoa; phylum Arthropoda; class Insecta; order Coleoptera; family Elateridae; genus Agrypnus; species Agrypnus murinus. The sequence continues at coordinate 12,317,803 of OV816027.1, forward strand.
TTACATACAATTATCCCTTAATTTTATAGTCCTTCGTTAAACTACATAATACATGTATAATATTTATGTTAATTAAAAATAAAACTAACTGATTATACATTACTATATTAGTATTTAATTGTAAGTTATTCTGGTTTATAAATATTATAATCATTATGCTCTGTTGACGTTATTTGCTTATTTAATGAATTTCATTTATCATTCCTTTTTGTTTGGTCCTTTTCTATTATTAATTTATTTATTATTACTTTTCGAATTTTTTACAATTATTAATTACTGTACATTCACTTATTAATTAGTTAATAATAATTAATCAACAATTAATCTTATTTATTTACGCACGCAGTTTGTGATATAAAAAATCTCAAATAAGTTTCTCTAAATATATCTCTTTCCAAAAATAATGTGTGGTGGGGAGCCTAGTTATAGAGATTCCTCTCTCGTTGACCCCTTACCAATGCCCCCCAGTAGATGGTTCGGGACTGTTTAAATATAGCTTTAAGGCATACATATACTAGACGATAAATGCACTTTCTGACACATCTTTAATCAATCTTTTTAAAATGGTGGAACAGCATAGATTAGTTGCATTTCTTTTTATTAATGTCAAAGAATTTATCACGAAGCGGAAAATATCTTTAATAAAATACACCCTGAACGTGTGCTACCTTAATGTTGCTTCATTTATAAAAAAAAATGGAGTTTGTAACTTTTTTTAGTGTTATTTCTGTTTTTGTTGTAACTAAATAGTAAAAAAGTTTATTTAAAAAATTCTGTTTATTTAAGAATATTACCCCCCCCCCAACGTGCAACTAATTTTGAATTGGCGCAAAGATTAATGCCTCTTGACGGATGAAGGCGACGTTGCCAATTATTGTCCGTATTGATTTTTCCATCCTTAAAGCAAGTGGTGCCAATGACATGGAAAAAGTGGCCTAACTTCATAAGACCTTTATTATTAAATTGTTGGACACCCAATTGTTTCTTTCAGAAAATGTAAGCACAGATGATAATATTGAAACGTTTTTATACCATAAAAAAATTAAAAGAAAGTTAAAAATTTGTCTACTTGCTGTGACTTAACTTAAGTTTTCTGAAAATTTTTTTGTAGATCAAACTAAAAATAGAGCTTATGGAGGAATAGCAATAACAAAATAAAGGAGAAAATAAAAAAAATTTGTTGGTGACTTTAATAATACCCTCAGCTTTTCAACATCAATGTGTTATTAAAGATAAAAGTATTATGATTTTCTTGAGCTCACAATAAACTTGTTTTCTTGAAGGCACCCATAGCAGCAGGAAGTATTGTGTGCCAGCAACTGCAACCTTAAACAAGTTTTAGTCCCATTGGAAAAATGTTATTCAAATGTGAGTTGTGTGATTACAAGTGTTCGGTAACAAGCAGACTTGAAAGACATTTGCTTACTCATAGTGGAGAGAAGTCCTATCAATGTAAAATATGTGATTATAAATGTTCTCGGAAGGACAGCCTTAATAAACATTTGCTTACCCACAGTGGGCAAAAGCCCTATCAATGTGAAATGTGTGATTACAAATGTTTATTAAAAAGCAGCCTTAAAATACATTTATTTAAGCACAGTGGGGAGAAACCATATGAATGTAAAATATGTGATTACAAGTGTGCTGTGATGAGCAGACTTGAAAGACATTTGCTTACTCATAGCGGAGACAAACCATTTCAATGTGAAATGTGTAATTATAAATGCTCACGGATGGACAACCTTAAAGCTCATTTGGTTATTCACAGCACAGAGAAGCCGCATCAGTGTGAAATATGTGACTACAAATGCTCAAATAAAAGGAACCTTGATTTACATTTACTTATTCACACTGGGGAAAAGCGTTATCAATGTAATATATGTAATTACAAGTGCTTACACAAAGCCAGTCTTAACTATCATTTGTTGTCCCACACTGGTGAGAAGCCCTATCAATGTGAATTGTGCGATTACAAATGTTCATTGAAGAATACTCTTAAAATACACTTACTGAAGCATGGAGCGGAGAAGCCGTATAAGTGTGAAATGTGTGATTACAAATGTTCAGTTAAAAGCAGCCTTAAAACACATTTGCTTATTCACAGTGGAGAAAAGCCCTATCTATGCAAAATATGTAATTATAAATGCTCTGCAAAGAGCAGCCTTAAAACACATTTGCTTGATCATGGTGGAGAAAGTCCATATCAATGTGCATTGTGTGATTATAAATGTTCATATAAGAGTATCCTTACAACACATTTGTTTACTCACAGCAGGGAGAAGCCATATGAATGTAAAATGTGTGATTACAAGACTTCATTTAAAAGTAGCCTTAAGACGCATTTGGTTATTCACACCGGAGAGAAGCCTTATCAGTGTAAAATGTGTGAATATAAATGTTCGCATAAGGGCAACCTTAAAATGCATTTGCTTAATCACAGTGGGGAAAAGCCATACGCATGTGAAATGTGTGATTACAAGACATCAAATAAGGGTAGCCTTAAAGTACATTTGGTTACACACAGTGGCGAGAAGCCCTATCAGTGTAAAATGTGTGGTTATAAATGTGCATATAAGGGCAACCTTAAAATGCATTTGCTTAATCATAGTGGTGAAAAGCCATATAAATGTGAAATGTGTGATTACAAAACTTCATTGAAGAGCAGCCTTAAATCACATTTTCGTACTCACAGTGGGGAAAAGCCGTATCAGTGCAACATCTGTCAGTACAAATTTACGCTGAGGAAGCACCTTAAAACACATTTACTTACTCATACTGGGGAGAAGCCCTTTCAGTGTATTGTATGTAATTACAAATGTTCTCTGAAAAGCAGCCTTAAATCACATATGCTTACTCACAGTGGAGAAAAGCCTTATCAATGTAAAATATGTGATTACAAATGTTGTCGAAAGGATAGTCTTAAAAAACACTTGCTTATTCATAGTAGAGAGAAATCATTTCAGTGTGAATTGTGTGATTACAAATGTTCACGGGTGGCTAATTTTAAAAGGCACATATTAACACATAATACTCAAAAGTGTTTATTGAAGGAACCTAATTAGGAAAAATGTTCACTGAAAAACATAGCGCTGCATGACTGCAATTAAAGTATGGGAAGCAGGCAGTGCAGATGTGAGAATGACCCCTTGTGGTTTGTAACGAGTTTCTCACTTCGATGTTGAAAGGGTTTCAGACCTGGTATAGAATTTGCTGCGTGTTATATTACATTACATATAAGCGTAAGCTAGGCTGCAAGAAGTTGCTGTCGAAGATAGTCTAGTATTATTCTTAAAAATCAAATTTGTAAAAACGTTTGCAATTACATGAGGTATATGCTATCATTTATAAGCATCCCAACAAATCAAATTTTGAATGGATATGTTCAATATCACATCTTGAAATGGACACAATTTCTGATTGTGTAAGCATAAATTATTTGACTGCAGTTTTTATGGAAATGTTTGCAACCGTTTTCAACATTCAACATTTTTATGTTAGCACCCAATCAGCACAGTACGTCGTCAAAATGTATATTTTATGTCATATCTTTGTACATACATCCAGTGACTAATAAAAGATGTATTATGTACATACATTCGTATAGATACATAAGTTGCTTCGATAAGGCAAAGAAAGTTGATAGATAACTGACGAGATAACTTTATTTGATAGGAAGAATATATATGCATTGATTCTTTTCTCAGTTTCTGTTTTGTATATCACTTGTTTTTATAAAATTGATGTATCTACAATTTAGGGTGGCCTTAAAAAAAAGTTTTTTTTCTGCAAACACGTGAAAACGATCCTAAATAATGAAAAAAGAAGGTGAAAATTCATTTTATCGGTTTTTTTTAACTAAAACTGCCACAACGAACTCGAAGTTGTGAAATTTACAGAGAAATATTGTTTCAATTTAAAGTATTTTCATAGAAAAACCAAGATTAATTCAATTTAATTTTAACTAATTTGAAACTTTTTACTTTAAAATCATCTAAGAAAGAATTGAAACATTATTTTGAATAGGAGAAAGTCAACGTCTGACTTAAACAAAAAATTACATGCTAAAAACGCATTTTTCCAAAAAGTCTATTGCGGCACGGTTTTTTGTTTTAAGAAAAAGCTAAAATTAATTTGCCCCTTCTTTTTTGATCATTTTGGATCGTTTCCACCTGTTTGTAGAAAAAGATTTTTTTTAAGGCCACCCTAAGTACATATATGCTTATTATTGGAGTTCCTTTTTTTATAATTTTGTAATAGAGTGTTATTTAGTTTATTCTTGTACAGAATAATGTATATTGTAATGGAATAAATTTAGATTATTTATTTATTTATTTAGTTTTGGTTGAGGAATCTGGGTGGCGAAGCATCCCTTGTACTACATGGCACTCATTACTATGATCATTTGGCCAACCCTACTAGAATTATCCGAATTTGGAGTATTCCATGCCCAGTGGGGATCTTTATCATGCCAAACATTACATTGACACGGGCCCACAGTTTTACTTCCTATCTGAGAAGACTATCCGAGAAGAAGGCATGTTTTAATCTTTCTCTGCTATGAAGAATTACCAGCTTGGCCGGAAATCGAACCTGTGACCCTTGGACTATGAAGCAAACATACAAACCACTATACTCCACCAAAGCTGACAATTTGAATGATTATGTGCTTTACTCTATAGTGAAATCATATTGTGTTAGTATCAATGTAAAAAGTGAATTATCGCAACTACAAATTAGCTGATGTGTATATGCTATACGAAATCTTGCCTCTTTGATCGATACATATACGCTGACTGAGAATTATAATGTTCTACCAGCATAGACGCAAAATTGAGGGTACTAATATCATAGGCGGCAATCTCCAAATTTCGTATTTTGAGATTGCCGCTTTTGAATATACCGCTTCTATGGAGATTGGCGGGTTTTTTTCTAATTACCAACTTCAAATGGACCTTTAGGCCGCAGTCTGACTGAACCACCGTCAACCACCCACTGCCATCAACTAAAATTTAAACGTGTATTAATCAATGCCGCTGGTCCCACTAAACCACCACCTACTACCATCAAACTGTGAGGACCAGTTTGAAATTTCGAACTTGTTCGAATTTTGGTGGTTGGTGATCAGCGTAGAGTCACTCTATATTACTTATAAGAGTTCGGCCAACGCGGGAATTGACGCTGATTGGTTGGATCCATTTGCACTAATGCCAATTTAAAAACACGAAGTTTGACACAATTATGTAATAATAGGCCAGGTCTTTTCACTTCCTCATAAATTTATGTGGAAGTTACTTGCTATGGTTACAACTTTTTCTACAATTGTATCCATAGGATAAATAAATTGTATCCATAACAATTAACTGCCACATTAAGTTACAAGGTGGTGAAAAGATCGCCCTTAATTTGACAAATAGTGTCTATGAATAATATGATGTTTAGTAAATCGAACAATTTTTATGTATTTCTCTTCAAGTTTTTAAGAAATATAAATTGCAATTGAAGGGTTGATGTCAAACACGGCATTTTGCAAAAAACTATAACCTTTAGGAGAACCAAAAACTAATGTAAGGCCAGAATTTTTATTATTTGGAAGTGCAGTTTATGAAACATTCTTACACAATCCAAAAATCTGTGGTTTTTGACGAAAATTGGCAAAACAGATGTTATTTTTTTATTAAACATGAGATACATTTTAATTAGAATATATCGGTCTGGCAGATTAAAAAAAATAAAATATACACTTTTTTAAACAAAAGATTCATATCTCATATCTCTAGCATGAAAGAAAAAATATGTGTAAGCACTGCTGTTATCGTCCTCGACAATCTCACCTGGGTCTTCATCATAGAAACCACGGTGTTCTCGATTAGATAATACTTCACAAAGGACTTGAAGATCTTTTAGTTTTGCATGATTGATCTGATAGGTACAAGTTGTACACTAGTAATATGGAGTCTTTTTTCAATTATGCATTGTCTCCACGTTCCATAATAGCTATCTCTTACTTATTCTATAAATTTATTTATTTAACACAAAAATGTTATTGCATGAATGTATGCCATACATTTGCGAAGAATTTAGTGAAATAGGTGGTCGAGGATTCTTTACAAAAAACATCAGATGATAGTTTGAAGTTAAAAATATCTTTCTTAGTCGGCCCATTTGATAAAATATGCAAAATATATTACTGAGTAATAACTCTGAAATAAAACGATTTAATAAAGCAAAATATTTTCACTGCTTTGCAAATTTTGTTATTACGGAAATAATTCAAAAAGAAATTGACTTACTAGAGCACAAGAGACATTAACAGTTCTTTTTGTAGCTGAGAGTTGTTTCTTTTCTCAATTTTGTAAAAAAATATTAATATATCGCACCTCCAGTTCAATAGGGACACAAGTGCAAATAGTTAAAATTTAAAAGAGGTTTTGGAATTTAAAGATTATTTAATTATTATTTTGTTGTTACAAATTGGAATTATGTGACCTTAAAAATCAATCACCAAACCCAACCGCTTGATGAAACTGAAGAAATCTGGAAATCACCTTAATTACTGACACCGCTGCTGAATTTGAGCCAAGGAATTAAAGTTCACAATAACTGTCTTTCTTAGGAACTAGTGGTTAATAAAGTTCTCCTTTTCTTTTTAAATATAACCGGAATAACGATATGAGTTCAGTTATTAATTATTTATTAAAAATGTTCTTCTTAAATCACTACTGGTTAATAATAATGTTCGTAGAAGAGGTTTTTCTTTATTATTGAAGGTAGCGCCACGCTTAAACGTATCGTTTAAGAATTATTTAGTTTTACAACTTCCGATTTTAAATTACATTAAAACGGAATCCTGTAAAAACTTGGTTTACGTTAAGTTAAATTCAGTAAATATAATTGTTCGTTATAATAACTGCATTACTATCAAACAAAATCATTCAACAAACTGGAATGCGGCCACAAAATACTAACTGCACTTTGATTATAAATCGATAACTCGTACGGAATTAATTATTAGGTTTCGGTAAGAGCGATTCTAAATTAATTACTTAAATTTCTGCATTTTTATCGACAATTGGACACGCAACTGAATATTTGGGAAGTGCCAACGGCAATCAACCCCCGACAGTCCAAAGCTCCGCACTTTTTCAAGTGATGTTTCTTTCGAACCCCTGTTTAAGACTGCTAAACTAAAACTATCTCGTCCGTAGAATAAGTTTTTGAGAAGGGCAAAATCTTAAATAACCCAATAAAAATATGGCGGGATTCTTTTTGGGCAATGAGGTATATTTACGTCATTTTATTCCAGAACAATTTCTACGGAACTTTCGAGGATTCCCTTTAGGATTTATTTACTAAAAAGAACTCAATAATTTGCAGGTGGCCATCTAGACGAGTATTTTGTTTGTCGGCATTTTGTTTACAAGGGAATATTTCAACCCAGTGTGTTTTAAAGCTATAAATTCGAAGTTTCATAAATTCTAACCATAAGAAACTTTTTATGAAGACTAATATTATATTTTAGCCCTTATAAGCACGGAATTAAAAACAATTTAGTTCTAGAACATTCTATTTCTCAGAAAAGAAACATTTGGTTAACGTGAGAACGCTTCAAAATAAACACTCGTACCAATAAAAATTCTACTGAAATTTAAAATATTGCTTACAAATATATTTCGAGGTGACTCATTTGTACTTGAAAGAAACACTATTTAGCTTAATGTAATATTTGTAGTTCCAACACAATTGAATTTTACTAAACTGCCAGGACCGTACTGGGATTCCTTTAGTATGTGTTAGTTTCAAAAAACTTTTTTGCGCAGCACAGATTTTGCATTAAAATGATATTCGTTGCAAACAGAGAATTGTCAATTTTTCTGAAATTTTCTCAAAAAAATCATTACAGAATTCACTCCTAGATTTTTGCGTAAATTTAGTATCATGTCAAACGGGTTTAATACACAAGAATTTACAGTTATTTAATCTAAGGGTTAAGTTTAAATATTTTAATACCATTGACACCTTTTTGAATTTTTCTAGTCCCTCAGTTACATGTTTGCTCGGCATCAGTAAATCATTAATATCCAGCCCGATCTTCCTCGCCACAATAATCATCTCTTGGTTAAACACTTTGCGTGTGTTTAGTAACCCAAACGGCATATAGTTAAATTCATATTTGACTGAGTTGCAACAAACGAGGTGTTATAACATTTATATCTCAGAGTCTTCATCAATCGCTACTTAATAATATTCGCTTCTAAAAGTTCGTTCACAATAAGTTTTGATAGTCGTGCATTTTTTATATGGCAACCTGTGTGGAGGATGCTTCGTGCAGTTGGCTGCTCCTTCTGGGTCGGCTGGCTGATTGCTTCGAGTTCCGTGAAGGAAGCTTTCGGAGTGTGGGTGGTAGGAGCGAAACAGAGTAACGCACGCCAAACGAACGGTTAGGGAAAAAACGCGTGCTGTTGCTTTAGTGGGCCGCTTATCCGAGCGGCCACAGATTACACGGATGATAAGCTTGTTCACCCTTACCCCCATAAGAATTAACCAAAATAAAGTAACTTTGTTACACTCTTGTGCTTTACCCAACCCGATTATTTCTATGCAGATATCTTCGATATACAACAATAAAGTACGTGTTCGATAAGTTCACATCAATATTGATGAAATCCAATTAACAATAATTTACATGGTAAATATGTAATTCAATTTTTATTCTTTTACAACATCATATGTTTTACTGGCACTACATTCTTTTCATACCGATAGAAGCAATTATTTTATAACCATCAATGTCCACCACTATGTGCAATTGACTTTTGTTGTTCGTGATTCTTTTTACACTTCGCGTTTTCGGTTTCACACTTCGTCCAAGTTTATTCGTCTACAGTTTTTAAGTCCAAATTTGTTACACTTTCAAAGCACTTCAAGCCCAGTTGCTTTACACTCGCTCAACTTGTAGCATTTCTTTATTTTTTGCTTTTGTCTTCTTTCCAGTTTCCATCTTTGATTTGAGTTCTTTTGGTTCAGTCTATTTCTGATCATGTAATAAATAGCAAACTTTTTTAAATTTATTGTTTTTGGTTCTATACAGGATCACTTTGTTATTTATATCGTCATCATCTCCATCGATAACGTATTGCCTCACAATTTCATCTTTTATACTTTCGAATTTCTTTTACTGCGAAAGAATATTCTTTCACAGTTTCCATTTTAATGAACAGTGTAATTCTGCAGTCTTACAAAAAAACGATAACCACTCGTGAACAGTTAACGGTGAAAGCTTGCAGAAATGACCTCTGCAAATGCGCCGACAGTGTTATCAGTGCACACATTGTCTACTAACATGCATAAAAAAAGGACTTCATGTACCCAGGTACACCGTTCTGGAGCGAGTGATGAGTGTGGGGGAGGTGTGGGCTGAGAGGACCATTCACACGCAAATATTCGATTCCTTTTGAAACAAAAAAGAGTCATGAGTTCGCGAGATAATCGTCGAGAATAAATTATCGTCAGTCCAATATCAGATGTTTATATAGTATACATAATATATAATAGAGATATCAGTGGTTCGCACGATAAACTGATCGCACGCGTGAAATACCAGCAAGTGAAGGGTCTCACACAATACAATGCATCGATTCTCGGCGATTCCCTCCTGAATTTCAACGTGAATTCATAAAAATAAATCATATATTCTTATTTATAATAATTAATATATTAATCGATACAAAAATGTTATTGCATAATGATGATCGCGTGGGGTCGAGTCCCGGGGCTGGAGCCCTGCTTGCCCCCCCCTCTCGTAAGGCCTGCATGTACCAGTGAAAACGGTTAGTTTTTACATTTTATTTTTCTGTACCACTCACCACCGCTGAGAAAAGATGGAGCCGCCACTGATTAATAACACATCTGCTTGTAACATCAGCATTTTGTAACCGTGAACGTACGGATTAATAAGAATAATGATTTTAATAATATTCTTTTCCAACAAACTCAATAATACTATCATCAAACCGTTATTTGTTTGTAAAAGATCAATTCCATCATGCACACAGGTACAGAATAGAACCTGCAAAAATAATGACATAAAAAAATAATAAAAACAGGCAGTCAACTGTTTCAACATTAGCATGCCATTAAAAGGTAAAAATATTCTGATCTTCAGGAGCTCAAAATGAAGTGTCCTCTTTTTAGGTACCGACAGCCACAAGCTTATTGTTGTATGAATGTTATTTCACATCGTATTCTTATTAGGAGTACAGCCTTAAACAATTTATGTTCTTCAACTTCACTCACACTAGAAAATGTCATTCAAATGCAAAAATAAGTGATTACAGGTGTTCAAAGATCAGCAGACTTGAAAGCCATTTGCTTACTCATAGTGGCAAGAAGCTGTATCAATGTGAAATGTGTGAATACAAATGTTCTAATAAAAGGAACCTTAAAACACATCTGCTTATTCATGGTGAAGAGAAGCGTTATCAGTGTAATATATGCCATTATCAATGTTTGCATAGGGGCAGTCTTAAATATCATTTGTTATCTCACACAGGGGAGAAACCTTATCAATGTAAAATTTGTGATTACAAATGCTCATTAAAGAGCATCCTTAAAACACATTTGCTTACGCACAGTGGTGACAAGCCACATCAATGTAAAATATGTGATTATAAATGTTCTCAGAAGAGCGGTCTTAAAAGACATTTGCTTACTCACAGCGGGGAAAAACCCTATCAATGTAACATATGCTATTACAAATGTTCTGTGAAGAGCAGTCTGAAAACACATTTACTCACTCATAGCGGGGAAAAGCCATATGAATGTGAAATGTGCAACTACAAGTGTTCACAGAAAGGAACTCTTAAATCACATTTACAGACTCACAGTGAAGTGAAGCCCTTTCAATGTAAAATGTGTTATTACAAATGTTTATCCGAGGACAACCTTAAAACACATTTGCTTAATCACAGTGAGGAACATCTATATAAATGTGAAATGTGTGATTACAAATGTTCATTGAAGAGCAGCTTTAAAACGCATTTGCTTAAACATAGTCAGGAGAAGCCATATGAATGTGAAACCTGTGATTACAAAAGTTCATTTAGGAGTAATCTTAAAACACATTTGCTCACTCACAGTGGAGAAAAGCCCTATAAATGTAAAATATGTGATTATAAATGTTCTCGGAAAGACAGTCTTAAAAAACATTTACTTACTCACAGCGGGGAAAAGCCATACCAATGTAAAACGTGTGATTACAAATGTTCAGAGAAGAGTAGACTTGAAATTCATTTGCTTACCCATAGTGGAGAGAAGCCTTATCAATGTAAAATATGTGATTATAAAAGTTGTCGGAAAGACAGTCTCAAACGACATCTGATTACTCACAATGGCGAAAAACCCTTTCAATGTGATAAATGTGATTATAAATGTACAGAAAAGAACAGCCTTAAAACACATTTGCTTAATCACAGTGGGGAGAAGCCATATCAGTGTGAATTGTGTGATTACAAATGTTCTTTAAAGAGCAGCCTTAAAAAACATTTGCTTAAACACAGTGGAGATAAACACTTTCAATGTAATATATGCCCTTATAAATGTTTACACAAGGGCAGTCTTAAATATCATTTATTGGCTCATGCTGGGGAGAAGCCTTTTGAATGTAAAATGTGCGATTATAAAACTTCACTTAAGAGTAACCTCAAAACACATTTTCTTAAACACAGTGGGGAGAAACCGCATCAATGTGAAATATGTGATTATAAATGTTCAATGAAGTGCAACCTTAAGACACATTTGCTTACTCACACTGGAGATAATCCCTATTACTGTAAAATATGTGATCACAAATGTTCACTGATGGCTAATCTTAAAAGACACATGTTAACTCACAATACCCAAAAATATCTATTGACATAGATATTATTTAACTATCTACCTATTCGACATAGATACAATATTTAAAATTTATTTATGTTATTTTAGCAGAAAGTTCATGTACTTTTTAATGAAAAACTTTTCATTAAAACCTTCATATACAAGAATATTCTTTTTATTTCCAATATAACTTAAAAATATAAGTGCATAGAGTTCGAACTTGAAAACCTTTTCAAATTAAAGCTAAAATTCCGTTTAATAACTAAAACTTAAAGATTTAAAAATTCAAAGTTATTAATAATGCAAAGTTTGTAAAATTAGCAAAGGTTTTTGCCAGAAAGGTGTGCTCTTAAAATTCAAATCTCCTTAAGTGAGAGCACAGATTTTTCTCACATCCCCTATTTTCTGGTAAAAGTGTTAAAATTAATCAGTATATTAATAAATTCTTAATTTTCTGTATTCAAGGAACAGAACGATTAAAGTATTGTATTAAACCCAGCCAGCACATTGACGTCATAATGTCGCCGTTTTTTCGGCAGTAACGACGTCAAATTGTTGTAAAACTGACATCATTATGTCACAGCCCAAAGACGTCAATATAAGAAGTCATTAAAACGTCCTATACTAAGACTAAGACAGGAATTATAAATAAATAGTTGAATATTGGAAATAAGATTTATTATATACTACAGTCAAAACTATCTCTATATTGTGACCACCTGTTTAATATGACTAGTATTCCTTGGCCCCTGTTAAAATAATATCTTTTTAATGAAACTTGTATGTATTGTATTGTACGTCCAAAAGACGTCTACGTACGTCCCATTATATGACGTCTTATGGACATCACTTATTAGTCATATGACGTCGTCGACCAATAATGACTTAAAAATAGTTGTGATTTGTAAAACCTGATAGTATTAGTTTTATACTAGGTTACAAGAACTTGGTATAGAGGATACGTTTAGTATATTCTTAGAAATAAAATTTCTAGAAATAGTTTGCAATTAGGCCGCAGTCTCACTGCTGCCACTACCACCCACCACCACCAATTAAAATAATCCCGTGCGGACCCACTGAAGCAAGTAGTGACCACTAGTATCATGTAAAATCTTAAATTTCGCGCTTGTTTTATGTTTATCTCTAAAATAGACATATTGCCAACTTAGCAAGCACTGTTATTATTATTTCCTATGAAATGAGGTTATGTGCATTATTTGTTTACTATTGTCGCGTTGTATTTAAAGAAATAATAAACCAAATTATTGCAAAAATATGATATTGTCAAATGAATCAGATAGCGAGAAAGTTATGGTTATAACTTTGTGCTATGGTGCATGTGGAATAAAATATAAAACATCACGAAATGTGTGGGTACGGAAAATCTTTCTTCGTAGGGAGCAGTTGGGAGAATTTTATCAATAAATAATAATTAGTGCCCCAGCTTATAAACAAACCAAGAGAAACTTTGTTTTGAAAAGTTTTCACTACCAATTACCAAAAATAAAAAACCTAAATATAAACATGAAATTCAGATTTTAGTGTCTATTTTCATCATGTCCACTAGCATGTGCGCATTGTCGACCACCGCTGACCACCAACCACCAAAATTCGAACACGTCGGAAATATCAAACTGGTGGTCACCGTTTGATGGTAGTAGGTGGCTAACAGTGGCTTAGTGGGACCAGCGCCATTGATTAATGTATGTTTAAATTTTAGCTGGTGGCAGTGGGTGGTTGAAGGTGGCTCAGTGAGACTGCAGCCTTAGAGGACACGGAGGTAATAATGCACGGTAGTAATAGTGGATACTCTGTAGAATATTAAGAAATCGTGATACTTTTCTTTCAGTTAGTGTAAACTGTACTTTAAGTCAAATAACAGTAAGTTAAAATGCTGAATGGTGAAATAATGGTGGGTGAGGAATATTATATTTTTGCTCACTATTACATGTTATGTCCGTTGTTTTCTTTGTCTCCCCTATGTAGGGTAGTATGCGCTAATGGTTTTTAAATATTTATGCTATATATCCTTTGTACATAATACTGAATGCTGAAGAAAAATACTGAATAGTATTTTGATAAATATTTTAAAGACAACTGATGTTTAATATAAAATGTTTTTATAAAACAATTCTTGTTAGTACAATAATTACTTTGATATTCAATAAATAGTAGGTAAATATATCTCTTGATTTAAACTTTCAAAAATAGTAGATTGAAATTATTTAAAAAGAAAGTGGAATTCACTAACAACATTTCAGGACAGTACCGTTTTGAGTGTATTGTAGTCTTATTAGCTAGAAGAGCTACAGTCTATTAAATATTTTTCTTAAAATGGCACAGCCTAGTATATTAATTACATTTTTTTGTATAATACTGTAATATCAGTACTATGTGCTGTAATAATGCCAGTAATGTATAGAATGTCATAATAGTTATTTACGTAAATTAATCTTTACGGGTGAGCTGGAAAGTTTGTGGGGCGAGCCTCCATAAACCAGTAAGCCCAGTAAAGATTAATTGCAAAGTGTATCGCGTACAAAGTTTTATTTCCACCTTCACCAGTGTTTTTTATAAATTGTATATTTTTTATAAAAAGACATTTTGTAATCAAAGGCGGTAGCACAATTTACAGCTAGGCATTGTCATTGTATTGTGGTTAAGTAACGAAGTAGTTTCCATAGCCATTTACTTAGTTACCATAAATGCCTGTAAAGTGTGTTTTACTGAGAAAGTGAAAATAAAAAATATTTTTGTCAAGCAACTTGTAAATTCTACATACCGTATTGGTTCAAAAATGGTTTAAATCAGTAACTGTAGTTAATAAGATACAATTGAATAACCAAAAGCACACAAAATGATAAATTTTTCTTGAAGGATTATGTACCTTCAACTTGTTTGAAATGGTGTGTATGATCTACATATATTTTTGGACAGAGATGTAAACAGAAAAATAAATCTCCTAAATAATATTACTAATTATTTAGAATATAGATACAACCCATAAAATAATGAAGTTGGTGGAATTTAAAAGAATTGTTTATTTTAAGTTTCCTTGGCTAGAACTAACAATATCAGACGGACTACTAATACTAGTACTTCCAACTAATTTTCTTTAGCAATTTTACTAAATACCATTCAATTTTATTAAAAAAACAATAACTTAAAGTTGTTCACGTTTTCGTTTAAATTGACACTCATAAGCTATAAAATTTTAAGTCGAACAATATTTGAAACTTATTATAAGCTGACATGAAAAACGCGCCAGCCAGCCCCCTTACAATTGAATGGACCAGCCATATAGAACTCTTTTTAGGGTTTTATTAACCGTAGTCAGCCATCATGAGCTAAATGTTATATTAGTACAGAAGACGGGTTTTTTCTCTAGTTCCAGGTGAAGCAACGGCCACTGAGTGTTTGTAACAACAACGTTTTCGCGACAGACGGGTATAGAAAACTAGAATGATGACGCCATACAATTTGTAAAACGGGAAACTCAAATTGTGCCCGATGAGAATAGCAGTGTTGCAAGCGGTTGTAAAGTGATTTTAAGGTTATGGTTGTTCTTTGTGTGAATCGCTTTTCTAGAGAAATTTTAAGAAAGTTATCACATTTGATATCAGCTTCCCCCATTTTATTTGGTAACGTCTTTAAACCTCGAATTTAACACACATAAAAGTAAGCTTAACTTTTGCTTTCTGCTCCACACTTCGGATAACCGCTTTGCGTTCGCGGGTAATTAAACGGGAACTTCCGATCACAGAATCTTTAGTTCAATAGAGATATTTGCTTAGTTTAAAATGGGAACATACGGTTATGCGCAAAAAATTCTTTTGTAGATATCGATAGCCAACTGTAGGTCTAGAGTCACTACATCTAGTCAGTCAATGGACAATGAAATCACATTTTACAAATTTGGTTTGGAGCTTTCAGAATAAAAATGATGTCGAAAAACGTCCGGTTTACCCTTTACGGTAAACGTTAAAGTCACGTGGTTTAATATGTTTTATAAAATAGCGGAATGTATACCATTCGCACGCATTTGAAATTTCGGCAAATCTCATCTTATTTAACCTTGCTTTTTATTTATATGTAGCCATTTTGTTAAACACACCAGCAGAGCATACGAAACTATGATTTCCTCAAACATCAAAACAATTACTGTTGCTCATAAAATTTAATAATAAATTAAACGGTTTTTCGCTAGTTTCTGATTTTTTAATACTCATTTTATTGAAGTAATAACGAATTCCGCTCTGGTGTTCACATATATCAAATGTCAAGTACCGTGAGACCGACAGTAGATGGCGGCAGTATGCGCATGCGCAGTTATCTCCGAAGCTCTCAACAAGTGGCATTTCAATTGCTATGTTTTCTCTTCAGTCAGCGCCTAACAATTGACGTTACAGAATATCAAAACCAACCTGGATTGTTATGAATTCACATCAATTCGTTTCTCTTCCATAAAGCTGCAGTCTCACTGAGCCACCATCAACTAAAAATTAAACATGCATTATTAATCAATGTCGCTGGTCCCATTAAGCCACTGTTCAAGGTCCTTAATAAATATCTAAGCAAGTTTAGAAAAATACGTCATCTCATACACTTCCACTATGCAGCTAGCGCGAAAATGGCGGAACATGTTAAATAACAGGAAGCAGAAATAATGGACAGCTCCACTTGTTTGCAGTTATGTACTTCTTGGTAGTAAGCGTTAATTCGACGTTTTTGAGCGTCATGCGCCTCATATGACTATCGTGTCTGCTCCAATAGCATCCGTATTGCAACTGTTACCCAGCGCGAAAATGGCGGCATTGCGACGACATATATCTCTTAGCCTGTTTATACATTTATGGACCTTGGCTACTGTTAGCCACCTACTGCCATCAAACGGTGACCACCACGGTCGTTGGTGGTTGTTAACAATGCGCACGCGCTAGTTGACATGCTGAAAATAGACACTAAAAAATTTGAATTTCTTGTCTATAGGTTTTTAGTCTTTTGGTAATTGGTAGTGAAATTTTTCTTTATTTGTTTATAAGCAAGTTGGCAATATGTCTACTTCAGAGATAGACATGAAATAAGCGCGAAATTTAGAATTTTACATGATACTGATGATCACTACTTTTGTCATTAGAATCACACGGGATTATTTTAATTGGCGGTGGTCAATGGTAGTGGCTGCAGTGAGACTGCGGCATTATTGCTATGCATAAATAACAATTTATATGAAATGGTTTTTAGAGAACACATGTCATTTTTAGGTTAGTTGTACAGTGTTGATAATAATACAACAAATAAAGTGACCATACAGTTTCTTTCCTTTATTATAAAAATTTGTAAACGAACAACCACTAATATTGTAAGTTATGAATTTATTCTTATTGATTAATAATAAGAATTTTTGATGTAAATAGTATTGTCTTTACAAATGTAGTACATGTAATTGCATTACTTTTTGGGCAGGTTATTCTTTACCATGCCACAGCCGCAGTGCTGAAAGCAATGTTTAAGAATAAACTAATTTTTTTTAAAATAAGTTAAACTGAGTACTTTACAATAACTAAATGAATAAGGTTTTTATCTTATTAATTATATGTATATAATAATTCCATAAATTATTTTATATTGTTTTGTAGTTTATGATAATCCTTAAATATTAACTCGATGGATGTTGACGTAACAGCAATCAAAAAAGAAACAGATATCAAAATAGAACCAAAGGTGGAAATAGAAGACTATACTATTAAAGATGAGACTCAAACTTATACTGAAAGTGACGAGAAGTTGTTCCATAACACCAGTACTTCACAGGAGCATACACAACTTATTCTTGATAATAAACTAAACAAGTTTTTGCAGGAAACTAGTACCCATAAATATATACCCAGTCATGAAGGCAAAAACCAGTTTCAATGTAGTCTATGTGATTACACAAGTACACAAGAATGTAATCTCAAAGTACACATGCGAAGAAATCACACTGAAAAGCCATTTCACTGCAATGTATGTCCTTATAAATGTTCATGTAAATGTACGTTTAAAGAACGTATACTCACCCACAGTGCTACCAAGCCATTCGAGTGTAATTTATGTGATTATAAAAGTTTGCGAAGACATGATCTGAAAAGGCACTTGCGCAACCACAGTGGAGAAAAACCATATGAATGTAATTTATGTGATTACAAATGTTTACAAAAAGGCCATCTGGAGAAACACATATTTAATCATTATCGCGAGAAACCATTTCAATGCAATTTGTGTAATTACAGGTTTGCACAAAAATGTCATCTCAAGAGACATCTGAGAACTCATACTGGTGAGAAGCCATTTGAATGTAATTTGTGTGAATATAAATGCTCACAAAATGAGACTTTAAAACGACATATGCTCATTCATACCAGTCGGAAAGAATTTGAATGCAATTTGTGTGATTATAAATCTATACGAAAAGATGATCTTAACAGACACATGCTCACCCACAGTGATAAGAGGCCATTTGAATGTAATTTATGTGAATATAAATGTTCAGTAAGTAATACTTTAAAAAGACATTTGTGTATTCATACCGGTGAGAAACCATTTAAATGTAATTCTTGTGATTATAAATGTTTACAAAAGGGTGATCTGAAGAGACACATGCTTACACACAGTACTGAAAAACCATTCAAGTGTAATTTGTGTGATTATAAATGTGCAATCAGTCGAAACCTCAAACTACACATGCAGAGTCATAGTGCTGAAAAACCATTTGAGTGTAATTTATGTGATTACAAAAGTGCAGTGAGGAGGAGCCTCAAAATGCACATGCAGACTCATAGTGGTGAAAAGCCATACGAATGTAGTATGTGTGGCTACAAATGTTCACTTAAAGGTAATCTCAAAAAACATATACTGTGTGTAATGAAATGTAAGATGTGTGATTACAAATGTTGTACGAAGATTCATCTCAAGGGGCACATGTACACGTGCCATTGGTAAAAAAATGTTTCAATACAATATAAGAGATAGTATCTAATATGTAGGTTTTCACAGTAGAATGATTTAAATCAGACACAACACAAGTGCATTAATTTGAAGAAACTTGGAAACACGTATATTTTTTATTATTTGTGTAACATACATGTGATATATTGGTTACACTTTCATGCGTACCTGTATAATAAATGTATTTATAAACTGAAATAAATTATAGTGTTTACTTTATAATAAATTGCAATTTTTCATCATTATTATTTTCATTTGAATTATTACAAACTTTCTTACAAATCAATCGAAACATCCAAAAACGGATGAGTGCAACAAGGAAAACATAAGCAATATAGGTAACACAACAAAGATAGAATGCAATCATAGCTAGGTAAATTTCTAAACTAAAGATTTCTCTACATTAACATGCAAGCAAGCAAAAACATCTGTCATACATATTTTATCTGTCGTTGCTTGTTATTGGAGAGAGATCTTTAGTTTAAAATTTTACCTAGCCATGATTGCATTCTATCTTTGTTGTGCTACGCATATTGTTTATGTCTTCCTTGTTGCACTCATTTTCGGTTTTTGGATAATCTGTATACATACAAGGTTTTATTAAACGACTGACTAGATAATTAGTTTGCCACTATGACACATAATATGAACATATAGAAATGTCTTTTAAGGAAACTTAACTACAGAACTATTTGATATATATGTACCATTTGCATGTTTCAGCATTATGACTCAATTTATTTTCAATTAGTTTATGGATTTTCAAATACCATTTTCTCTCTTTATAATTTTTATATTGGTGGATTGCCGTGGCATACATTCTACTTTAATTACTATTAATTCCCTTTGAACATTATTGTTTGGTGGATTTTCTTATCCAAAATTTGGATACCGATATAAACGTTCCTTGGTGGGAGTGATGGCCTTGCATGTTCGATGTTTCAAGAGAAGGATTCACTTGCTGTTGTGCGTGCTATAAAGACTTCTTTTGGAAGCATTGGTTTTTGGTCACATTTTTTACCAAGAGTTCTTCATTATAAACTCATTTTTGAGCATCTGAATAGTAATAAATTTCTCGGTGAAGGGTATCTATAGCTATTTAGTTAAGCCTTTGATTCCCAGCCAGCACACTGAGGTTATAATGACGTTATTTTTAAGACATTATTGGTTGACGACGTCATATGACTAATAAATGATGTCCATAAGACGTCATATAATGGGACGTACGTAGACGTCTTCAAAACGACGTCTTTTGGACGTACAATACAATACGTACAAGTTTCATTAAAAGGATATTATTTTAGCAGGGGCCAAGGAATACTAGTCATATTAAGCAGGTGGTCACAATATATAGATGTTTTGACTGTAGTATATAATAAATGTTATTTCCAATATTCAACTATTTATTTATAATTCCTGTCTTAGTCCTAGTATAGGACGTTTTAATGATGTCTTATATTGACGTCTTTGGGTTGTGACATAATGATGTCAGTTTTATGACAATTTGCCGTCGTTACTGCCAAAAACGGCGACATTATAACGTCGTGTGCTGGCTGGCTTGTAGCTGAGGAATTTGGTTGATAAAGATTTCCCTTTAAAGGTATGTCATTTTCAGTCTATTCATTCTTTTTTCAAATCTTGTTGCAATTTTTAGGGGATTTTAGGGAATCTAGGCTACCCTCTAGACATTACGTCTACTCATATGCACCACTTAGCGCAGTCGTTTTGTCAAAAAAGGGAATCCAGTCTTCCTGATGCACGAGCTGAAATACTACTACATACATCTCTGAGACATTATTGTATGCAGAATCGGTCCAGTAGCCAATCTTCGAGACTTTCCGTAGTCGATATCAACCACCGTAGGAATTACGTTAGACTACTCATCGATAGAAGTAGATCTTTTATTTTCTTGGTATTTTTTATGTTATTTAAATTAGCCATAATTGATCTGTCTTGCATCAACTCATAGGCGCCCGCAAGGGGGTGGGCACTACCCCCCCCCCAGTGAACAATTGAATTACATTGAACAATTACATTGCTCCTCAGATGAAAAATATTAATATTTGTATAGTATGTCGTTATACATTTGTTATATTTTATGCGCATGTCTATATAAGTTAAACTTGTTCAGAAAAGTCAAATAAACTAAAAGATACATAGCGTACTGTCTATTTATTTCATGTTTCTTATCAGCATAGTGCAATCTTCATGCTAACTCCCTTATTCTGTAAATTTCGAACGTTATATATCGAATTTCGATAAGATGTGTACTTCCAAACGAAGTTGGTTATTTTGTTATTCTGTAACCTGCTTCGTTGCGGTCCACTCGGGTATAACAAATGATTCATGTTTTAGGCTCCTGTAGTACGTTTGTTGGTTTGTGACTATGTTCATGTTATTTAAAATAGGTTATGTTTCTAAGTTTTTTTATAATCTAAGGTTTACATGTGTTGTTTTCGCGCCAATTTTCAAATTTACGTTAGCTTTCGTTCTTGGTGTATCTGAAGTAAAGTTTCTTCAATTTGTATTGTTTTTTGTTGTTATTGTTATTAATATAGTGATTGTTATTATTATTTTATAATTAGAAAATCTTTAAAACTCCTTTTTTAAATGTTTAATAGGTAGTAGGTACGTTTCAAGTATATATTGAGGTGATTTTTAATCTGCGCCACGATCAGGGTAACCCATAAAATATCTGCGGTGAAATCTAATAAAATAAAATAAAATACACCCCAATATTTTTCCTTTTCCCAATCGGCTAACTCAGGTTTAATTCGATAGAGCATGAAATAGTTGAAATAATAAAATCTTATTGATTCTTATACCTGGAAGAAAGAACTTACTATGAAGACACTTGGACTTCCGCAACTGGACAACAGCAAGTTAAACTCTAAATATGAAAAGAAAAAGAAATGGATGCTTGTATACACATCAAATAAACACATAGATAAATTGAAAACAGTCTTTATTTTATTAATAAAAATCAAATTCAAAGAAAAATAAAAGGAAAATTATTCCGAACAGAATAATAAAGTAATATAGGAAATTCTTTTCTAAGCTTGCTCAAGTGTGTTAATTAGTCGTTAATAACCTGACATAGGGCTATAACTAGTAAAGAAAGATAAATCATACGGGCCAATAGCAATAGAAAATGATGCGTAGTGGTATACCTGGCATGTTTTTACAAAAACAAATAAAATAATTAATAATTAAAAAATAACATACTGCTCCAATAAATTGCAACTCCTTTTCTTAGTGTTCCCTCTGTGTAATCTTGATTGAATAATTGAATTAAGAATATGTATGATCATTCAGATGTTCAGATCATGCATTGGTCAGCACTGTATTTCCCAAATTCTGTCTTTATGAATGAATGCATGTTATTGTTTCGTAAAATTAGCAAACTCAAATTAGTATACATGTATATTGTGCAAATATAGTAAATATTGTGCAAATTATGTAGTCAGACTGCCTAACTTGGTGTACACGGTTTTTTGCATATTGTAACTTTAGAAATTTGTCCTAAAAGGATTTATACAAAATTTTAAAAAAAATCAGAAAAACAGTATTCTTCGACAATAATCTCCAAGGAGATTGAAGTTTGTTTTTTTAGAAACATAATTACAAAATAATTAAAACAATGCTACTCTCCTTACGATTTTTCGTTAAAAAAGTCAACTTTCATAATCAATATCAAAAATAGTTATTTACATTAGAAGCTGCGAAAGTTTACTTTTAGGTGCAAGGTGTTTTTGATTGGCCGAGGCGAAGCGTAAGCGTAGCCGAAATTAGTTAAAAACATCGAGTACCTGAAAGGGCTTTCGTAGCGTGTAATGTATTAAACTTTTCATTCTCCTCTTGACATTTATTAAATATCGTAAGTAAATAAATAAAATGATGATTCAGTGATTATAATAAAATAATGTTTGTATATACAACAGTATTGTTACCATGGTAATGTTGACAACAGCCACCTTATAATATTATATTTTAAAAAAATTGACAGTTCTACTTTGTTGTCCAGGGACCGAAAGTTTTTCATACCTAGCAACCACCTCGCATGTTTTACTTTCGTTTTCGGTTGCCTTATCAAGATAGAAAGTTACACTTTCGTAAAGGGGGGAATGAAAAATATATTTTTGAAGTAATTGCTTTATTGACCCCGACACTGCGAAATGCGGTAACAGGGGAATGGATTATGCATGTATGTATGCTTTATTTTTTTATATCAAAACATGCCAGGTAATACCACTACGTATTTCCTATTGCTATTGATACGTATTGTTACGTGTTTTTTACGAGTTAAAAAGAGTATAATTTTTCAGTTTTCTAACATATTGTCGGTTATTTCTTGACGCATTCTAATTACAATTATTATAGATAATGAAAGGGTTAATAAAGAGCAAATCATGCGGGTCATTATGTTGTCAATAATTTCAATCAATTCGTATGTAAAATGCACAACACACAATCATATAAGGAGGTATTTACATTCCAATTTGCCGCCGCGCGCCGTTGAGAATTTAAATCTGATTCGTCACCGCGTGACCAATCACGTCGTCATGCCGTGCTACGACTAGGCGCTTTTGTATAACAGTTCTCCACTTGAGCAAACTGACATCAATCAATGTAATCAAATACAAATGTTCAAATAAATTTAATTTATGATAATTAAATTTTAATAAAGAAATTTGATTTGTTTTATTCATAAGACTTTAATTATTTAAAAACCTTTAAAGTTAGAAAATGATTCTAAAATTATTCAGCTTGTCTTTATAATTTTGTTATTGAAAAATTAAATCAAAACCTTTTAATTTGACCAACCTTGTATATAAAGTGTATGGATCCACTCCAATATTATTTTAAATTGGTACAACTGCATTCAAATCAGATGATTTTGTATTGTAAATACGTCGATTATTTAATTCAATAGTGGATATAAAATCTTCTTGAATTTATCCAATAAACATCTCATACTATAGCGCCATCTTTAGATGTTTAAAGTTTCTGAAGCTTCCTATTATTAACACTGGCGGCGATAACAGACCCTTAATGCACTAATAGTTATTTGTAGAGGTTAGGAATATTGTTTGTAAACAGTAAAGAGAAACTAACACGCGTTGCATTGAATTCCAAATAGTCCGAATGTTTAAGAAACAGACCTACTAAAAAAGATACCGCTGTCAACAGTATACCAATACCTGTCTACCGCGGTGAATCGATATCTATAATTAATTGTGAAATAAACAATCTCATGTGATGGAGTTTGAATAATATTATTGCAAAGATTAATAATTACTAATTAATTAATAATCTCAATTTTTTATGTAATGCAAATGAATAGTTTTTTTGCCTTCTGGTAATTGTTCGTTTACTTACATCAAAACGCATTCTATTTAGTTTTGTTTATTGCAGATTTGAATAGTTTTCCAAACATTAACACAATGGACCATAAAGAGTTAACTGCTATTGAAACTGAAATTGATATAAACTTAAAATTGAAGGTATGGGAAGGCTCTAATGCTAAAAATAAGACGAAATGTGAAGCATACACGGAGAAAGAAGAGAAACCATTCAACAACAGTACTTTAGAAACTCATAGGCAAATGACTACAGATATCACGCTTTATAAATCTAACGACCATCAACAAAATCCTTTACAGCAAAGTAATTACAAGAATCACGGTAACCAACAATTTGTATGTAGCATATGTAACTACCAATGTAGCAAGCAGAGACTACTCAAAAATCACATACTTTCTCATAGTAATGAAAAACTATGTGTATGTGAAATATGTGGTTACAGATGTTCACAAAAGGCCTATCTTAAACTACACATTTACACTCATAGTGGTGAAAAGCCATTTCAATGTAATATATGTGGTTATAAATTTTCACAAAAGGGCAATCTTAAACAACACGTCTCCACTCATATTGATGAAAAACCATTTAAATGTAACATATGTAGTTATAGATGTTTACAAAAGGATGGTCTAAAGCAGCACATGTTTATTCATAGTGGTGAGAAGCCATTTCAATGTAATATATGTGCCTATAAATCTTCGAAAAACAGTGACCTTAAACGACACATAGCAACTCATAGTGGTAAGAAACCATTTGAATGTTGTATATGTGTTTATAAAAGTTTGGAAAAGGGAAATCTTAAACAACATATGGCCACTCATAATGGTGAAAAACCATTTAAATGTAACATATGTAGTTATAGATGTTTACGAAAAGATGGTCTAAAGCAGCACATGTTTATTCATAGTGGTGAAAAGCCATTTCAATGTAATATATGTGCCTATAAATCTTCGAAAAACAGTGACCTTAAACGACACATAGCAACTCATAGTGGCAAGAAACCATTTGAATGTTGTATATGTGTTTATAAAAGTTTGGAAAAGGACAATCTTAAACAACGTATGGCCACTCATAGTAGTGAAAAGCCATTTCAATGTAATATATGTGATTACAAATTTTCGAAAAATAGCGCTCTTAAACGACACATGTCTACTCATGTTGAAAAATAATTTAAAGGTAATATACCTATGTGTTTATAAATGCTCAGTGAAGAGTAATCTCAAAACACACATGCACGGTCATTAAAATGACCAATTGTATTGTATTTTTCCAGAACAGTACTCTTTGTTTGTGTACTTGTCTTGGGCAAATGTTAGTAAATTAAAACACAGTAAATGTTCTGGTTTTTAAAATTGTCCTTGTATGCTGACTACATGCACTGAACTTTTTTAGCCCTAGAATCACACCTATGTATGAATTAACAAAACTTTTTTCTAGTATAATTGTAAAATATTTAATTCAAACATTTAATAAAATATATATGGATACCCATAGATTATGCCTGTCCCATAGATTTTACAGATGGTAGCCGCATTTGTTCTTTGCATTGATAAAACTGTCCACTGCAATATATACAGTTACCGAAGAGAAGAGTCTCTTCAGACGTATTTGGCAACTGTATATATTAAGTGAGATGGCTATATTGCAAATGACTACTTTTTTATAACATTTACAATATAGTCATCTCACCGTCAACTATTCCCAGACTTTTTTGCCATCAATCGTTAAACTTTTTTATAGCTAAAACCCATTTCTGTATTTTCTAATTACTTATATTTTATTTTGAGTGTTTTATTTTATGTTTTTCAGTGATTGCACAACAAGAGCTTCTAGATAATCCAAAATACAGGTGACTGACAAGATTGTATCTCCAGTTATTTCTCATTACTGAATTATCGTGTTATCTTCCTAACTTTGTCAACTAATCTGCATGTTAATGATGTTATTTTACGAGTACATAAGGTTATGATAATGTTTGACGAGAAACAGTGGCCGTGCTCGGTATTATTTAGCAGTTTGCCCTATAGAGTATATAATAAATTAGTAAATTAAGATAGGTGGATGGTAGGCAAGTGGAATATATTAGAGCAAGTTTATAGTTAGAGGGCTTTATCAAATGAATGATCTTCAAGAAAATGAATTTGAAGTTTCATTGATTTTTTACGCATGACGCACACTCACCTACCATGAGTACAAAACAAACTAAAAAATGTGGTACTCTTGCATGTGTGTGCTGTTTGTTTTTGCACGCAACATAAAAAATGTAATTTATGAGTATATACCTACAATGTCTAAAAAAATAAAATAGTCATCATATCTACAACGCACTTCACTCTGCTCTATTAAAAGTACAAATATTGATTAGTACGGTGCAATCTTCTATTAAAGCTGATTCTGCTAAATCTGGGTCTGTAGTTCATCAACATCAACTGCTAAGTCATCAAGTGTTATGTGTCATCATTAAGTCAGCAACTGTTAAGTACAACAAGGATTCCTAGTATATTAATAAGTGATGGTATTAACAACCATTTTTCCTGACATTTTCAGAAAAAAGTATTTTAGGTATCTATTTTAAAATGTATGTACCTATTATATTATTAATCTCTAATTGTGACGCGGTCTGACGAAAGGGACCTTATCTTGCCATTGGTAAAAATTGAGTTTTTAAAACCGTTGGATAAAGAACAAACTTCTGAAGAGAATGCTGCAAGAATCGACGAAGTTATGGCGTTTTAAATTTACATTGGCAGGTTTAGGTCCCTTTGGTTTCTTGGGTAGAAGGTCGGAAAAAATAGAGTCACTACATCTAGTCAACTAGGCCACGTTGGTCGATCAGAGTACCGCAAAACGCTGCCATATTGGGACAGAGAAGGGTGATTTTTAATAATGGACAAATTAAAACCACGGTTTACGTATTTGACATATTAGAGCTTTGATTCTTCAGAATAAGAAAAACCTTTTAAAGTAAACGTTAATTTGATTAAATGCAATATAAATACAAATAATGAACAATTTCGTGCTTTTGCCCCAATATGGCGGCGTTTGCAGTACTCTGATCGACCAGCGTGGCCTAGGTGACTAGATGTAACTCTAGGAGAAAATTGATTTTTATGCCATCTAGCGATTAGAATATCAACTATAAAATCATTTATCACGGCCTCTTCGATTTGAGAGACGAACGGTCGCGTTGGAAAAATTTCTGTTTTTGACAGGTTACGTATTGTGGCGCCATCTGTCGAGTCCTGTAGTGATTAAGTAATATTGGCCCGCGATCTAGATTGCCTCTTGTTTATTTTTAATGGATATTAGCATCAATAATTTACTTATCACTGGTAAAATATATTGTTATTTTCTATAAACTATATTAACGATTGACAGAGTATTCACTTGTATGTAGTAAACATTTTGCACCTAACTTTCCTTATAACCAAAATACAACGGAGACTAGTTATAGGAGCCATACCACTTAAACTATTTTCTATTAATATACAAGTTTGAAAAGATAAAGGGATCTATGTTATCGTTGATCTCCTCTTCATTAGTATCGGGTGTAACCGTATTCAAAGATGATTGACCATGACAGTGACCAGAAATTATAGAACAATTTAATCCTGCTTTCCAAAATCCGCAATTAGAACCATAACCTTTACTGCAATTACAAAAAAATTGTACTCAGCAGTACATCAGGGGCAAGTGGAGCAGAATTGTAATTGGCTCCAAGATATTATTTTTTAATGTCCACGTGCAGTTTTTAGTATCAATTTCGTCATTGCCAAGCCATATTTGAACTTTGTAATTTACCCGATAAAAGTGTTGTTGACTAGCAGCAGTTGAAGACAATTGCACAGCTTTATTAAGCTTTGTCGATTTAACAAATGTTAAATATCTTAAGACATTGATAGAGTACTGTTTTTTTGGTGCTCCATAAACTGCCAAAAGGAAACGTAGACCATTGTTAAAAATGTTATTAGGTGTACTGTTGGCTTTGCAAACACTTCAGCATAATTAATGAGATCTCTTTTCAAATAGTTTGAAGATTTTTAATTTGCATTTGTTGTATAAAACAGAAGTTGTGTCACAACCAGTCATTGCATGCACAAATAAGAAATGTGCTTGACATTTTGGATATGAGGCTAAACTCCGAAAAGAATACATTTTTTCATGTTTTTCATGAATTCAATGTTTGCTTTACCAGGGTTCCCAAAATATAGTACTTTGTCCTGAGGAGTTCGTGCAAACGATATGACTAGCCCACATTTTCTCCAACAACAATCCTAGTGCTTGCATTCATTGTTGTAAAGCTTATAAACCGTGGATTGGCCTACTGGGGGATACCAGGTAATAAAAAAAAATTGCACCTGATACTAGACCTCTAAGGTGGTGTGGAAGAAAGTGCATATAGTCACTACTTAATAGTGCGTCGCTCTTGATTCTTTGAAGCGCCATATCGCGTGAACCGTTGCCCCTACGAAAAGACTTTTGCGCAAAAAATGTTTTTGTAGAAAAGTTTACAGTTTTCGAGATATTTGCCAGAAACCGTTCTTCGCGATCTTTGCCTCGCGGGTGTCGAATTGATGAGGAACTCTCGCATATTATTTCAGTTTCCCAATCACTTTTAATAGTTTAGAAGTATGATCGTATATCAGCACTTTTCTTATTTTTGTAGCATGTTAATAAGGCACAATGATTTTTATAGTGGATATAATTTATTATTATTTGATGAACCAACCGGTTTCGTTGCATTATTGGTCAATTTATTTATAACCATAATAAATTAATAAATAAGAAGGATTTAAACATAGTATTCCTCACGATTAAAATATTACTAAATTGTTGCTTTAATTCATCAGATTCTACAGAAGGATTTGTTTGTTTCTTTTGTTGAATTTCTTTACGATTTTTCATTTTTATAATCGAATTTCAACATTAATTTGCAACCGGGTAGTAATGTAATATTTCGAAAGAAAGTCTGATAATACGCAACCTGTTCTGTATTGTGGCGCCCCCTTCAAAACAAAAATAATGCTTGGAACTATAAACGTGAACGGCCGCGTAAAGAGCTCTTTGCCTCTCAAAAATCGAGGAGGCCGTGTCATTTATAGTTGATCTTGAGATATGTAGGTAGCGTTTCGTGCAACAAAACCCTAGAGTCGCTGCATCTAGTTACCTAGGCCAGCTGGTCGATCAGAGTACCGCAAACCGCCGCCATATTGGGGCAGAAAAGGGTGGTTTTTAATAATGGAAAAATTAAAACCTCGTTTTACGTGTTTGACATTTTAGAGGTTTGATCTTTCAGAATAAGAAACACCTTTTAAAGTAAACGTGGATTTGATTAAATTCACTACAGAACAAATAATGAACAATTTCGTGCTTTGTTTGCCCCAATATGGCGGCGGTTTGCGGTACTCTGGTTGACCAGCTGGCCTAGGTAACTAGATGCAGTGACTCTACAAAACCCCAATGGCAGTAGGTAAATGTCTAACCGAGCTTATTCTGCTGTCTATTTGGCCGGTGGAGCTACACCAGAGCTATACTAGGGTTTCAATCTCTAAAGTTTTTACCGTTTGTTTTAATCAAGGCTTCAAACCACTGAGCAACACTGACTACTTCCCCCTGTCCTCTTATGCACTTGTTGGATGGTGCAACAAGCACTTTAGTTATATTTAAGGTTATGTTATTGTTTAGATGGCTGATTTGTGTAGTTAATTTGTTTTAAAATACAAAGAAATAACTAAAAATGAATAGTGATAAGAAGCAGTTAGAGATTTCTGATGTAGAAGGAAATGAGGTTTATAAAGTTTACGTTATTGCACAATATTTTAATTGAGCAATGATAGGTGGTAACATAGAAATACTTTAATAATTTCCTTCAGGCACTAAACAAGTGTTTTATTTGAGAGCAACACGGAGTAACACCAGTGTAAGATACTCTTAGTGTGCGTGGCTCTAAAAAGAAAGCAATATTAGAAAGATAGGTCATCTCCTACACTTCCAGCATGTTGATTAATAGAACACAGGAATAATCAACAACTCGATTTGTTTGCAATTATGTATTTATTGGTACTAAGCGTTAATTCAATGTTTTAGAAAGTCACGCGCCTCATATGATGATCGTGTCGGCTTCGATAGCAGCCGTATTGTAACTTTTACAGAGAGCAAGAATGGCGGACTTGCGACGACCTATATTTCAAAGTTTGCTTATACATTTACGGACCTTGCAAAACTCAAACATGAAATTTTAACCTAAACTTATGTTTTGGTCTGTACTAGAAATTTTACTCTGGCAAGATAAGGTCCCTTTCGTCGGACCGCGTCACAATTTAACATAACGACCGCCTCATCACACACATCAAGAATAGCGATTATTAGTACTGACTTGGGTTTCTAAACATAATAGGAGTTTTAACCTCGGAATAATTCAAAATCGTATCGGAATACGATTCGATCCTCACTTTGCCATTCTATATACAGTTTATTTGATTTAAAGCTTTGTAGTAAATTTATTTCATGGTAACTTCATTATGGTTCAGAAAAATTGCCATTTACTAAATCGGCGTGATGACGTCATCGAGCTTTTTTAAATTATATAATAGGTATTTTGTTACTGAAAGCAATAGAGTATTATGTCCTGTTTTTAACCAAAATAGATATTGATACTCTTACATAAGAAAATTTAAAACGAAAAGTTATTTACGACTGGTGGGCTTTGTATTCTGGTTCAATTAATAAAACAGAATTATCTCGCAAGCTTAGGTAAATAACTAAACTATAGTTATTCTGATGACCTTTAATCCAATTGGGGAAAATGTAAAACAAAACTACAAAAATAATCAATGGAATAAGTTGAAAAACTTCATTTCATTTGCCAAATGAAGCCATTTGGACTCGCATTCTGCATGTCTAAAAGTATACTGGAAACAGTAATATTTACCTCCCAGTAATATTATCCCCTCCAGTCTAGGGGATTGGAGAGCATGTTAAGTGACAATAAATAATTTTTGGGATTTATCGACTTTTTTAGCTACTTTTAAGAAAATTTAAATACATTTTTGGGTCATTTTAAATAGTAGTCCTATTTTGAAACTTACGATTAAATGTCGTATATAGTATGCATAATTTAAATGAGAATTTACTTAAATACGTAATTATAATTCAAAGGACTCTTTTTATTAGATAATAATTGTACACGTGGGCGACTTGGAGACAGATACGTTAGCATCAGCATAATTGAAAAAGGAAACTGTAATAATGTGAAATTTGATATTCAACAATTCGCACTACTTTGAGTTGGCAACAACACCATTTGTCCTCCTTTAAAAACTTATTATTATCAGGTTGTGAATCATCATTATTAAATAATACAATATTATTAGTGCATATAAGCATTCTAAATAATCACTATTAGTAATCTCAAATTTTTAATGTAATGATTAGTCGATTAGATCTTTATCTTCAGGTAGTCCTTCATTTACCACATTTACTATCAAATTTCTTCCATCCTGATAAGTTTATTGTGAATATTGTATATGCAAATGAAAGCAACATTCATGTAAGTGTTGTATAACTGGTGAAAGCAATCACATCATATACTATGCTATACTAAAAGTAATAGTAAAAGTAAAAACATTTTTATTTATTGCAGATCTTAATAATCTTTCAAGGATTAACACAATGGATAATAAAGAGTTAACTACAATCCAAACTGAAATGGATATAAATGTAGAATCGCAGATATTGGAAGGTTCTAATACCAAAAATGAGATGAAAAGTGAAGTATACATTGAGAATGAAGAGAAACTGTTTAATAGCATTAGTATCTTAGAAACTCCTAGGCAAATGATTACAGATAACAAACTTTATAAATCTAACAATTATCAACAAAATCTTTTACAGGAGAGCAACTACAAGAAACAACATTTGCCCAATAATAATGGTGACAAACAATTTATATGTAGTATATGTAACTATCAATGTAACACAAAGAGACTTTTCAAAAGTCATGTAGTTTCTCACAGTGGTGAAAAGCCATTTCAATGTAATATATGTGGTTATAAATGTTCACAAAGAAGCCATTTTAAACAACATGTGTCTAATCATTGTGGTGAAAAACCATTTGAATGTAATATGTGTGGTTACAAATGTTCAAAAAGCAATGATCTTAAACGACACGTATTCTTTCATAGTGGTGAAAAACCATTCCAATGTCATATATGTGCTTATAAAAGTTCAAAAAAGAGTGATCTTAAACGACACATCTCGTTTCATAGTGGTGAGAAACCATTTGAATGTCATATATGTGGATATAAATGTTCACAAAGTAGTCATCTTAAACAACACATTGCTACTCACAATGGTGAAAAACCATTTGAATGTAACATATGCGGTTATAAGTGTTTGCAAAAAAGTTATTTAAAAAAGCACATGTTTATTCATAGTGGTGAGAAACAATTTGAATGCAGTATATGCAGTTATAAATTTCCACAAAAGAACCATCTGAAGCGACACATGTCGACTCATAGCAATGAAAAACCATTTGCATGTACTATATGTGGTTATAAATTTTCGCGAAAGAGCTATATTAAACCACACATGTATACTCATAGTGGTGAAAAGCCTTTCGAATGTAATGTATGTGGTTATAAATCTTCGCACAACAGTACTCTTAAACGACATATGTATACCCATATTAGTGAATAACCATTTGAATGTACCAGATGTGGTTATAAATCTTTCCAAAAATGTATTCTTAAGCAGCACATATACACTCACAAAGGCGAAAAAACATTTGAATGTAGTTTATGAGATTGTAAAAGAGTAATTTCAGAAAGCAAACTTTTATCCATACATAATGAAATTTCAGTACATGGGAGTGGCCAAATATCAGGAAATTTTGGAGTCTGTGTACTCGTACTGACACACCATTCAAAACCATTTTCCTAAAAATAAGATATTACAGTTGCAGTTTGATACAAACTCTCGGCAATGCATCATCTCATTAAAATATAATAGTTGATACCTAATAGAACGTTTACTTGAAAGAAGTTGTTATCAATATGTTTCAATAAAATTATTAAAATTAATTTACATCCTTCGACTAATTTCTTATCACTTCTGCTACACGAAACAAAACCTGGGCTGGGCAAGTGACATGTATGTAGTAACTTGAACTAAGCTGATTGCAGAAGTACAGTAGTATGTGCATTCCATCTCAAGATCCATTGTGTAAAAATGATATTCCTGTTTGATACCAAAAATAATATACATAATTCGAAATAAGGTAGCTGACAATTATGTTTAGATTTCTATAGACGAAACAACAAAGGAAGGTCGATATATTGCAAACATTGTAGGAGTCTTACAAGCAAATGAATCTGCGGTGTAAACAATTGAAAATTTAACAATAACAAATCCGAACAGTATCATAGAATTATTTAATAGACCTTTAAATTTACTATAGCCATCTGCTGTAAATTCTTTTTCTAACTAATGCTGTTTAACATGTGTAAGGCAGGCAAAGATTTGTAGAAATCTTGAAGAACTGGATTTTCTACTTAGCGATATACAAGCCCTGACACACATAATAATGTCCATGCTATGTTTCCTCTAATTAAGATGATTGTTGAACAAAAAATGATCTAAAATGATTATGTTTCTGATGTTGGATAATATTAGTGTAACATCGCCACTGACGATGTTAGATGCTCATGCACAAGAGTATCTTTTGTTTAGCTGTGTTATGAAAGCACAACCATCGATCTTTCTGTATCTGACCGCCAGCAAACTACAGCTAACGAGAGGTACCTATAATAATAATGTTTAATATCCTTCTGTAATATTTTAAGTGTACATAGTTTAATTATTGTAAATTTGTTTAGGGTTTTAATTTCTAAATAAGAAATAAATAAAATTGAAGTTGCCCACGAGTATAATTACCCACAACACATCACAATTAGCAACAAATAAGTTACTTTAATTTGAGATACTATATAAAATTCAAAACAAAATTGATTTGGTTCAATTTATGTACGTTAAGGTTTGTATTAATAAGGTGCAAGCAAAGATTTACTAAGATCAAGATTGAATTGTTGCTGCTCAGGAGTACAAAAAAGATAGTAGAGAAAAAGATATGAGCAGTAGTAGATAATAAGAAATAGCAATGTATAATTCTACATTGTAAATTTAAATTTATAAGTCAATATTAAATTGTATAATAAAAGTCTTTTGTTCAACTAGAGAAGAAAACGGTTTTTTCCATTACTTCCAGCTGTAAGTCGGTTTCTTGAGCATCAGCGAGTGATGCATTTGACCGAGTGAAAAGCACTTTCCTCTTGTGTTAGACACATCTTTTTTAAAAGGCTTGTCTCCACATTATAACATTTTCTAATTTTCAACTTTAATTCTACAAACATACAATGAATTGCATTACGATTTGAAGTACTAAAAAAAAGTATGTCTTCAGTAACAGGATTATATTCATTTCAAATGTATTCAAATTCTTGAAAATTGAAAACACCCTACAAGCCCCTGCAACAAAATCCCTACTTAAATTCGTCTTCGCAGTTGCGGCCGTGAAAGCGGTAAACTGTTAAGTGGGATTATGTAAAATTCATTTTTTTGAAAAAAAAATTATAACTTATAAACCGGTCATTAGATGGAGCTAGAATTTTAGATATAAATAAACCTGTCAAGAGAGGTGTTAAATATGCAAAAATATTTGGGGCATTCTATTTAAAAAAAAATTACCTTAAGCGTGCCACACTTTTCTGCAACACCCTGTATATTTGAAAATAATTTCTCTAGATGCGCCTCTATCCACTGTTTACATCCAAATTAGAACTATTTTTCTAGCTTTTACAGTTTAGGAGCTATCGGATTTCCCCACACTATTGCCCCACCTGGTATACAACATTTGTTGCATGATTACAATCTGTTGGATCTTCGTGAGTGATTATTTAAATAAACGCAACCAAACATAACCAGTTGAAAATTCTAAGCCTAGCACTCCTCTCTCACAGCTTACCCTCCTCTCTTCCGACATATCTTCCTCTCTGGCTTATTCTACATACACACATACGGAAATTCTACCTTACGAAATGATAAGAATAAAATCAAAAATCGATCTTGTTTAAAAATTCTTGAAAACGTCTATTAGTACATATTTCAAAAACATGATTCACTGAAATTATTTTTTTGGTAACTTTCATGGTAATATTTCCGGAAACTTATTGGAAATCAACTTTTTTTTTAAGTTTGCCATTATTGAAATAGCAAATGTCAAATAAAAGTTGATTCCAAAAGTGAGTTCCATGGAACCCTGGAGTTTCATGGAAATAGTTTGTGGTTCGGCGAGACCAGTTGTAAGTTCAATAATATAATAAAAGGATACCGACCACTTCTAACACTTTAAACTTTTCATCAATAACGGCCTAATAACTATTTTATTTGTTGGTGCCTTTTGCTACCACATATTTATGTGAAATACAAAAACAAAATATAGCAATAAACTAGATGCGTATCAAAATAAATGTATTAAATTTGTTTATTTAAAAATATAAAACCTAATGAAATACAGATATTAAGTAGTGTTGACTAATATACAAGACCAAAACTTCAACATAAAAAAAGAATCACGCAAATCGGCCTAGGGGAACTCTCAAACGAACTGGAACAAAAATCAGTCTTGTGTTTCAAATATATAGATAAGCGGGAGTAATTTGCAAAGCAAAATTTGCCACCGTGGAAAATGTGATGGCGCCGGAAGTAAATGTCCAATCTATGCGTCTCAAATTAAACATTTTATATTTATTTAAATTACAAATATATACATTAAAACATTGTAAAAATAAAATAGTGTTGATTGACCTACACAGCTAGAGCTTCAATATAAAAGAAGAATCACGTAAGTCGGCCCAGCAAAACTCAAACGAATTTGAACAAAAATAAGCCTCGTGTTTTAAATATATAGATAAGCGGGAGTAGTTACAAAACTCGCCACCGTGCAAAATGAGATGGCGCCGCAAGTGGATGTCCAATCTATGCGTCTCAAATTAAACATTTTATATTTATTTAAATAAAAAATATAAACATTAAAAAATTGCAAAAATGAAATAGTGTTGATTGATCTACACGGCTAGAGCTTCAATATAAAAGAAGAATCACTCACCAATATAAAAGTAATAATAATATAAAAGTGGATCTCTCAAACAAATTGGAACAAAAATAAGCCTTGTGTTATAAATATAGAGTCAATAAAGGATAATTGTTTAATTAATGTTGTATATTAAATTGTATTCTGAATGTAAATCCACATAGAGAAATTATCACTCTGACTGGGGATGAAACACACGACCTTCTCTTAGTTCTCTTACCGAATTCCCAGAGCGACCTACAGGAAGAAATCAATTTTGAAGAATGAATAATGACACAACTTGATAAAGTAATTATATCTAGTACACTTTGTACGTTTGAAATTATCTAGTTTATATAGAAAAATTGCGAGCTTCCTGTAGGTTGCTCTGGGAGCTCAGTTGGTAATCCAACGAAAAACAGAATGTCCTAGATTTGATCCCTAGTCAAGGTGATAATTTTTCTATATGGATTTGCATTCAGAATACGGATAATAATACAATATGGATTACTTTAATGTTTAGTCCGTAGACTAAATCAAATTTAAATATAGTATGATCAAAAAGTCTTTGGATCAGGGTTGCCATGAAATTAACACGCTATCTATGAGATTATTTTTATTATTTTTTACATTTACTTCACAACTGTCATGTCAATAGATAATAGTTCAAATAAATTCCATTCTATGTTCTTTTTATACATGTTATTAAGTAATACCAAATACTTTATTAATATTAATATTATTAATACCGGAAACTCCATATACTTTACCATATGAAAACAGGCGACATTTTTGTGGTGCCATCTTCGCAGATGGGTGTGCAACTAACAAATGGTTTTTCGGTGAGAATCCTGCATCTAATTAAAAAATAGCACTATTTATGTTAAACGATGGTTTAATACAGTTATGCTAAAATATATAAAATTTTACAATTTATCTAAACTATTCAATCTTTCATTACAATGACGATTTTTTAATTACTTTCCCAATATTTGAGAAATGTCAGGTTTATTAGCACACCACACCGCAAGTGGCGGTATTAAATTTTGTCTTCCAGTTTTCGAAATAGGTTTCCGGTATTAATAATATTAAAGTATTTGGTAATACTTAAAATAACTGCAAGCACAATAAACAATAATAGCGTCTGCGACTATCCATAGGAAAAGGGACATAGGGAAATGGCATTTTTGTCTTCAATTATTCTTTCTTCTTTTCTGTACATGGAAAATTCAATTTTTCTTGTATTTAATACTGTTTTTAAAATTTAATTTTCAAATTTCTGGAACTTATTAATGAATGATGAAAAAAATAAAATGCCATCTTTCAACATTATTTCTCTACCAAGAAAATCTCAATTATGACCTAGGTGAAGATAAGGTCCCTTTTCCTATGAATGATCACATAGTGATCTTGTTTATTGTTTCCAGCCTTACTTTGTGAAACTCCATAATCATGAAATAAATAAAGATTAGTAACCAATTTCACAGTATTTATTAAAATATAACCTGACAATATTGTTTCGACAGCTAAGCTGTCATTATCAAAGGTAATATAATTATAAACAAACACGTCGCTAAGGTAGATACAAAAATAGGTAACTAGATAAAATAATAATAATCAGAATTAAATATCTAACACCTCCAATAACGGAGAATTACTGAGCTCAAGTTGTTCATTCATTAAAGGTACCCTGAGTTTGTGTTTGTATATCTCAAAGGCTTCTAAAATGTCTAATTTGTGTTTGTTGTTACAAA
The DNA here is from genome assembly GCA_929113105.1 of Agrypnus murinus. NCBI lineage: Eukaryota > Metazoa > Arthropoda > Insecta > Coleoptera > Elateridae > Agrypnus > Agrypnus murinus. Next base: position 12,355,909 of record OV816027.1, read on the forward strand.
AATGTAGGAATTTAATATTATTTTGAGGAGTCATTGTGTGATTTTGTTCTAAAAGCTGTTGGACGTAATTCGATTTTTCAGGATGTTTATTTGTGTAATGACGTACGTGTTTTTTATATCTTATGTCAAAATTTCTAAGTGTTTGCCCAATATATACCGAACTACAAAAAGAACAATTTAAACGGTAAATGCCCTATTTCATGGTATCATGTGTTCTGTCTTTAGCATTAAATAAAAATGAAAAAGTGTTAGTGTTAGTTTTAAATGTTATTTTATAATTGTTGGTTTTTCTTAGTATATGTGCAATTGTTTCTGATATTTTGCCAAAATATGGTATAGATATGTAATTTGTGTCTTCTGTTTGAATGTCAATAGGATATATTCTTTTGATAGCAATTTTCTAAAGCTTGTTTTATTTCTTTTTGGAATTTTGTGGTTGGGTTTTTGTTTAAAGTTTCTAGATTTTCTTTATTAATAAATTCATTAACTTTTTGTATGTAAATATTTGTTTGTAATAACAAACGCAAATTAGATATTTTAGAAGCCTTGGAGATATACAAACACAAACTCAGGGTACCTTTAATGAATGGACAACTTGAGCTCAGTAATTCTCCGTTACTGGAAGTGTTAGATATTTAATTCTGATTATTATTTTTATCTAGTTACCTATTTTTGTATCTACCTTAGCGACGTGTTTGTTTATATTTATATTACCTTTGATAATGACAGCTTAGCTGTCGAAATAATATTGTCAGGTTATATTTTAATAAATACTGTGAAACTGTTTAATAATCTTTATTTATTTCATCACATATTGAGATGAGCAGCATTGCCAAATAACTAATATTTAGTCTTGGACTTCTATACTAAAGTGGCTTTTTATTACCTCATCCTAACACATACTTCTTCATACTCATTTTTGTTCATATCCATTGCATTAAATGATTTTCCGCTGCATTGAATCTCTTAGTTGTTTTTTTTAAGATTGTGTTTTTCTATCTTCACATGAATGTTTAGTAAATATTGAGCTTTAATACAGATCGTCTAAAAATATTACTCATAAGAAGTAACTTGGAAACTAAAAACGCAAAATAATTGAATATTTTATGAGAACAAAATGCCAAAATAAGTGACATTTTAACATTAACTGAACGGACAGGTTCAAGCAATTTACTTTGCCATCTCTGCCCTGTTTCATTTAAAGATTATTGTTAAATTTTATATACAAATTCACATTTTCAAAACTCAATAAGTGACCTTCATTTTGACAAACTCCCCTTTGAAAACATTTTTCTAGAACTTGCCGATGAGTTCTCTTGTAAAATATTAATGATTCGCATTCTACTCCTTTTTTTTAAGTTTTATAACACATAATTATAATAGATTCTCAGCACCATGAGTGAGCAAGTTTATTTTAAGTTTAGATACAAACATCATATGCAAATGCTACTTCACTGCTGTGATCTGCTTTTTGATTTATGCACCACCGTGAATCTTCCTGTGTTACTTCAGATTGCTCTTCATTGAACATTTATAATTGCATGGAATACAATCAGATGGTTTTTAACCAAAATGAGTAAGCATGTGTCGCTTGAGATGACTTTTTGTTGAAGATTTATACTCACATAAATTACATTCAAATGGCTTTGTGCCACTATGGACATATAAGTGTAGTTTAAGTGTATTTTTGTCTGTAAACTTATTATTACATATATCACATTCGTATGGTTTTTCACCACTATGAGTCAGAACGTGTCGTTTAAGCCGACTTCCTGTTAAACATTTATATTCACATAAATCACAACCAAATGGTTTTTCACCACTATGAGTGCGCAAGTGCATTTTAAGTGTACTTTTATACGAAAATTTATTATTACATATATTACATTTATGAGGTTTCTCTCCACTGTGTATGAGCATATGTTTTTTGAGATAAAATGCTTGTGAACATTTATACTCACATAAGTTACAATTATATGGTTTCTCACCAGTGTGGGTGAACAGGTGTATTTTAAGTTGACTTTTCTTTACACTTTTATAAGTACATATATCACAAGCAAATGGTTTTTCACTGTGAACGTACAAATGTGTTTTAAGTGAACTCTTGTCTGAAAATTTATTATTACATATATTACACTCATGTGGTTTCTCACCACTATGGGTAAGCATGTGTCGCTTAAGTCGACTTATTTGCAAACATTTATATTCACATAAATTACACGTAACTAGCTTTTCTCCACTATGTGTGACTATATGTTGTTTGAAGAAACTTTTTTGTAAACATTTATATTCACATAACTTACATTCAAATAATTTCTCAACATGTGTAAGCATGTGCTTTTTGAGACCATGCTTCAGTGAACTTCTATAGTCACATAAATTACATCCAAACGGTTTCTCACCACTATGTGTGAACATGTGACTTTTAAGACTATGCTTCATTGAGCATTTATAATCACATAAATTACATTTAAATGGTTTCTCACTACTATGTCTAAGCATGTGTACTTTGAGATTACCTTTTTGTGAACAGTTATATTCACATAAATTACATTTAAATGGTTTCTCGCCACTATGTGAGAACATGTGCATTTTGAGACTACTTCTCGTTATAAACTTGTTACCGCATATATTACATTGGAGGTGTTGTACACCTTTATGAGTGAGCATATGTTTCTGAAAATCACCTATCTGCAGAAATTTCGATTGATCGGCATTACATTTGTAAAGTTGGTCAGTATTAATTTGCCACTGATCTTGTGTGGTTCTGGTGTTAGTGAATGACTTGTCTTCACTCTTATATATCGCGAACTGATTGCTGCTGGTACAGTTTTCCATTATTTTTGATTCTATTTTGATATTGCTTTCATTCTTGATAATCGTTGTCGCATCCATCGCTATTGTATCGATATTTGCAAAATTACCAGAATCTGCAATAATGAAAGAGGTACTTCACTTCTCAATAGACTAGGTGGTGTGCTTTTACATTAGAACACTATATAGCACCACTTGGTTTTCAATAATTTAACTTTACAGAATCTTAAAAGTATTTTAAAGTTACATGGTTAAAGGCAACAGAAATTTTGTCTGATTTGAAAATCTGGATATTTATTCGATTCTTTACATTAATAATTATTTATTTACAATTATGATTAATGCAATTTCACCATACTATTAAATAAATTTCTGTTCTTCAGTGGATAAGCATTCTCATTGCCATTGAAATAAAGTAAACATCTAGATGGCATTGGCATACTGCATATGACCTACGAGCAAATAGAACTCTATTTGCTCGTAGCATATGACTCTCTGAGAAACCGCAAGTCTGCAATATAGTGAACCAGGGTTGCCAGAACTTAAAATGTAAAAGTTAATAACCAGAGTTGCAACAGGTAACAGATCTCGCCAGAGATGGAGTAAATACGCGGCTAAACTATATTAATAAGAGCGCGTTATTGGCGCAAAATATAGCTCAGTATTGGTTTTAGTTTTGTAGCGTACAGTTCTGTGTTTCCTATAAAAGCGAAAGCGAGTTATCAGTGAAGTGATAAAGTAAAGCCACAGGCCGCAGGCTGGCCAGACACTATTCAATTAGTGCGGCGTTCACTAATGTATATAGAAGGGAACAATACACGAGATGTCCTACGGACCGAGTGCCGCTAGCGCACAATACACGCAGCCATGTAACGTACCTTTTTATGATTACAATTTTCAAATATCACAGCAAACACCTACCTACATTCAACACCCAACACAAACTTATTCTTTATAGATCTTAAAAGAAACACAAATAATGGAGATATTTATAAAATAACTACCCTACTGAACGCAATTGTTAGATTTGAAACACCGAACAAAAAACAACCACTTGTGCAATGCAAAAGGTGTCAAAATTATGTGCCGGTCTTAGCCCTGTTGGCGCCCTCGGGCAGAGTGCTTCAGAGCGCCCTTATTAACTTTAAAAAGTTACTGTTATGGAATGATTTTAATGATTTTACTAATTTCGGCTTCCCAAACAGCCTAGCGCCCGATCTCCCACCCCCAACAGGGACGAACCCATGGGGGGGATGGGAGGGGAAGCTCCCCCCTCTACGTTGATAATTTTGAGCGAGAGTTGGCAATTTCACAATTTGAGAAAAATGAGAAGATAAGAAAATTTGTCCAAAACAATTTATTTTTTTAAATTTAATCTAATTGCCATGCATACACTTTCGAGAGTTTTAAATAAAAATAAAATTTGTGTAAAATATTAATTTTGCTTCATATAATGTTAGGTACAAATAAAAATATTTTCTTACTAGTAGTTGGTATTTTCATCGTAATAAGTTGGCAATTTTAAGGTTACCCCCTTCAAAAAACTCTTTAGGTTCGTCCCTGCCCCCCAAAGGCCGGCACTGGATACAGTGAGACCCTAAGGAAGGTAAGTACTCACAGCAGCGGATCCGCAGGCGGATGTCATACGATTGGTCGGTTTGAGTCGATTTCACTCAAACCGAGCAATCATATGACATCCGCCTGCGGATCCGCTGTTGTGAGTACCTACGTTTACCGGTAAATATTAGGTGGTTTCAAATGGATTCGTGTTTGTCGACCAACGTTTATGCTCAGCTGAGAATGCTGATTTACTAGAAGTCGATCAATAATTATAACTCTGTTATCAAAATGCTGAACGCGCTCTTGATATCTATTATCTGTAATGAACATAATTATGTTGGGCGGGATGTAGATGGCAGCGATGCAGTCACGCCCACTAGACCAATCCAACCATATTTGTTGTAACAATAATAATGAGAAGATGAATAAATAATAATAATAAATGATTCTATTTATTAACATTCAGAGTTTCAAACTTGATAAAAAATGCTTCGATGTGCACTGGTTGCTTTACGTAGTTTGTTTTTAAACCTCAACATCATTATACAATCCTGAAAAGTCTGTGTATGTATCTAAAATTCCAAAAATCCAGTTAAATTTGGAATACTTTTCTGTATTATGGTATTCTATTTTATTACAGGTATTTATTATGTTACAAATATTGATACAATGGATAATTATGAGATGAACACAATTAAAAATGAAACAGATACCAAGATAGAATCAAAGTTGATGAATAACTGCACCACCAAGAATGATATTCAAACTTACGAGAGTAAAGAGCAACAGTGCAGTAACATCAGTATTCTGCAACATTGGAAGCAAATTAATACTGACCACCTCTACAAATACATCTTATCTAAGTCTCAATTTCCACAGGAAACCAAATTTCATAAAAACGTGCTTGCTTGTAAAGATGAAAAGCAATTTCAGTGTAACATATGTGGTTACAAATCTACAATAAAATGGAGTTTCAAAACACACATGCTTATACACAGTGGTGAAAAACCATTTCAATGTCATGTTTGTGATTATAAATGTTCGCTGAACAGTAATCTCAAAAAGCACATGCTTATTCATAATGGTGAAAAACCAATAGAATGTAATTTATGTAACTATAAGTGTTTGCAAAAAAGTCGTCTAAAAGTCCACATGCTCATTCATAGTGGTGAGAAATTGTTAGAATGTAATCTATGTGGATATAAATGTTCGTTAACAGGTAGACTCCAACAGCACATGCTCATACATAGTGGTGAAAAACCATTTCAATGTAATTTATGCGAGTATAAATGTTCACAGGCAGGTAATCTCAAACGACACATGCTTTTACATAATGGTGAAAAACGATTTGAATGTAAAGTATGCAATTATAAATTTTCACAAAAGGGTCAACTCAAAGAACATTTGCGTTCTCATAGTGGTGAAAAACCCTTCGACTGTGGCTTTTGTGATTATAAGTGTTCAGCAAAGAGTAAGCTCAAATTACATGTGATCACACATAGTGGTAAAAAGCGTTTTGGATGTAGTTTATGCAATTATAAATGTTCAGACAAGAGTAGTCTTATAAAGCACATGCGCACGCATAGTGGTGAAAAACCATTTAAATGTATTTTATGCAATTATAAATGTTCTGTAAAAAGTTATCTCAAAACACACATGTTGTGTCACAGTGGCGAGAAGCCATTTAAATGTAATTTATGTGATTATAAAGGTTCATTGAAAAAGAATCTTAGAAAACACATGTTTACGCATAGTGGTGAGAAGCCAAATAAATGTAATTTATGTGATTACAAGTGTTCGGACAGTAGTAGTCTTACAAAGCATATTCGCATACATAGCGGTGAGAAACCATTTAAATGCAGTGTATGCGATTATAAATGTTGCCAGAATGGTAATTTGAAAACACACATACTCACTCATAGTCGTAAATCATTAGTGTAATAATCAATAATGTTTAGTAAGGTGTTCTAAAGGTCATATTGAGTGTACCTAACAGTATAAAGCGCTTAATAGCACTATGCTGCAACTCCAACGGTGCTATCTAGATCTAGCATGAACATTTCTTGCAAGATTCAATACAGCCAGGAAACGACAAGGAGGGAATAGAAGGTTGTGCCTGCATAAGCATTCAAAACAGCATTTAGTACTGTATAGCCACCTTCAGCTCAGTGCTAACAGCTAAATGCAGTTAGATGCACCCATTCTCACAAATAATCTTGACAACCAATGTAATATATATGAACTTGATGTGACATGTACAACAAATGTGTAATAATGCACTTAAAATAGAATAGCGCAGCTGCATTTACAGATCTTATATAAGGTACTTCTGAACACCAAGCATAAATTTTAAGGGCAGGGATTATTGCAGAAAACCTTAACTAGATCTGCCGGCAACAGGAATTGAATCGAATAGACATTACACTACCAAGGCTGTTAAGATTCCAGCAATTATTTGCGGTAGTTGATGTAAGCTTTATAATTCTATATCTAAGAATGAGAGAACATACTACCAATGAAAAAAGTAAGTGCTTGGTGTTAGGATTAAATTTTCTTATTACAATTCATGGAGTTTTCTAGTCGGCCTTGAGATACAGGACATATTATGAAAAGAAATAAATTATAAATAGAATTTTCAATTTGTAGGAGTTACAAAATAAAGCTTAAGAGAAATTCTTGACTTCTTTATAAGTTTATTTAAAACATAACTACATATATACAGTAGCGGTCAATGAAATGTACGTTAATACAGATGTGTGAAAGTTTGAGCATGTTGGCGGCTATCTTTCTTTAGCAAGCTATACAGGCATTGGATAGAATTCTTAAGAGTTGTAATTAAAATTTCCTTGTGTAAAAATGTATAAAATTGCAAATATAAACTCAAAAATTGTTATAAAAAATACAGAAGGTTCTATTAAATATTATATAAATTTTGATTGCCTACACTCATTTTTTTTCTTGCTTAAGTGTTTTCTGTAATAATCTCTGATTTTTGTTGTAATTTTATAATATTATTGACCTCAATCTTTTTTGTGTTCTGAGTTATATCCCCAATTTATAAATCAATTGGTTTTCCAAGTACATTATTGTCAAATTTTATTTAAAAATCCATTACAAGAGGATAAAAAATAAGTTAATCGAAAATTTACTAACATATTTAGTTTCCGAGAGAAAAAAGTTGATGAAATATGACATTTATTACGTGAGTGCATTTTTATGACCGCTACTGTACATGACGCTGGGAAAATACATAATAAAAAATAAATAGTCGTACCTGGAAAGGATAAGAAAAATCGTAGTAGGAAAAGGTTGACCAAATAAGTCAGACATTTTTTTGATAGTTCTGTGTAGTAGTGAAGTGTCAAAAAATATATAAATTTGTTAAAAATATGAAAAATTAAAAAAAAATTGCTGACTATGGTAGGAAGCCGTTATTTTCTGGAGTACCTCGATAAACAATTCAACAATGTCTGTTCAGATAAACTATCTAGACTCTAGAGGGTCCGCAGGGTAATCTGCCGCAAAATGTGGATGAATTGATTTCAAGACGCCCCCAAAAACGAACCTCGAGTTCTCTAAAAAGGAGAGATTTCCTATACACGTCGGACGTTTACGTTTGACGCGTGCGTCAAACGCATGTATTTAGACGTTACGTTCAGACGCATCTCGATGTTTTCCAATGAGCGTCGAGCGCATTAAAAGAGCGATAATAATATTTGTAGCCAGTCTCGGTGGATTAGTGGTTTGCTTCATAATCCAAAGATCGCAGGTTCGATCCCCGGCCAAGCTGATAATTTTTCATAGCGGAGAAAAATTTAAAACATGCCTTCTTTTCGAATGGGAAGTAAAACTGTAAGTCCCGTGTCAATGCGATGTTTGTCACGATAAAGATCCTTACTGGGGGTGGAATTCCTCCAGATTCGGCTAAATTCTAGTAGGGGCGGCCAAATGATCATAGCTGCACCGATAGCTATGATCATTTGGTACGAAGGATGCTCCGCCATCCTGATTCCTCGCCCAAAAAAAACAAACAAACAATAATAATTGTGGGAGATGTTGAGAAAACGTACATACACAACGAATACTCAATTGAGTTTGTGGTTAGAGGAACATGATGATAAAATTATATTAGCATTGCTACAAAAAAATTGGAGAAAGGTTTGTTTCCTTAAGTTTTCACGTATTCTTTGATTTTTATAATCTGTGTGACCACTGTCGTATAGGGCAGGACAATTAGACACGCATTCAATCAATCGTTCATCTTTTTCAATGGTAGAGTAAAATTTTGTTGCCATCTCGATGCCAAATCGTGTTGGATTGTCGAAATATACTGTCAAATAATAACTAAAAAACAGTTGTATCTGAGACGCACGTCTGGGCTGATGATGTATTTTAACCCATTTTATCGCTTCAGTGGTTTTTTAAATCTAAGACGGCTGTGAAAGCTGCTGCAGGTATTGGATTGGGCTGTGCGGTCTGTTGGACGCACCCATTGTTTTCCCTTTTATCGGTTATGCGTCCGACGCACGAGTCAGACGCGTATAGGAAATTATCGCGTATAGTAATAAGAGTTTTTTATTTTCTGTAAATTCATTGCAGCTCGTAGAACAAGATTTTATATTATTCTAACACGAGTTTATAATTCTAGTTTTCTTCTTCTAATTTTTTTTCTAATTATCATAATTCCCATCAACGGTTTCCATCTGGTCATCTCAGCTATCCACGAAGTAAGAAAACAGCTCTACTTAGAAAAGTTAAGTTTTTGGGACTCATCATCCTTCCAGCCATTTTAGGAATCCTTACCCCTTACAGTACAGAATTACCCCTAGGTAGTGCAAACCCATTTTTTCAGTGACTGCTGAATTATGACAGCTAGCTATTGAGACACGTTCCCAGAGTGCACCAGTAAAAAGTAAGTGTGATGAGGGTGAAGTACTGTATTAAAAGAGGAGAATATTTCCGAAAGACCAGACAATTACAATTTTTTCGTCATTTTGAGTTTATTTGATAGTAACTAATAACTCGAGGTATTTCCATTGCTTATGTGTGTAGCATTATTTATGTAATTAGCACTAATACTATTCCTTTGAAATGTATTCCTGTACATTGGGATTAGACACATTATTGAAGTGCACATTATTAATGGTTCACTCCGGTTCATTTCAAAAAAGTATTAATGATAGAATTATACAGTATTGGAAAATATTCGTTTGGGGATTGGATTTTCATGTCAGCAAAAGTAAAATGGCAATACATCTGAGAAAGATAGATATTCTTCTAAGGGCGCATAATCTCCGCCAGTGTTAATAATAGGAAGCTTCAGCAACTATCAACACCTAAAGATGGCGCTACGGTCCGCAAAACGGAATTAATTTCTTTAAAACTAAAATTTGAAAATGTAAATAGAAACATTATTTGATCGTATCGCAGTTGTCTGCTCACAGTGTTGCCAGACATGCGTGAACTTTCAAAATATTTTAAGTTTAACTGAAATTTTTAATTTTTAAATGCCAAGGAATAATTTCAGGTAGTTGAAATCAAAAAGGGGAATATAAAACAGCTAAATTTCTTTAAAAATATCAGTTGTTCTTGCTGGTTTTAAGAAAAAGAAAAGTATTACTATATTAAAATATTGAAAATATATATTCGTTTTAAGAAATTAATCAGGACTAATTAAGAGTGATAGTTTATTCAAGAATTAACCGTACATGCTCTTAAGTAAAGCAAAACAACATTTACTTCGGGAATTTATTAAATAATAGTTAAAAAATTAGGAAAGTTAAATTACTTTTAAATGTCCCGCGAATATTACCACCCAACGCTTTCTGGTGCAGAAAGCGTTCAACTAAAAATGACTGATTTTCGTGCTGCCATATTTAAATTTCCGCGCCTTGTACATCTATTTTATTTCAATCAATACTAAATAAGTAAGCAAAAACATTTATCCATTGTCATAGATTTTGCTATTAAACAGTGTTATAACGACTGTATTATGTTTAGTTTGGTTATATTTTAGAAAACGTTAATTCTACAAAATTGGCGATGTTCAACTACGATTATAAAATTTATTTTAGATATCTACTCCTTACAAACTAAGATCCACATTTTCTTAGCAGTTTAGCAAACGACATGAAACGTTATCTTGCTAAAAAACGATTATTAAAAGAAAACTGAATGAAAAACGTGAGCTATATTTTGACGCTAATATTTTGCGCCAATAACGCCCCCTTAAATCTAAATATAGTAACTTTTTGTAAGGTTGTGGAGCTATAGCTAAGAGTTTTTAAATATAATTCACGTTTGTCATTTTGACACATTAACTTAAATTGTTTGAAACTTTTTAAAGTCAACAATATTTGTACGTTTAGTAACTAAAGCTAACCAACGGATAATTGCGCTACGATATTAAAAATATTTTATTCTTTAAACAAATCGAACAATTATTTTAAAAAGTAGAAAGAACTGAAATATTTAATAAAATAAACAACGACAAAAAAGTACTATATTCTAAGACTTGGCAATGTAATAGCTATTTATATCATACTGTGTCACATTTGTCAGTTTTACGTCAAACTTTTCAGTCTCGCAAATGCGATCTTACGGTTTAGTATGACTAAAAAATTTTACAGTCTAGTATGACTGTAAAAAACTTTACCGGACGCAAATACAATCAATCAGCTGGACAATGTTTTAGTACGTAATCAGTTACCATGGATACTCGTTCTTCATAGATGTCCATATTTTGCATTCGGAAATTTATTTTATATAATTTTTTTTAAATTAAACCAAAACTCCAATAATTGCAGTATGAAATAAAACGTATTACGTCATACGTCCTGGAAATGGTCTTACAGTCTCGTTTCGATGTTCCGGACTCGGCTCCATCGTCGCCTTGTCCGTAACATCTTACTCGACTGTAAAATTCCATTTCCAGGACTTATAACGTAATAGTGTATTACATTACAAGTCATGAAAGTGAAACTTTGCAGAAGAGGAGGCTTATTGAAGAGTACGAGGATGCGTAGCATCCGAGTATCTCTTTAAAGCCTCCGAGTCGAGCAGAGACACTTTCATGACCAGTGATGTATTATATTTTTTCTGAAATCGTTTTTCAAAACTAAAAATAGATTTAAACTGAAAAAATATATCAACATCAGAGTCGTATGAGAAGTTAATATCCATGACAATGAATCAACAACAAATCAAAAATATTTTGTTGTATTTGATTGTTAGTGTTTTTAATTATATTAAATAAACGTTTCATAAGATAAGTGACGATTTCTAATTCAATTGCAGTCTAAAAATGACAGATGAGTCTTGTAAAGTGACAGGAGTCTTGTAAAAATCATGAAAGTGACTAGTCTTTAAAGTGACACTTTCATGACCAACCTGAGTTCTGTCATGACAAGCTTTCTTGACGATTTCAGAAAAATTACTATTATGTAATAAGTACATAATGCAGGACTTTATAGAAAAGCCCAGTTTATGGCCGAGCGAGCGAAGCGAGCAAGGCCTATAAAAAGGGCGAATTTATAAGGTCCGATTATGTAAGAGTTGCATACAAAGCTTTATGTTCGATTCCGAAAAAGAAAATCAGTATTAAATTTGACATCTATTCTTGACAGAAGAAAATTTGACATGTAATATACAGTTGTCATACTTTATTTTACTACTATATACTTAATTTTACTGATACTTAATTTTACTACTTCCACTTTATTTTACGAGTACAATACTAAGCCCGTTCACTGCCGCAAAACAATACAATAAACAGTACTTTATAATGCAATCGGACATAAATATACTTTTTTAATTGTTGCAGGTTGTAATAATTTTGAAATATTACCACAATGAACAATGAGAAGGAAACTGCAATCAAAACTGAAATGCATATAGATGAATCGCAGGTAATGCAAGGCTCTAATAACACTAAAAACGAGGTGAAGAGTGAAATAAACATCATGAGTGAACAGAAATCATTTGACATCAGTAATTCGGAAACTTGCAGGCAAATTAATACCAATTACGAACTTTATAAATCTAACGATATGCAACAAAAACTTTTTCAGGAAGGTAATAGTTATAAATGTTCGCAGGATATTCAGGATTTTCACATATTCACTCATAGAGGTAAAAATTCATTTGATTGTAATATATGTGGTTATAAATGTATGCAAAAGAGTACGTTTAAAGTACACCTGTCTACACATAGTGGCGAAAAGCCATTTGAATGTAATTTATGCAATTATAAATGCTCGCGAAGCAGTACACTCATACAACACATGTTTGCTCATAGTGGTAAAAAACCATTTGAATGTGAAATATGTACTTTTAAATGTTTGCGAAAGAGTAGTTTCAAACAACATATGTGCAGTCACAGCGCTGAAAAGCCATTCAAATGTAATATATGTGGTTATAAATGTTCACGAAAGAGCACTCTTAAACAACACATGTCTACTCATAGTGGTGAAAAACCATTTGAATGTAATATATGCAGTTATAAATGTTCGCAAAAGGGTACTCTTAATCATCACATGTCCACTCATAGTACAGAAAAGCCATTTGAATGTAATATATGTGGCTATAGATGTTCACAAAAGAAAACACTTAAACAACACATGTCCATTCATAGCGGTGAAAAACCATTTGAATGTAATATATGTAATTATAAATGTTCGCAAAAGGGTAGTCTAAATCATCATATGGTTACTCATAGTAATGAAAAGCTATTTGAATGTAATAACTGTGTTTATAAATGTTCACGAAAGAGTACTCTTAAACAACACATGTCTACTCATAGTGGTGAAAAACCATTTGAATGTAATATATGCGGCTATAAATGTTCTCAAAGGGGTACTCTTAGTCATCACATGTCCACTCATAGTACAGAAAAGCCATTTCAATGTAATATATGTGGTTATAAATGTTCACAAAATAATCGTCTTCAACGTCACACTATATCCACTCATGGTACTGAAAAACTAGTCGAGTAGTTTGCAAAAGAGCTATTTTGAACGATATTGTCTACTCACAGTGCACTATAGACCACCAGGACGATCTCTATCATATTTTTGGAAAAAGAAGCATGCAAATAGTTACATTGAAGTCTAATAAAGTTATTTCTAAAGTTTAATAAAGCTTCATTAATTATTATTGTTGTTATTGACGTTGAAGATGAAGTTGAGCGCTACATGTAACATTCCAACAATTTATGTAAGTTCTTTATATTTGGGTTTAGTACATGGCTTCTATTATAATTCTATAAGATTATATCTATGTATTATTTTTATTCTACCCTATATTATGATTTATAAGTAATAATTGCATTAAGGTTGGAAATTGAGAAACTCCGGAAAAATTGCCGTTGGCGTCGCTACTGGTACAAAACATTAATTCATTTAGTTCGGTTTTAGACCTTTAAGATTATACTACAAAACCATAGATGGCCCTCACGTCGGAAAGTAGAATGATTTCTAATAATAATAGTAATTTTGTATAAATATTACAGAATTCATATTAAAACGTCGGTATCGCCTCAATTTTAGAATAAATTACAAGGTCGGTCGCTATAATTTTTACATATTTAGTTAGAATTTATGAAAAAAGATACTAGAGATATTATTATTTTTTGTATTACATAATTGATTTACAGATATTTAAAGTTATCTTTGTAAGCTAGTTATGGTAATGTATACGTTTAAACGTAAACCAATTTAAAAATTTTAATGCGTATTCGAAGATTAATAACAACTGCTGTGAATTAAAATTAAAAATACTAAAATACAGTAAAAGCATGTTACTGCGCCATCCTTTTCAGAATAACTAAAGTATTGTTCACCAAAACTGCTTAAAAATGATAATAATGGTAACCGAAACTGTAACATGATTACTGTTGTTATAAATAAGCTTTTAACAATTAAATTTGTTGATCTGTGAACTACTCGAGTACTTTCAAATTATTAGAAAGAGATAGTCTTAAGAAAGAAAAATTATTTATAGTTATTGTTACAGTTTTTATGTTTATTTAGTTATTGTCGAACAAATTTTTATTAATTCTTTTGTGAAAATTTAGTTCATACTTTGATCTACAAGATTCTAATGTTGGATACACAATCTATGATATATTCTTTCTTAAAATAATGTAAATCCAGATACTCTGCATAGCGTATTTTTATAGTCACTTCCACCCTTAATTTAAAAACTCAGAGCATACATCGGCGAACAATGAAATCTTGCTTAAAATTTATTTTGGTCGATAGATGACGCTGATTGGGATTTATTATTAGAGTCAATACATCTAGTCACCTAAGTCGCGTTGGTCGATCAGAGTACCGCAAAACGCCGCCATATTGTGGCAGAGAAGGGTGATTTTTAATAATGGACAAATTAAAACCACGTTTTACGTATTTGACATATTAGAGGTTTGATCTTTCAGAATAAGAAAAACCTTTTCAAGTGAACGTGGATTTGATTACATGCAATAGAGATACAAATAATGTACAATTTCGTGCTTTTTTGCCCCAATATGGCGGCGTTTTTGCGGTTCTCCGACCAGCGCGGCCTAGGTAACTAGATGTAGTGACTCTATATATAACAAATGGTAGAGTTGCGACTTTGTTTAGTTGATACATTTTACGTATTTGATAATATATTAGAAGTTTGAACTTTCATAATAAGAAAAACCTTTTTAACTAAACGTGGATTTGATTAAATTCAATACAGATAAAAATAATGTACAATTTCGTGCTTTATTTGCCCCAATATGGTGGCGTTTGCGGTACTCGGATCGACCAGCGCGGCCTAGGTTACTAGATTTAGTGACTATTTATTATTAGAGTCACTACATCTAGTCACCTAAGCGCGCTGGTCGATCTGAGTATTGCAAAACGCTGCCATATTGGGGCAAAGAAGGGTGATTTTTAATAATGGACAAATTAAAACCACGTTTTACGTATTTGATATGTTAGAGGTTTGATCGTTCAAAATAAGAAAAACCTTTTCAAGTAAACGCGGATTTGATTAAATGCAATACAGATACAGATAATGTAAAATTTCGTGTTTTTTTGCCCCAATATGGCGACGTCTGCGGTACTCTGATCGACCAGCGCGTCCTAGGTGACTAGATGTAGTGACTATTTATTATTATAGAGTTTTCGATTTATATGCATTGATGCTGCACGGACTAAAACTGATGCCGTGCAACTGTTCGATTTATGCTTTTCGGTTCACACTAACTCAGTGTCGAGTGTTCGATTTAGCGACAGCTGATGCACAAAATATGCACTCCTGCAATGACAGTAAAATTTATTGTTGTCAACTTGATTTTTGTACCTCGGTTTCGCCATTTCTTACTAACATTTTGTTTGATTTACAAGTGTAATGTAGAGTGTAAGGTGTAGGTAGTATCTTTTAAATATTTAAAACACATATAATATTATATTTATATTTTTTAAATATTAAGAAAATATTGTGTGCTACTGGGGATATTCCATTATTTATTATTGGTATATTCATTTTTAATTAAATTACAAAATGCAAGTTTTTAATTTAGTTTCACGTTCATTTTTTCGTGTGAACAGGTTAACATTTTCGACAATGCTACGGAATTCGCAGAATGAACACGACATTTTTAGGTTATTCAAGGTTAGGTTGAGATTTTGGGATCACTCGGGGTTTGGTTCGGTACCCGATGACACTTGGAGGTTATTTGAGGATATGTTGACACTTTAAGATGCTTTAAGAGTATGCCAGTTTCAAGGATCCGCTGTACTTACACGCTGTCCTGCGTGAACGACTACTTGCGGGCGAAGCGAGCGGAGCGGATTTATCAAAATCAAGCAAACAATGCAGGTGTCCTACGTGAGGTCGCGTCGGCCGGAACTTCACTAGATGCGGATTTCAAGCGGTTGACGTGATTACATTATTTGATATTTCCGCCTTCACCGCGTTAGCCGCATCTGAATAGTCGGCATAGCAGGTAATATTTTGTTAGATTAAATTTAATTTTAAAACGGAAAACCAATAATAAAATTATTACTTTTGAAATAATTGTGAAATAAATTTGAAAAATTTATTAATATCTTAAATAAATGAAATTTATCCAAAGGACCCAGCAGAGTCCTTATGGAAAATGGCTTTCAACAAATTGCTCTGAAACGTTGAAAGAAAGTTTTCGATGTGTAGATCAAAAGTGTTAATGGACCCAAAGTTCAAAAAATTACAGTTTTAGAATTACAGCCGTTTGAAGATGGCAATTTTTGCACCCGGTAGAATCCTTATGGGAAGTGGTTGACTAAAATTTTTGAAACTTTGATAAATGGTGGTTCCTAATGTATAGATCAAAAGTGTCACTGGACAGAAAGTTTGAAAAATTATAGTTTTCGAATTAGAACAGTTTGAAATTGTCAATTTTTAAATTGCACCTCGTTCAATCCTTATGGCAAATGGCTCTGGTCCAAAATTCTTTAAACTTTGGTAAACACCAAAAAATTATAGATTTTGAATTGAACAGCAATTTGAAGTAGACAATTCTTATAATTATTATTGTAATTCTTGGGTAATTCTTATAATATTTAACTTCAAACCGCTGTAATTCACAAACTACAGTTTTCTCGAAAAAAAAAGCACAGCTTTAGAACAATCTGGTGAAAGCCGTTTTCCATAAGGATTATGCAGGGTGCTTTTATCCTCTTCAAATAAACAATATTTGCTCCACCAGCCTATTCTTACCAGACTAGGGACCATAGTTCTGTTCTTTACTTTTTTCGCGCGATTCGCGATTACGAAAATGTACTACGTAGGACACTCTCAATTTGCTTCATCCGCATCGCCATTCGCTTGTTTGGCCAGTGTCGTCCGCTCCGTCACATTGGTCGCCCACGCAGGACAACATGTTATCGTTGTCGTAGTTTTACGCTTCAAGTTGACGCCCAAGTTAGAATTGAGCCTACCTGTATCTTTTACTTTTATTGAAAAATTAATTAAATACATGTAAATATTTATTACATGGTTATTATTATTATTATTATTATTATTATTACAAATTATTATATAAAATTAATAAATGCTTCGTTTTTTAATTTATGTATTTCTTCAATAGTTTTTATAAAAAACTATAGTTAACAATGAAAAACATTATTTATATATATAAAACATGAAAAATAAAACTTATTTTGAATTTCGCGCGTACCCAATATGGCGAGCAATTGCGGTACTTTATTATATCTAGTGACCTTATTATGAGAGTCTATAGAAAATTATTTTAAAAAATCATTTATAATTACTTTTTATTTTGATTATTTAAGTGTAACGATTGTGAATAAAATAGTATACATGTTTTGTAGGTAAAGTGTCCAAGCCTCACGACATCGCTTGGCTTGTAATGATATCCTTTACCAAATCAACACGTAACATACATACTATTGCCAATTGTATAATTACTATTAATTTTACGATTTATTTTCTTGCCAGATTCAAGTGAAATTGATCATTTTCTCAAGTTTAGACAAATTTGGGCTATTTCTAGGATGAAGAATGGCAACACCGCCTAATAAAATAGGCGAGGCTAAAGTTAAGAATAGTCCTGACCTTGAACGATTTGACGCATCCGCACAATCTCCTGCGTGAAGTTTGCTACGCCTTGTTGATTTTCTATTACTATTTTTTAAAATGGTATACTTTAGAATTGATAAATAATAATGTCTTAATAAAAGTGCAATTTTATGTATTTGAAAGCATGTACAAACACCTTTTCGAGGGTGTTCACAAAATAAATGCAAAAAACAGTGTGAATGAATAATGCTCTTAGATATTTTTCCTGTTTTCTTCTCTATAATTTCGTGAAAAATAGTACAGCATATAAACTTAAACCGTTAAAGACTGACTAAAATAAAAACTGATGTTATGGAACAATTAGTCTTCTTATAAAAATGTCAGTTTTCTAATGTTAGGAATAGTTACCTTCAGGTAAATCGTTTGATTATACATTAATTTATTTTGTATGTATGTAATTGGTAATAGCAATCATTTAAATGCTATATACATTTACCAATTCGTTACAGATTCCAATAACTTTCAAACATTAACACAATGGACAACAAAGAAGAAGTTGCAATCAAGACTGAAACGGATGTAGATATAAAATTGCATGTAATGGAAAATTCTAATAACATCAAAACTGAGATAACTAGTGAAATATACCCCGAGCATGAAGAGAAACCATTCGATAACATCAGTATTTCAGAAATTGTTATGGATAGCAAACTTTACAAATCTAATAAACATCAACAAATTCTTTTCCAGGAGTGTGATTTCAAGATACAAACACCTATTCACAAAGACCACAAACAATTTGTATGTAATATATGTAATTACAAATTTAAATTACTGGGCCTTCTGAATAGGCACATGCTCACTCATACAGGTGAAAAGCCATTTGAATGTAGCATATGTGGTTATAAATGTTTGCAAAAAGGCAATCTCGACCAACACATGTCCACCCATACTCATGAAAAGCCATTTGAATGTAATATATGTGGTTATAAATGTTCACGAAACTATGTTCTCAAAAAACATATGTTCATTCATATTGGTGAAAAATTATTTGAATGTAATATATGTAGTTATAAATGTTTGCGGAAAAATCTTTTTGAACGACACATATCTACTCACAGTGGTGAAAAACCATTTCAATGTAACATATGCACTTATAAATGTTCACGAAAGACTTATCTTAAAAGTCACATGTTCATTCATAGCATTGAAAAGCCATTTGAATGTTATGTATGCGATTACAGATGTGCAGAAAGGAAAAGTCTTAAGCCACACATGCAAACTCATTGTCAAGAAAAATCATTTGAATGTAATATCTGTAATTATAAATGTTCGCTAAAGAGCACACTTAAACAACACATGGTCATTCATAGTGGTGACAAACCATTTAAATGTAATATATGTGATTATAAATGTTCGCGGAATAGTGGTATTCAAAGACATATGTTTACTCATAGTGGTAAAAAGCCATTTGAATGCGATATATGTGGTTATCAATGTTCACAGAAAAGTCGTCTTCAACGACATGTGTCAAATCATAATAGTGAAAAGTCATTTGAATGTAATGTATGTAGTTATAAATGTTCAAGAAAGGATCATCTTAAAAAACACATGACCTCTCATAGTGGTGAAAAACCATTTGGATGTAATATATGTCGTTATAAATGTTCACGAAAGAGTACTCTTAAACAACATATGGCCATTCATAGTGATAAAAAACCGTTTGATTGTAATATATGTAATTATAAAAGTTCACGAAAAGGTGATCTTAAAAGACACATGTCTACTCATAGTGCTGAAAAGCGTGACCCGTCAAAATAGCCTGCGCCAAAACAGCCCCGACAAAACAGCCCATACCCAAAATAGCCCATGCCAAAATCGCCCCGTCAAAATAACCCCGACAAAATAGCCTGCGCCAAAACAGCCCCGTCAAAATAGCCCCGACAAAACAGCCCTGTCAAAATAGCCATTTTCAATGAAGTACATCTTATTTTATTCACAGTCAATTTCGTTCTATTTCTGGGAGATTACAATAAAAATTTCTTTTATTTTAAATTCTTCTAAAATTGAACTATATATAGTCGATTTCATGAGCATCGCCCATATCTCTGCACAATAGGATAATAAGTGTTATAAGCTTACCTGCTGTTTCCATTGTTAGTAACATGCTGCCGTCAACGTCAAAGGTATTTAAAATTACAGTAGAAAAAGGACGTATTCAGGTGAATTCTTGTCCAGGTTATACTTAAGTTGTTGGAAAATAAAGTTTAAAATATTGTTTATTGCACTTATATGTCCTCTTCGGAAGAATCACTTTCTAAATTGATTATTATTTTATTTACATTAATTTTAGAACTAAAATTATTTTCTATTTTTATAGCATGGTTTACACAGATTTTCCAGACATCGGGTTTAATTTCTTTAACACTATTACGTATTAAATCTACTACCCCAGCACTTAATTTAGGTTGAGTGTTCTGACGTCTGATTTTTGATTTTAATGTCGACTATACATATTCAATAGGATTTAAGATACAGTAATATGATGGTAGACGAAGCACCTCAAAACCGCATGCTTTTGCGTAACTATCTATCACATACGTCTTTTCTGCGTTTATTGTTTTCAAAATTTCTAGTAACTGAGTCTTTGTGTAATTCTTAGGAATTGGCACGTAATATTCTTGCAAAAAATTAATAATATCACTTTTTCGTGAACTCTTGTTTGGAATTTTTTGTAACTGTCGCGAATGGTAGCTTGTATTGTCTAAAACAATTACGCTGTTTGGTTCTAATCGAGGAATTAACATATTTTTAAACCAGTCTTCAAACAGGTCAGCGGTCATGTCTTCGTGGTAGTCGGCCGAAGAGTTTTTAATGTTCTTTGCAGAGAGCAACAGACACCCAGGGAACCCATCCATTTTCTGAGCCAGCATGCAAAATTATTATTCTTTTACCACGTGCAGTAGGTAAATTGATGCGACATCGTCCAGATGCGTCCACAAAGCCTTTTTTAACAACGTCATGGGAATCATACCAGGTTTCATCTAAATAAACGATCTTTTTTCTCTGTCCTCTGAAGTTTTCAATTTTCTCCAAATATTCGTCCCGCATGTCGATTAATCTGGGAGATTCCATGATTGCCAATCGTCGGTTTATTGTTTTAAAGGCAAATCCCAGTTTTTTTAATAGCCTGTACAATGTGCTTCTGCTGTAAGGAAACTCAATGTAGTTGTCATGAAGAGCTTTTAATAATGCATCAATAGTTGGAATCTCATTGACCGCATACATGTCGTAAATTTTCTGACATATTAATTTTTCTATACCATCTATTTTGGAAAATTTTTCGCGGCTCGGCCTTTCCTTCAAAATCCCCCACGATCATAGCCCACCTGTCGAAATCATTTCATTAAAGCATAGTTAGATTATGCAGGTTAATTATGATACCTACCCCAGATAATTCCGATGTTCTTGTAAGAAGTCCTCTTCGATTTTTACTTTCTTTTAATAGTCTTTTATATATGATTATTATAACTTTTTGAGTTTGTTCAGTTAGTACTTCTCTTGACGCAATTAATTCACAGTCACTAATTTCATTTTCACTTTCACTGTTTTCCGTTAGTATATGGTTATTTTCAAACGGTCTCCAAAACTGCGTCATAGTAAATCTAAATACACTCAAGATATCAAAACTCCGAACACTTCATGACTTGTACGCGTTTCTTAATGAAACTGAATAAGTGGAAATAAATTGTTGAGGAACAAGTTGTGTAAATATTGGGTTTTCCGAAAATAAATATATTTTAAGTAAAATCTCCAGAATTAAGGCAAACCTTTCTTGGTATTATAGGGTAATTATTTTATCTATTATTATAGACGAATCTGGGCAGATCTATATAAGTACAGGAACTATTATAATACCAGAAAAAGTTTACTTCTGTTAATTCTAGGAATTTTATTTAAGCTCTCAATGATGGTTTTAAGGTATTACAGTTTTCGGAAAAACCTAATAATTTTAACAGAAATTACTTATATTGTACTAATGGCATTCAGGTAGACATCAGCATCCTAATTCCTTCAGGGTTTACTATAAAAGTCAAGTAAGTGGTTGTATACGATTAGTTCGTACCTGTGTTTTACTTTGTTAATATCGTATAGTTTGTGTCCTGTGTTTGCAACTATGGAGAAAATAGAATCACAGAAAGGGAAAGAAGTGCTGTTAAACGATGGTCATCGTTATCGAAAGGCAAGAGAGAACGTTGATGGAAGTACGTCATGGAGATGTCTCGTACCAACCTGTAAAGGACGCCTAAGGGTATTAGATAATAATACAACAACTGTTACAGAACACAGTCATGCACCAAATCCTGCAAAAAATCAGGCAATGGCATGTGTGTCTGTGATCAGAGATCGCGCAAAGACAGGCGTGGAAAAACCTAGGCAACTAATTCAAGGTAGCACCAATGGGGTATCACTAGAGGCATCTATCTATTTACCAACATACACTGCATCTCAAAGAGCGATAGAAAGAATTCGAAAGAAGACACACCTTCCATATCCCAATCCTGCAACTGTTGCGGATATCGATGTTCCTCCCGCCCTTCAAACCACTACAAGGAACGCAAATTTTGTACTATGGGACTCTGGTGCGAATGATCCCAATCGTATATTGATGTTTGGTACCGACGAAAATTTAAGTATCCTGGAGCAGCACCGCTACTGGTTCGTAGATGGAACATTTAAAATTGCACCCGAACTGTTTTTCCAAGTGTTTACTGTTCACGCGTTAATCGAAAAAAGTTGCGTTCCGTTAGTGTACGTTCTTTTAAAAGACAAAAGTGAAGTTTCATACGTGCGAGTATTTCAAAAACTACTTGAATTAAAATTAACTTTGAACCCTATAAGTGTACTGAGTGACTATGAAAAAGCTGTGCAAAATGCTATATTGCAAGTGTTTAATGGCGCAGAGGTCGTAGGCTGCTTATTTCATCTAGGACAAAGTCTATGGAGAAAAGTGCAACAGTTTAATTTAGTTGAAAATTACCGGAATGATGAAAATATGCGGACGCATATAAAAATGTTATTAGCTTTAAGCTTTGTTCCGGTTGATGATGTGATAGCTGCCTTTGAAGATTTGGTGGATAGTTTCCCTAATGGAATGGAGGCTGTCATTGATTATTGGGAAGACAACTACATAGGACGTTTAAGGCGCAATCGTCGAGTAGAGCCTCGATTCGCCATTCGCATATGGAATGTTTACGACCGCGTAGTCAACGGTCTTCCTCGGACAAACAATTCAGTTGAAGGGTGGCATCGTGCATTTCAGCAGACCGTTGATTGTCATCATCCGTCAATATATAAACTTATTGACCATTTTCGTAAAGAGCAGGACATGGTGGAGATCCAAATCTTACGTTTTGGCGCAGGTATTCGACACCCAGAGGCATCCAAGAACAAATATGTGCTATTAAATCGCCGACTGGAGACTTTAGCGGAAAATTATCCCAACACTACCATACTTGATTACCTTCGTGGAATTTCTCATAATCTGGACATGTAAATAATGTTAATTTCAATTATGATAATGACTGAAATGTACTTATATTTTTCTAATGTGTGTTTTAATTATCTAATAAAAAGTACTCTTTTTCGCAATTTCGTTTATTGATTTTTGACGGGGCTATTTTGACATGGCTGTTTTGACGGGGCTATTTTGGCATGGGCTATTTTGTCGGGGCTATTTTGACGCAGGCTGTTTTGGACAGGGGCTCTTTTGTCGGGGCTGTTTTGTCATGGGCTATTTTGACGGGGTACCGCTGAAAAGCCATCTGTTTATAGTATACATTTTGTCTCGGCCAGAGATTCAAGTACCTAGATGCCCTTTCTGTACCAAGTATTTATTTGTGATCTATATGGGAAACCCTATTACATTAACGCATAAACTTTGTTACAATGATATACATATACAATATTAAAATCAATAAAAAAATACAAGTTTTAGTTAACAATATGTAACATTTAACAACAATAAATGTATAAATAGGATGTATAAATCTAAAATGGAAAAATCTCAGCAATTATAGCCCCTTTTGAACTTCTGTATAGGGTCATTGAATATATTTACCTTTTTTTGGTTTAGAACCTTTAAAGAACGTACAAGAGGTTATACTATAGTTATTACGGTGGAATTTAATATGAAAAAGTTCAGGAGATCTTAGAGTTTGAACAGGAACATTTAATTCTATCTGTTTGAATAGCTCTGGGCAGTATATAATGCCATTAATTAATTTATATATAAAACTAAGATCTGAGACTTCCCTCCTTTTTTCTAAGGTATGCAGAGATAAGGTGCTCAAAAGTACATTGTAGGGGATGTTCAACTTGCATGCACAATATCTGGTAAATTTCTTCTAAATTTGTTCTACTTTATTCTTGTGTATCTCATAAAAAGGACTCTTAAACTATAGAGGAAAATACGAGAATAGATCGAACTACTGAGCAATATACTACTAGTATAGCACCCACAGACAGATCTTTACAATTTCTTAGTACGTACCCCAGCATTTTGTAAGCTTAGTTGGTAATGATAGTAATGTGTTCAGAGAAAGATAGTAAATTTATCCCTACATCTGTTATTACTGTTGATTTAGTTAAAATTGACCCATTCATAGTATACGAGGTACTGATTTTTTAACCTCTCTTACTAAATGTAATACATGAGCTCATATTGAATGAAAGACCATTCCTTTCAGGCCATATAGCTAACCTATCTATATCTTCCTGTAACAATTGATTATCTGCAGACTTAAAGATTGGTCTTAAAATCATCTGCAAGCATTATACACGAGGAATTTTCTATGTTAAGAGACAATGTCACTGACAAATAAATTGAAAAGAAGAGGGGAGCAGAGAGCTCCCTGAGGGACCCCTGATTCTGCCAATATATCTCCGGATACAAAAATTCTTTAATTTGACACGTTGTCTTCTATTACTTAAGAAACTTTTTATCCAACGGACTAGTTTTATCATGAAAACCGAGAGCTTCATGTTTAGCCAGTAAAATTCCATGGTCAACCCTGTCGAATGCCTTGGAGAAGTCTTTGTAGATAGAATCCATTTGACCATTCCTCTCCAAGACCTCCAACAGGGTCGTCTCATATGTAACCAAATTAGTTATGATAGACCTTCCCTCAGTGAACCCATGCTGTACATCGCTTAGTAGATCCTTGCATCTCCAAGATAATTGGTGACAAACAAGACTATCAAAAATTTTAGGTACAGTGGTACCTTGGATAACAAGTAACTTAGTTTGCGAGTGTTTTGCAGAACGAGCAAAAATTTTTAATGATTTTTAACTTGATTAACGAGCGATGTCTTGCATTACGAGTAAAATTTTTAATATGTAGCTTTGTCTGCCGACCGTCACGTCATCACAACTACATATTATGTATCCTTAAAAATAAGTTGAAGAATTTGGGTCAACGCGTCATCAACATCTGTGTAAACATATACGATAAGATAAGCGTGTAGACAGCATCTCATGTTACCTCGACTTTTTAAAATGTCAGCAGATTTTACATCTTAACATTTTATTTATCATCGATAAATACATACACCCTAATAACGGGTTATTTAAATTTGATTATGTTTTAAGTCTCATAGTTTCTGTGATCCAGACTATTCATTTAATTGTTGAACTTCTCTCTGTTTAAACTGTCCACTTATTCATTGTGACCACGTGTGCGTGATAGTGAAAGTCGTCCTGCACGATAACGCTACTTCACATTTTTTTCAAAGTACTGGTTACTGTTTGTTTTATTTTTACGTATATGTACGTATATACTATGTATTTTGTATTTTTGTATCATTTTTATATGAACAATAAATAGTTGTGGAACGAATCATCGCTCTCAGAAATAGAACATACATTAATATTACTATACAAATCACGTTTCAATTCTGGTATAGGTCTTTTAATTGTAGAGTACACAGTGGAAAAATGATTTGCGAATAATTCAGAAATTCCTTGACCATTGCTTTCCTCATCAGGGCTGAGAAACATACATCCAGGCAGCTTAGATCAATTTTTGTTATTGTTAACAAATTTCCAAAATCTTTGAGGATTTTTTTCTAAATTGATCTCAGTCGCCTGCAAGTACTTGCCTAAGATACTTAGAAATAAGTGTGTCTGTACTTGTACCTACAGGTAGTGATATATCTTTTTAAATTACACTGTATCCTAAGTATATTTCTTAGTACCTTTTTTATTACATCAACTCTTAGAAGAGTTGCTCAATATATACGTCTATAATAGATATTCATGTAACCCTTGGTTGTGACTAAGGTTTGTGGCTCTATATCGTATTGAAAATATACAATTAATACTTGGCAGTCGGACAGTAGTGCATTCCTTTATAAAGTCATGATAAATCAAAGGACTGGCTTTTTTGTTAAACTAAAGCAGAATTATATCATATGTTAAAAGTACATTACAAAATAATGTTATTCAATGCACATGTGAGACTAACCTTCTAATCTAGTACCTTGCCGGACCACCGACTGAATTGCCACTTTTACAGCACGGCTTTTAAATAAAGAAGGTATTGTTAGTCCGCATTTGCTTATTTGGAACTATACCAAAACTGCTCAACATTATTTCCAAGCTAATTTATCAAGAAATTTGTAAAAGGAAGTATGAAATACGAATACGAGGTTGAATGTAAGGTAATTGCTCACAAAATAATTATTAAAAATTAGCCATAAAAAAATTATTAAAAATTAGTCCTAAAAAAATTATTAAAAAGTATGAAGAAAATATTTTTAAAATTTCCAAAACTTACCAAAATAAGAAAAAATAACAGATTTTAGCGCGGTTTGTCTTCCGAGAAGCAGCATAGGGAGAAGATCCATACCGAGTGCTAAAATCTGAAAATTTCTTCGTGTAC
Source organism: Agrypnus murinus (assembly GCA_929113105.1). NCBI lineage: Eukaryota > Metazoa > Arthropoda > Insecta > Coleoptera > Elateridae > Agrypnus > Agrypnus murinus. The sequence continues at coordinate 12,382,776 of OV816027.1, forward strand.
AATACTTTTTTCTGTAACTTATAATAACCGCTATAAGGTATTAAAAAGAGCTTAATAAAATATTTTACTTCTACCCCTCGTATTCGAGGTACAAGAACTTTAACCCCAATGGAGAAATGCGACTTTTTAGCAACTGAGAAGTGGTAGATGTCAACATTTCACATCGGTTATAGAAAAATCATCCATATGTAGGCATACAATTTTTACCTTTTTGAATAACGTTCAACTTTTACAAATATTAAATTTTATATCACCTTTTTTGTTTAAAAAACCTTTTATTCTCTCTTTATTTCGTTAACTATCCTTTAGTAACTAAACATTCTTTTAGATTGCAATTATTTTTTATATCTTGTTTATATTTCAATACTAATTAACCTGACTTTGATCATTATTTTAATATTATGATTACTGTAAACTATGTAATTTCATTTCAAGACAGATATTGGTTTGTCAATAACCGTAGTCAAGGTTATTTTTGTATTATTATATTAAATTCAAATTATGTTATATGTAATTGTCAATTATATAGATTTTCTTTTTTCTGCGTAAGTAACTGCAAATGAAAATCCTATCAACCCCAATTAACCTCCCTAACCAAATTATTATTATGTACATGTTGTACCAAATCAATAAAGTCAACGCAAACTTGAATCGTTTTGTGGTAAATTCTTTATAAATTTTTAATTGACAATTATTGATGATAAACACAAATAGTCAAGACTTAACGTTTATTGGGTGCCAATAAGAATTCATGAATCATCTAACAAACTCTTTTTTAACTTCAACATCTGAGGCAATTATTTTCATTAATATTGTGATAGAGAAATCATTACAATATGATCGATTGTTGGGTATCTTTTACTGAAGCTTGATGTTCGTTTGATTGATAAGTCTAAAAATTTGTAGATTCTAGTCTTAAGCATACTTGTAAATAGCTTGTATAGTGTCGATATTAATGAAATTGGTCTCTCATTGCTTACGTCGTACTGGTCTCCTTTTTCATAAATGAGCATTATCTCAGTGATTCGGTATTTCCTCTGTTCTCAATATTTCAGTGAATGTATTCCATAGATCGTTTAAAATAACTTCTGTCCCATTCTTGATGAATTCGTTAGTAATACCATCTGCTCCTGTTACCTTTTCATTGTTCAGATTTTACCTATATGTTTTCGGATTTCTGTTTTTTGTATCGTTGCTAGTGCTCTTGTTATCCTCTTTAGTAAAAATTATTTTTGTTTCCAAATTTTATGTATATAGGTCCTCATACAATGATGTTATTACTTTAGTTATATCATTTTAACTTGTTATTATTTTGTTTTTATTTTCTGGATCTCTTATTTTATGAATTCTTGTTGTTCTTTCGCAAAAGTTCTTTTTGAAGTTTTCTAGTTGGATTAGTGCTTGTTTCTATTATTGCGTTTTCTTGCTTACTTTCGTCTTTTTGAATTGCTCTTTTAGCGGCTTTATTTATTTTTTAGGTTCTCTCTTGTCTCAATCAGTTGATATGTTTCCTTTCAGAATACCTGAGTGTTATTTGAGGTAGCTGCATTCCTACAAATAGTTAATAGAACAAAAATTTATATTCAAAGCTTGTTGGAGGGAGTTTCAGCCGGCAAGGAACAAGCCAGAAACAGGCCACAAACTTCTGTAGATCCCAGAAGGGATTAACAAAAACAAGAAGTAGTAACATAAGTACAACATAATAATGACAATAGCACAAACCAGGACAACGAGATAAAACAGTATAAAAAACAGGCAATGAACTTGCCAGGTTAGTAGGGGAAGTCTATACCAAAATCCCGAAGTCAATAACCATGATAATCATCGAAGCGAACTAATAATTTACACGCTAGAAGACTGAAAGATGAGGAAATACTATTAGAATTAGAAAAGAACCTTAAAACTAATTAAATACGATAGTGTAGACCTATATAGTATAGTGAGAATTCGGTTATTCTGCTTCCCGCTCTTTTTTGTAGTGACTGCTTGAAATAATGCCATCTACCTCCTTAACCTCAAAACTCGTTATAATGAACTTCTTAGACGTATACAAATTGGATCAATACAATAAAGTAACAAACAGTCTGGTTTATCGTGCACTTTCACATGGGCGGCTGTGTACATTCAAAAAACAGATCATCACGTATTCCTGGTGAAATGAGTTTAGGTGAAAATACTTTTAATAATCCTCAGAGCATTGTTGCAGCATTCAACACATTTTTTGAAAAAGTATACTTACCTGTAGATCCAGAAGTTCCTACGCATGAACAGAATTTGAGTAATTATTTACCAATTATTAATTTCTCTGATTTTAATGAAGTAGAAATAAACAATGTAATTAAAAAATAAAATGACGTCTGGTCCAGATAATATTCCATCGTTTCTGGTTAAGGATAGCTCTAGAATATTAACAAAACCTCTTTTAAACATTTCTAATCTATCATTAAAAACAGGAAAATACCCAGAACTATGGAAAGAGGCACGGATATGTCCTATATTTAAAAGTGGAAATAAATCAAATATTGAAAACTACAGACCAGTGTCACTTTTATGTAATTTTTCAAATTGTACTCTACAATCATATATGTATATCCATCTGTTCGAAGTAGTATTTCTCAGAATCAGCATGGCTTTGTAGATAGACGATCAACTATTACTAATTTGGTGGTATCAACCCAATATATTTCAGATATTTTAGATAATCAAGGGAAGGTAGATGTTATATATACAGATTTTCCAAAAGCTTTTGACCAAGTAGATCATCGGAATTTAGCCATGAAACTATCAAATTTAGGTTTTTCTAGTAACGTTTTAACTTTATTAGTATGTTATTTATTAGGAAGAACCGAATTTATATCTTATAATGGGTACAAATCGCAATCTATATTAGTTACGTCTGGAGTTCCACAAGGATCCAATCTAGGACCTTTATTATTCTTACTTTATGTAAACGACTTGTTTGATGAAATTGACTATAAAAAATTGTGCTTTGCAGATGATTTCAAAATATTCTCAAAGATTGTCATGAACTTCAAAGTAACTTAAACTCTATCAATAACTGGTGTATTAGAAATAAATTTCACTTAAATGCTCAAAAATGCAAAATCGTTACTTATTCTAGAAAAAATAGCAAAATTCTCTTTGAATATAGTATTCAGAATTCTGCATTAGAAAGATGTAACACTATTAAAGATTTAGCAATTATATTTCATTGTTACCACCCTCGTGTGGTGCTACTTGTGGTTGCACTATATTACCTTTTGTTATGCAACACACACTTCCTTCGAAGACTAGATTCTTGCACTCAAGGTCGTAAGAAATTAAAGCAGAAAGGATTTTTAAAACAATAAATTTATTATATTAAGAACAAAACAAAACAAAATTTAAACAGTAAATTTAAGAACAAAACATATAACATGAATAAACAGAATTAAACATAAATGAAACAATAGAAATAAAACAACGATCAAATATACTTACTTACTATTACATTAAACATTATTTTCAGGTGGTGTTCGGACATCAATTTTGACAGTTACTTTTTCTTTACTAACGTCGAACAACCAAAAGCTTGTGAAATCAAAACACACAATGATCTTAAACTACGGTGAAAGTTACATGAAAGTGATTTCTGATATTTACAATAATTAATATTTAACCTTGCTAGTGTTTTCCTAACAGTGACAATTTTACTTTCAGTTAATTTCTTAAAAACATGCTTTCATCATTTGGTCAATGTTAATTACATTTTAAAATATACCTAATTAAAGCTATATTATACCTGAATCATCACCCTTTACTCAGTTATGTAAAAATCTGTAATATCTAAAAATTGAATATTCCAAAACTAAAACAGATTTACAAATCCATGACTTGTTACATGATTGTAAACTATCTTTTTCTAATCACATTGAAATGAAAGTTTCAGAAGCTATGAAAATGTATGGCTTTATAATAAGAAATTGTAGAAATTCTTCTGATATAAAACCTATTAAATTATTATTCAATTCAGTAGTGCGTCCCAAATTAGAATATGGAAGTATTGTTTGGTATCCTTTTTATAATTGTTACATTCAGGATATTGAAAAAGTTCAAAGGAGATCATTAAAATATTTAGCTTTTAAAGCTGATGGAGTGTATCCACCATGCCGTTGATGCTATAATACATTGTGTATTAGATTCGATGTGGAAAGTTTAGAATTAAGGCGAAACCTTGCTTCATTATATTTCTTTATAAGCTATTACATAACTCTATAGATTGCATTGATATTCTAACTCAAATTAACTTTAATGTACCTCGCCTTAATTCAAGAACAAATATGTTTTTTAAGTGTGATAGAGCAAGAACAAATCTCAGTCTAAAGGCACCTATTTATGTTATGTGCAATAATTACAATAAATTGGTAATCATTGTGATATACATTTTTTGTTCTGTGAAAGAAATAATAAAGCTACTATATATTCACCATGACTAAATTTGTTAGACACCATAATTATTCTAGGTACCTATGTATATCTTTTGTAAATTGTCCTATAAATGGAAACTGTTGGGCAATAAAGCTATCATTATTATTATTATTACAGTTCCGATCTCATCCCCTCTGACTATTATCTTTTTCCAATACTCAAAAAACACTTGAGAGGACGTCGCTTTTTATCAAATGATGACTTGGAAAACGCTGTGGAGTTATATTTTGCAGAATTGTTCTCTAACTCGTTTTCATAGCTAGGTTGATAACTTAAAAAACTCCCCTCGTAATACAGTGGTTCATATGAAAAGTATGTGTATTGAAATATAAAAAACAATAATAAGTGTATTATATGTATTGTGTATATATGAAAATAAAGATATATGTCTTTCAGTTCAAGGTGTTTTTTATAGTTTTTAGAATAATAAGTAGTGAAGTAATTATAGTTAGGAATCCTTAAATGATACAATTTGCACTTTTGTGACATCATGTATGTTTTAAACAATTAAAAGATATCTCAAGGGAGAATGACTAAAACACACACTAATTATATGTCCATGTAAATATACATATTTCAGAAAAATATTAGTGTTGAACTAATGGATCGAGGCATTATTCATGACTTACTTGTGTATATAAGTGATCAATGAATAGAATTTAGTACATTTGCTTGCATTTATAATCAGTGATGATAAATGCAAGCAAAGGTACTAAATTCTATTCATAAGATATGCATAGGTGACTTAAATGTACGCATTATATACATTGTCATTGTCATAATTACATCATCAACGTGCATACAGAAGCTGTGTAAATGGGTGAAAAATGTACGTCCTAAATACTTCTTTAAGATGTCCATAAGCATTTACTGTACATACATAAGACGTACTACATGTCATGGATGGACATATATAAAACACCTTTAAGATGTACATTGGCTGATTGGGTCATAATTATCATGTAATTACCTTTCAAATACTGAGCAGACATTTTGTCTCTATCCAATTTCAATAAATGATTATTGCTTCCTGGTTATTTTTGTTATTTTCTTTTTCATCAGTATTCAAATATTTTTATTTAAGAATCTTTTTTAAATAGTAATTATAATTTGTATTTTTCATATGTATAAATTCTTCAGGAACTCCCCCATAATATAACTAGGTTTGCCCGTTTTGTGGAAGTATTTCAGATACCTAATTCATTTGACAAAGAAGTAGATAGTTGCTACAGTTTTGAGGTTCTGCAAATATTTTACGAAATCAGTTGTTTAGTTTTTCAAACCCATAATTGTACATTTTCTTTTTAATCTAATTATGTGTTTGCTTATAGGTACCTATTTATAATTACTACTCAGTAGTTTTACTGTTATAGAATTTATTGTACTTACTTTAATGTTTATAATGTTAGTTAATTTATGTTTCTTGTATTATTAAGTATTAGCAGATTTAAAAATTATGTATAGCATTTATGTTATTTAAATTACCTACGTATATGTGATTCACTGTGTCTAGCAAGGTAAAGCGGAAATGTCGACCAGTTGTTCCAATAAAGAACTTATTACTACCATAAATAAAATTTTATTTAGGGCAATCAATAATTATTAACAAGACTTCACTGAACAATTATAAACAACCAGCAGCGTGTGGTGCATACGAAACAATGGCAGCAGTCGTGATACGACGTATGCTATATCCACTGTTTCGTATACACTGCACGCTGCTGATACACATAAATTACACTCAAATGGTTTTACATTGGTATAGTAACCATGTAGCTTTTAGAATACCCATCACTGGATATTGATAATCACATCAATTACACTAAAATAGTTTTTTGCCCCTATGATTCAGCATGTGATTTTTAAAAGCACTCTTCATTGTAAATTTATAATCTCATAAATTACACGCAATTGGTTTCTCGCCTCTGTGATTGAGCATGTGGGTTTTTAAATTACTCTTTATCGAACATTTATAATCACATAAATTACAGTCAAAAGGTTTCTCACCACTATGGGTGAGCATGTGTCTTTTAAGACTACTCTTCATTGTAAATTTATAATTACATAAATTACACTCAAATGGCTTCTCACCGCTATGAGTGAGCATATGGATTTTGATATTAGCCTTCATTGGAGATTTATAATCACAGAAATTACACGCAAATGGTTTGTCGCCACTATGAAACAGCATGTGGGTTTTTAGCCTACTCTTCACTGAACATTTATAATCGCACAAATTACATTCAAATGGTTTCTCGCCACTATGAGTGAACATGTGGATTTTGAGACTATCCTTCAATGAACATTTATAATCACACAAACTACACCCAAATGGTTTCTCACCACTATGTGTAAACATGTGGACTTTGAGATGAGTCTTTAAAGAACATTTATAATCACATGAATTACATTGAAATGGTTTTTCGCCCATATGATTCAGCATGTGGATTTTTAAACTATTCCTCATTGCACATTTATAATTGCATAAAGTACACTCAAATGATTTCTCGCCGCTATGACTAAGCATGTGGGTTTTTAAGCTACTCTTCATCGAACATTTATAATCACATAAATTACACTGGAATGGTTTCTCACCACTATGGACGAACATGTGTTTTTTGAGACTATTCTTTATTGTACATTTATAATCACATAAATTACACTTAAACGGCTTCTCACCGTTATGAGCGAACATGTGGATTTTAAGACTACCGTTTAGTGTACATTTATAATCGCACAAATTACACTTAAATGGCTTCTCAACACTATGAATGAACGTGTGTAATTTGAGTTCGGTCTTTGTTAAACATTTATAATAACATAAATTACACTTAAATGGTTTCTCACCAGTATGAGTTATCACGTGTCTTTTGAGACTACTCTTCATTGTACATTTATAACTACATAAATTACACTCAAATGGCTTCTCACTGCTATGAGTGAACATGTGTATTTTGAGATTACTCTTTACTGAACATTTATAAGCACACAAATTACATTCAAATGTTTTGTCACCATTATGTATGGCCATGTGGCTGCTTACACCATTTATGCTTGAACGTTTATAATCACATAAATTACTTAAACGAGTCCCTTCTGAAAATTTATATTGATGTGTGTTAGATTTGTCACTATTAATTTGTGAACTGCAGGTCTTATTAAAAAATGGTTGCTCTTCACTCTTGATATTTGTTTTAAAATCATTTTTGGTGTTGTAGTCTTCGATTGGCTGGAATTCTATTTTGATATTCTGATCCATTTCAGTTTTTATTGCAGTTGCTATATCATCGCTGTTCATTATACCAATATTTTATAAAATTGCAACCTAAAAAAACAAATATTAACTTCATTAGATCTGAGAAGCAATAATGCATTTACCATTTATTGATACACAGTACTGTAATAACTCAAATAACTGGTGTGGGTAAATGTTGCCAACAACAAAACGTTTAATTGCACAAAACGGGAAATGTCTGCACTAGAACTAGGTCCGTAACCAGAATTTTCTTTCGGGAGGGGCTAATTTTAATATTGTTCATCTCAAAAAAGAGGTAAAAAATTATGATATGCATGGGAGAGGGGGGTATTATATCAATATTCTGTAAAAAATTTGTTAAAGTAGGTTAGTACTAAATATATAAAATAATTTATATATTTCGTATGACTTTCATAGCTTTCGTCTATATTTTGAAACAATTTACATTGTTTATTAAAAGCTGTTAATAGTAGGAGAGAAAAAAACTGTCTTTTTTAAGACAATCTCGTTGTTGTTGCCGTGAACATATCGTAACATGTCGTAAGCATATAATTAAAATTATAATTTATTTGATGTAAGCCAATTTTGTATTGTAGGTAATTATATTGAATATGGCCGAGAGAAATAATTATGTTTTTCTCGCCCCCTAGAAAACGGACTTCAAGACATTTTACAGTTAATGACAAAACTACCATTAGAAACATTTTCAAAAGTTACAGTGAAGATAACTTAGACGCTTCGAAGGCACAATGTGTTGAATTTACTGGTAGAGCCGCAGGTATCCATATTATAATGTTTTTAAGCAAATGCCATTATTATACCATATTTTATATTTTTTATCACAGGCGTAAGTGTGATAGAAGCCATTGTCTTTGAACTCGACATGGTAAAAGCAGAATTGCTTGCAATAGTGAAGCAATATAAACCTGATGTGCGATATGTAGTGGATGACTTGGCTAAACAACATCAATCAACAGTTTTAAGATTACTTCCCTACCATTGTCAGCTTAACCCAATAGAATTAATATGGGGACAGATAAAGGGTGAGATATCAAGAAAAAACACCACATTGAAATTAGCAGATGTGAAACATTTCTTCATGGAAGCTGTTCAAAATGTTACACCAGCTAATTGGGAAAAAGTTGTTAAACATGTAACTGCAGTTGAAAATGATATGTGAGAATTGAATGAAATCCCTGACGTTGAGGTTGAACCACTTATTACAAATGTAGGCGAGGATTCTACTTCTGAAAGTGACGAACTTTAATATGTTACTATTGTTTTATGGTAGTTGCCACTATAGATGTAAAATCACATTAAAGTAGCATTATTAAAATATTTTTTGTTTATGTACATTATTGTAATATAACGACAAATATACAATTATTATCGAAAGATATTATTGTTTAGTGTTTATTGTGCTGTATTTTTTACAGAATTATAGGATTTAATGGAATAATAAATGGGTTCTTTGCTTTTGTTATTTATTTATACCTATATCGTCAGTCTAATGCAGAATTAGTCTAGGTCAATTTTTGCAAAAAATTGCGTTTTCGAGCCTAGTAGTTGCAGTTTACAGTATTGCATGTTTAAAGCAGAACCATCCTAATTCAATTTGTTTATAATTAAGACGTTCGTTATTTATTACAGTAAATCCTCGATGTATTTATTACAAATTAAATACAGAATAATTAAACTTGTATTTAATAAATAGTACAAGATGCCAAAGTAAGGTTAGGTTCATTCATCATATTATGGCCCCGAGTTGATTTTTAAATAAATATCAACATTTTCGTTACAAATGATGCAGTCAATATCTATTCAGCTTTGTAAAAATCAATGCTAAATAAATTAATGTAAATTTTTTTAATTAAAATAATCCTGAAAGTGACATCTGTTAACGCAATCATTAAATAAAATGTCCTTACAGTGTGAAACGGGTTTCTCTCACGGAGCTCCATCCATTTTAAATAATTACTCTATCTGTTCGTGACAGAGACTATAAGAAAAACTTTTGTGTTATCGTTGGATATTTAAATTAATCAAATCCCTCCCCCCCCCCCAATAACAGACCTGTATTCCGCCACTGCGTAAATGAATGATAGGATGGGAAAACATTATTTATGAAATAAATAAAGATTATTAAAAGTTTCACAGTTTTATTAAAATATAACCTGACAATATTGTTTCGACAGCTACGCTGTCATTTCAAACCGACATAACAATACCAAATGAATCTTGTCACCATAAAACACACAAAATAGCAGCCTACAGATCATTAGTACACAGAGCTTTAACTATTCCACTAACAAAACCAGATTTTAGCAAAGAGATATCAACCATTAAACAACTAGCACATACAAATCATTACAATCCGAACATGATTGACACTTTAATTAAACAAAAAGATTATAGGTTAGCTATCAAAAGAATATATCCCATTGACAATCAAACAGAAGACACCAATTACATATCTATACCATATTTTGGTAAAATATCAGAAAAGATTGCACATATGCACATATACTAAGAAAAACCAACAATTATAAAATAACATTTAAAACCAACACTAACACTTTTTCATTTTTATTTAATGCTAAAGACAGAACACATGATATCATGAAATCGGGCATTTACCGTTTAAATTGTTCTTTTTGTAGTTCGGTATATATTGGACAAACACTTTTGACATAAGATATAAAGAACACGTACGTCACAAAAATAAACATCCTGAAAAATCTAATTATACCAAACACCTTTTAGAACAAAATCACACAATAACTCCTCAAAATAATATTAAATTCCTACATTTTTGTAATAACAAACGCAAATTAGACATTTTAGAAGCCTTTGAGATATACAAACACAAACTCAGGGTACCTTTAATGAATGAACAACTTGAGCTAAGTAATTCTCCGTTACTGGAAGTATTAGATATTTAATTCTGATTATTATTATTATTTTATCTAGTTACCTATTTTGGTATCTACCTTAGTGACGTGTTTGTTTATAATTATTTTACTTTTGATAATGACAGCGTAGCTGTCGAAACAATATTGTCAGGTTATATTTTAATAAAACTGTGTAACTTTTACTAATCTTTATTTATTTCATGATTATGGAGTTCCACAAAGTAAGGCTGGAAACAATAAACAAAAAAAAACATTATTTAACTTTTCAGTCTAGCTTTTGCGCAGAGTAGAGTTTACCGGTAATTAATGCTATAAATATGGGTACGTTATACATATATCTTTTATCACAAATATTTTCAGAGGTTATTGCAAATTTGTGGAGTAGGCAACTAAGATTGCATACTAGTTAGGAAAATGTGATGATAGTAACAGCCCCTAGAGGGAAGGAAGCATGCGTAAATGGTAGAAGGGAGCACGGTGTTGTGATGATGGTTGTAATGTAATGAGATAATAAAGTTTAGTTGTTATTGAAATATTCTTTTAATTATGATCTAATAATCATATGACAATACTAATACAACAAAATTCATATCCTGTTTCTGTTTTAACAAGTTCCGACCAAACAAATTTAGAAAAAAAAACATCTTTACGTTCATTATCAGTTCTTAATAATTATTTATAATTAGTATCCTTTTCTTTATGTTCTGTTCTTCGATTGTAACTCAGAGTTTCTATTTTCCTATTTGGTCTAGAGAATTCATAATAATAATTTGCTTTACCGACATAACCAGACCTTTCTAATATTTTTTTAATAAATTGCTTCTACTTTTTAACTAAATTTAAGAATACTTTTGGCTTTGTGTTTCTTTCAATGTTTTCAATGTGTAAAGATGTGTGTGCGTGTGCGCGGGCGCGCGTTTCGAATTAAACTTGTATGTTTATAAACGCCTTATCTGCCAAGTGAGTAAACGAATATCATGCAAGGGTCCAGCGATGAACTATTTAACAATAATGATGCCTCTAATATATATTTAAGTAATAACTACTTAACTAATCCCAGTAAACAAAACTGTGACATTTACTTGTCTGCTATATAAGAATCAAGTAAAATGAGCCACATGTAAATTTGGTGATATAACATTTGCTATATATTTCCGATATTAAATGTTTTATGTAGAGTCTGGTGTCGTCAGATTTACATATATGCGACATTAATAATGTGATTTGTATTTTACGTTACACTTTTTACTAGTTAAATATATAACTATTTAACCACTAATTTGTTTGCAAAGTGCGTAGGAAAACATTAGTAGCGCGTGTACCACCTGATCGCGTAGACGTGTGTTAAATCGTGGTCGCCCATTGTTTGTTTTATGTGTATGTTGAATATAAATATTAAAATACAATAACCAGTTTTATTTCTGTGACGGAAATATTTTGGAAGTGGAATAAACAGCCGCTACAAATTTAATTTCCAGTGAATTCATATTTTATTATGAAGTGAAACGTATTTTTAAAATGGCGATAACTGATTAAACGTATTTATTGTTTATTAAAACGTTTCAAGGCAAAATATATTAGGCCACTGTAAATTAATACCGTAAAAAGGTAAATTCAGCAAATTATTTCAGCAATGTACGCGTCATATCATTTAATAGGAATCGAGACAAGTTGAATGACCTATAACCGAATGGCATAATTTGTTAAAAAACCAGGAATAATCTTAAATCAGTTGGCATTTTGTTAATGTTGGCATTAACGTTGTTTATACATAGCTTTTGATTTTTTTCTATAATAAGTTATTAATTAGTAACTATATCTTTTCCTTTTTTAATAAACAAAGTAAATAAAAATGTTCTGAGTTTTTCTTTTTCTTCTAATTTTACTATTACAGTTGAATCTATTACTATTTTAAAGAAATAAGTTATCCTATACAAAGTGGAAAATTTGAAAATTGTTGCTTTAACTTAAAAATCCTGTTGCAAAGGGATTACAGGTAAGTTGTGGGAAGTTGTAAGGTGTAAGGAAGTGGATCGCCGCATAAGAATTTGCGTGGAACTGCAATGTATCGATTTTATATATGATAGAACATGCTCATAATTAAATAAACGTAAAATATACGACGCTTTGTGTATGTTTGTAATACAGATTGTATTTACATATATGGTATGTATTAACAGTGACATAGCATTTATGTAAATAACAGATGCATAATGAGGCGGACATAACGCTCTTCAGATGACTTGAATTTTACTTAGCTGCTACATAATAATGTAGGCAGTTTTATTCTCAGTTATGTAAATAATATGTTGCTGTGTTTGCTGGGTAGTAGTTGCAAATTTTTAAATTTTGCAGATTGGGATATTTGATAAAAAAAAGTTGAATAGGAATGTCTAAGAACTAATGTTTTATCTCTTAAGAAGCATGGCCAAAATAACCAACAAAGTTTCAAAAGCTGGTATATTAAGTATATATATATATGATATATGAATCCAATGCAGCATTTTATGACAAGAATAAGTGGAAGGAATGAGTCCGAGATAAGCCGGGGGTGGGTAAGCCAGGAGAGGGGGGTAAGTTGTGGAAGAGATAAGTCGGAGGGGCAAGACGGAAAAAGCAATAAGACGGAGGTAACTAAAGGAGGAAGATAGAATAAGTCGTAATTGATGATGGAGAAGAAACGGGGTGTTTGTTAAATAACGCGTTCAAAAGTTCGTCTGAGAATGGTGAGCTTAGTATTTGCAACTGTTTTTGTTCGATTGCGTTTATTTATTAAATGTTACTATTAAATAGTCACTCTTGGAAACCCGAAGGATTGTAATCACACAACGAACGTTGATAAGGAAACCCTTCAATAAATTAGCCTTTTGACCGTCATGTCTTGACGAGGTTTCCCTAGTTTTGTTAAATGTTATTTCCTTGTTTACATTATTATTAGAGAGTTATCGTACATTCCACGATAACGCTAACGCGCACACAAAACTTGCAGTTAAAATGCAAACGCAGAAAATAACGTAACACTAAATAAACCCTTTAATTTTTCTAAAATATCGGGAACAGATATCGTAACGTTATGAATAAGGTAGCTGCTTTAGATCTACTTTAGTAGTCTGTTATTACTTCATATGTACAATGTGTATTTTAATTCCTGTTAAACCTCTCCACAGCTTTATTGAAGACCTAATTTTAATCAGAAAGCCCTAGTAACAAAATTACTATCGACCATACTTTTCTTGCTATAAGTCCTCAAAACCTGGTAGCAAATACTGTTATTATAATGTAATTATCTTTGTATAAAATAAGTTTAGACTAGAGGGTGAAAGAGCAAAACTGGAATGATATCAATCGATATTTTGTCTATCACAAGCTGTGACTCTTCTGCTTCACCTATTACTTTTTTGAAACATGCCAACCAAGTAAATTGGACATCTTTAGTCAGTACTGATGTTCAAAATTAAATTAATAATAGTGTGCATTAATTTACGAAAGCGCCATAAATTTTCGGCCTGATATAGAAAAAATGAACTTGGTAAAATATAATAATTTTTGATTTTCAATATAATCTCCTCTAATAAGTGTAATAATACACTGATTACAACGTGGAATTAATAATTCAATGCCCTTGTAAAAATAATCTGAAGTTTTTCCTTCAAAATGTTCAATTACAGCTGCTTGCAACTCGTTCACGTCCTTAAAACAACGCCCCCTAAGGTCTTTCTTTAAATTGGAAAATAAATAATAGTTACTATGAGCCATATCCGGACTGTACGGTAGATGATCCAATGCTTCAAAGCCGCATTCGCGAATGGCAGCTTGTGAAATTGTGGCAGTCAATTTATGCAATAAAGACGCATAATATGTACTGTTAACAGTTGTAGTGATTTCCGTTTGGATAGAGATCATAATACAGAACCATTGTTTCATCTCCTCTGCCAATGGACTCCAAAATCGGCTTTGGATCGTCTCCACACAAGTTTAAAAACGAACGCGCACATTTAACGCGATGTTGACGTTGAACAGTAGAAAGAAGACGCGGTACCCATCTTGCACTAATTTTATTTATACCCCAATAGTCATGAAGAATTCGGCGAACACTTCTTTCCGAAATGTCAGACATCACTGCTAACTCCTTAACTTTCAAACGGCGATCTTCTAATACCATTTCTTCAATGATTTCAACTTTTTAAGGCGTTACCGCTTCAATTGGCCGACCGGTGCGCTCATCATCTTCAAGAAATTCTTGCCCCAAACTGAAACATTTTGACCACTTTTTTGCAATGGAATATGAAGAAGATAAATCACCATTAACGCCGTCTAAACGTTGTTTGATTTGATTAGGCGTGTGTCCTACTTTTGTTAGAAATTTAATAACCGCGCGGTACTCAATTTTCGTTAGCTGCGACATTTTCATGCACTCGTCACGATGCTTGAGTGGCTACTAAAATCTATTACGCTTCTAGTCGTAATATATATAGTGTAGGCCTCTTACATGTTCAACTATGACGTAACCGAGTTTGAACATGTTGGCACCTGTAGAATCCTACTGGGACGAGAATTTATGCCGCTTACTACAATAAATAATTATGTACAATACACTATATAACTTTTTAATAAAAGTAGCCTGCTTGAAGCGTAAATGTACTATTTGTAGAAAGCCTTTGGAATTTTGAACTCATGTGTATTATAATACCAGAAAATAATAACAACTGTCACTGTCAAAGCACTCTGATTATTTTCTATGATTTTCTGATGATGAACCAGTGAAAATATAGTAATATGGTTTCAAAGTAGCCCATAGGAAGGTAGTACCAACACCGAGAGGACAAACTTTCACTGTTGGTCTTCAGTACATGGTAAAAGTGACTTTCTTCTTGAGGTGGTCAGATTTTACGGCTGCTGCTTTCATATCTACAATCTTCACTTGACCATCATCTCTGGTCAATTTTTTTCTTGAACTGCGCGAGGTGATCATCTACACCTAGAGCTACGTCTTCGGTTTTTATGGTTGGTAAGTGTTATTAAGTATTCTAAAGTCCACCTCTTCCAGAATTCATCACTGAAGAAGTGAAGAACTGTCTGCCTGGATTAGTTACTGTAGGATACAGTTCTGACTGAAGATATCCGGGGTTAAGTAGTCTCCAAAGAGATGGGCCCCTAGTCTAACATGCGTACTTTGCCCACAACGTGTGTGGGACTTTACTTTCCGGCCGAATCCAACCTCAATGAGGCTGGGCTTGAAGGTTATACCACCCCGGTCTACCATGTTATGGACCTGGTGTACCATTGTCATCATTTCGTGTAATTCCATCCAAGCAGAATCCCAATATGTATCCGTTCCAAGGTGAAGTTGTCTTGAGCGTGAGAGGCTACCTATATCCATCTACCAGACCTGTAAACGGAGAGAATCAAAATCATACATTACTTTCTGACTATATCGTCCGTTATCCACGTTTAGGCAAGTACCCCCGCGGGTCTCGTCTCGGATACTAGTTATTTGGTTTATCCGACACCTCTAACGACGATTTGGGTAACCACAAGAGATCTTGTCTCGAATCCTAGTGTAAACCGACCTCTGACACCTCTATCGACGGCCTGTGGTCTCTTTCCATTCCAAATCTGGAACTGGATAGACTACAGTCAGTTCTTTGGGTGAACGTCGTGTGGTCTGCACCCAGGCCAGTCTCGGATACTAGTTATTTGGTTTATCCGACACCTCTAACGACGATTTGGGTAACCACAAGAGATCTTGTCTCGAATCCTAGTGTAAACCGACCTCTGACACCTCTATCGACGGCCTGTGGTCTCTTTCCATTCCAAATCTGGAACTGGATAGACTACAGTCAGTTCTTTGGGTGAACGTCGTGTGGTCTGCACCCAGGCCAGTCTCGGATACTAGATAAACCGCTACATCTCTTAGAATTGTAGTTTCGTGTTAGAAGAGATGCTTCACGATGCTCACTTTCTTTTTCACACAGTCCCCGAAATATCCAAGTTTCTTTCTGGCGCTGGCTGATATAAAGCAAATGATACACTGTTTTATACAAATGCATTGGGGTAATTTGATCACCTACTCTTTTTAAAAGGCTTTTTATACGCATTTGGTGTCACCTACTCTTTTTAAAAGACTTTTTATACACATTACCTTTGTACTTCTGCTCCAAGATTCTCTACAGTACTTAAATTGGTAAGCTTTGGTTTCTTCCTCTCCTTCGAGTATACACCGCGACCTTTTTTTTGGAGTTGTAGCGATTCATAAACAGACAAGATAAACAGACAGGAAAAGACAAAGTATTGTTAGAACATAGTGTTCACTTTTTGGATCTTTTTTGCTTTTATCGTAACTATTCGATTATTATCACCATAACAACAATAAACATAACCTTATTCTATTCTGTCAAAGAAATTCTTTTTGAAATATTGCACATTTTTCTATTCTGATGAATGAAGTAGTAAGAACTAAGGTCTTTGCTTGATTTTCTAGCTGACCAAATTTTCTTGTAACAAAGAAATAATTAGTTAGTGACTATACAAACTACATAAAGCTAGAGTAGTGCTTGTTGCCTTCAGAGCAATTTGTTTACACATCGTCGTGTAACCTTATGCAAGTGTTAAGATTTTAAAAAGCTTGGCATCACTGGTTGAGTTTGCATCATGGGACTCACTACAGGTTTGGTGAAACTACTCTTGTTTATCTTTAATGGAGTATTTGCTGTAAGTGAAATTTGTAATTCATAGAAAAAAATTAAGATTAATTGTATTCTCTTTTTGTTAAGCTTTGCGGAATAATACTCATTGCAGTTGGTGTAGTTGTAATGGTAGGTATCCGAGATATTAAGCATTTTTTGGACCCAAGAATGCTTACAGCTGCTTATATTTTGATTGCTGTTGGTGTGATAATATTTATGACTGCATTTCTTGGAATTTATGGAGCCTTAGCGGAGCATTTCTTTATACTCATTGGAGTAAGTTGGAAAAAGTATTTTGTATCTTTGTTGTATTTTAATATGGACCTATCTTTTACATCTTAGAATTTAAATTACTAACAACTAACATTCAAACTCAAGAAAGTGCAGAAGAGGACGAGCTTTCAAAGTTAAGAGGTCAAAATTCTTATCAACTTGCTGAATTTCTATCCGTTGCCATCATTTTTAATTATATTTATTACGCTATACTATTGTCAGCTTTTCTTCATCCTTTTGTTCTCCGGAAACGTCGACAAAGTTTCATTTGTTTGTTTGAATAAACTTAATCTCAATTTCTCAATTGATAGTACCTGCTATTTGAAAAACTGTGAACTTATACACAGGAAAATGTAGGCTCTCTACTGACAGATTTAACCTTGGCTTTGAAGATGGCATTTTTACACAAACGCAGTTTTCTACTCACTAGTTTTTTAGCAGAATTAAAAGATTTAGAGAAGTTGGTAGCTTTACAGTGAGTGGTAGTGATTACTTTTTAATTCTCTGTTCAGCCCTCTACTCACAACCCGCAGAGTACAGCTTGCGGTTGTTTTGGGCTGCTTGTTTTTAGCGTTAGAAGCTTCTATTAGAATGAGGAAGAAGGAAAATTGGCAAATCTCCAAACTTTCTCACTATTCATCCAGAAAGAATTGAAATCTACCGCTTCATGTGAAATTAAAATAAAAACATTATGTTATTGTAGGAGCATATAATATCACATGAAAAAATAGGAAATAAGACACAGTAGCATAGAAGCTTACGCTTACCGTGGTTTTGGAATTATTTACACCAAAGGACTGCATATTAGCAAATGATGTGACATGATACGTTTAGCATATGCTAATTCCTCCACAGTTTCCAGCTTAACCGCCATATAATGTTTTCCCTTATTTTAGTTCGCTGTCCTCGTTTCAAGTATCTTCATAGCGGAAGTGGCAGTTGGTATTGCAATAAACAAACACAAAGGGCGTTTCGAAGATGCCTTAAAGAATGAACTAAGTGCGTCTATGGATAAATATGGCAAGGATGACACAGAAACAAACGCCTGGGATGGAATACAATATAAAGTAAGTACAGTTACTCGAAATCGAAAACGCATTTTTACTTCTAACCAATTCAATTTCGAGCCATCTGTAAAAAAAGGTTCGCCATCATTGGTCTGGTGAATAGCTTGCTACCATATATGTCTGTATTAACTAACACTTGATCTCTAAAAACTTAAAACTGCCAATCTTAAAGATTTTTAAAAGTACGCCAATATTTAGGTCTGCAATTGCGAATTCGTACTTTTGAAGATTTGTTTTCAGCTCAAGTGCTGTGGAATCAATGGATCAGCAGAATGGACAGCAAAAGGCAAACAAATTCCAGTCAGTTGCTGTGACACATCAAAACTCGATATACCCAACATAGATTCAATACGAAACAGTCTGAGAGCCTCAAACGTCACTGAAACATCCACACTCCTGTTCCATTCAACATTAGCGCAACACAAGATTGATACCTCGACTCTCACGTGTGTTCATAACATTTATTATAAAGAAGGATGTTACGGAAAAATAAAATCGATAGTTTTAAGTAAATCGAACATCGTGGTAGCGGTTGGAATTGGAATTGCTGTTCTTCAAGTAAGTTTTGTTATTTCGCATGTAAAATAGTAAAAACTGCAACCATCACATACTATTAATAATAATCTTTCAGATTGCTGGAATTGTACTGTCATGTTTGTTAGCTTTATCAGTATGCTGAATATGGAAGTTTTTAAAATAAAAGTAGGTTTGATTTCTATAAGAAAGAGTTAAGGTAATTAGAAAATAATTGTGTAAAAGTATTGTATTGAAACCGCAGATACGTACATAATATATTGTTGTGATTATATGATTGTCAGTAAGAAAAAAGAAATTAATTGTAGTGAATAATAAACCCTTCAACACTTGATGAAAGATGAAAGGTCATAAATTGCAAAATAAATTTGTTATTGTTGAAATTCACAAACACAAAATCATAGTAAAACAGTCTGAAAATATACACAACTAAATATCACTTACAAAAAAAAATTCTCCGGCTATAATTTCTAAACTGGAAAACAAGTTCCATAAATGCATGAGACGAAATCAGGCGGGTCGCTAATTAATTAGGAAGCTATTTAGATTATATCTGTAAAACGTTGTTAATGGACCAGACAGGCAGACACAAATAAATACACAAATAAATTTCTTTTTATACATTTAAATGGATAATTTTATTTATTAACACAGAAAAAAAATAAAAATTTAAAATTCCATGAAGAGAAAAGAAAACAACTATTAAAAATTCAAAATTAAAATTGAAGAAAATCAAATTAAATCTCGGTGTCAAAGAGATTTAACAAAATAAGAATTAAGAGACATTCTAATTCTCTTTGTCTTTTTTAATTCTTATCTGATCAATCCATCAATCTTATTAATAAAAAAAATTAAAAACTATTTTAAATTTTAAAATTATTTGGCGACACAAAAAAGTTAATCGCCCTAACTTAAAAGTTAGCAGTTAATCGCCCCCTCCTTCCCGCAGAAGCTTATAGCTTTTGGGGCCTGGTTTACAGGTTATGGGTTGTAGGAATTATTATTATTATTATTATTATCTATTGATAAGATGTTCACATTCCATGTCATCCTTCAAACGGATTTTATTTGTGATTGTTGAAGATAATGATAATTATTAAAGGTGCAACATGTATCTTCCATGATGTAAGTACATAAAATAATTCGGTTATTTGCAACAAGATTCCATTACCTTCCATTATTCGTTCTATACAAAATAAAAATTCCAAACATTTCTCCAAATAATAATAATAATAGCCTGAACACCAAATTTTAAAAACTGCACTTTTGTTTATTTCACTTTAAGATCACCTTGATTGTTCATTTTAATTATTAAGAACTTATAAAAAAATTCACCAACATAACCTCGAAATTTTATCAAAATAACGTACAAACTGACATGACTTCTTCTCTGTATGAAAATCCAAGAGCGACTAACCAAATTTTCGTGCTGTCTTTAGAATAATTGGAAAACAATTGCGAATCGTTAGTGATTTTTCTAGTTCGGAACTAGATTAGTCTGGTTTCTAACTAGTACTAAAACAACATCTTCCCCCCCCCCAAAAAACCTTTCTAACCAAATTGTTGATAAGAAATTAAATTAATTGTTTAAATAAATGTTATAAAATGTGAGGAGGATTTTCCCCAATTTTGGTACCTAACACGGCTATTAAAATGCAAATTTAGAGTTAGGATTCATTGACAACAATCTTGAATTTTCTCACAAACATAACTTCACAAAAATTCAAATAAAAACATTTTAACATCTTGCTACATCCTTTTCTTATCATAAAATTGATCCTAAGATACTATCAAACAAAAATTACATAAATTTCGACACCAAGATTATAAATATAAACTAAATTTTAACATTCATTTAGCAGACCCTGCTGAAACGTTACAATTTTGGGATTTCAAAGGCCTAAACCTTCTGTATAAAAAGTTTCCGACTTTAACATTCTAGTGTCAAATGCACCCTAGAACTTGGTTAACAATATTGCAGTAAAATATTTTACTTGGAAATTCAAATAACATTGAAAAATATCCATTTACTATGGAAAATCATGAATCGTCAAAGAAATAGAACATCTTCTTGAAATTCAATAATAAAAACTGTAAGTAATAAATACTTGTGTATACCTTCTCACCTATGTCTTTAATAATTTTCAGGTGAAAATATGCTATAAAATGGCTTCAAATATCTAAGTGTGAAAAATATCAACCAACGACATAGGATCGTCCATCATGAAATTGAGTTTGTGAAATTCAAGTGAAGAATCTGTTTAAAATTTATCAATTATCATCTTATAGTGTTGTAGTGTGTATCTTCAACATATTTAATGCAAAATTTTATTGTTTTTTAAAATAAAAAAATTGTGAAATCCTTTCGCCTGGAAGATAGGCAACATATCGTGTATATATGTTATGCGGGATGCCTGTATCATAACAATGTGTATAAAGATACAAGTTTTTCAGCCTTATAGGTTTCTTAAATATGAACTGCTGTTAAATATGAACTGTGTTAGTTAGAGGGGAGAGATTGCGCGCTGTTCCATGTCAAGATTACGTGAATGGCATTGGAATGGTCTGTGTGCATATACCAAAGCAATCACGCTCGGGCACACATACACGCACACAACATTCAATATTAACTCAGTTTTTATCGCAATTTTCTATACCTACTAAATGTATAGCCGAGAACCCATTTAACACCATATTAATTTTAAAGAATTTTGTCAGCATACATAATTGCGTATCACTTCACAACGTCTAGATCTTCTACAAGTAACATTTATGCAGAAAAGGTACACAATACTTTAGTCGAACATAATAATCAAAAAACACGAAGAAACTGGAAGGATTATAATTAAATTCCCCATAATTGTAAGGGCTTATAACGAATATTCATTCTAGCACAAATTATGCACAACAGGATTTAATATTCAGACTCATCAAACAAAATGTTGAATTATTTAAAAGAAATCTACTTTTAAAACTGAGAATATCTTACATCTACATATAACAAACCAACAAAACATTACGATTAATCTGTATTTAAAAATTACAGTACCGAAAAGGTAGTAGTGAACAAACAACCCTTATTATAACGAAGAGTTGAGGTTATGAACATTTAAAATCACGAATGAAAAATAAACAAAAATTTAAGCCCATTACTTTGATTTCAGATAAGAACCAGCTGAAAGAAAGTACATAAGCGAAAGTCGAGGAATCCCAGGATTTTCTTGATTTTACACCTCATAACCTAACTACATCCAGCAACCTCAGGTTATGTGAACATAGTTAAAAGTGATATAAAACATCGCTACATTTTGGACATGCTTTTGATAGGATTTTGATACATCTAGCCTGTAGCCTTTGTCAGTATTTGTACTATTGTTGTTCTTATATTCATATTTTAATATTTTCTCAGCTTCTTTGTTGCGAACGTTTCTATTACTGGGAATGTATATATCTATTATCAGAGAAGTTTCTTTTATTATAAATAAAATTATTACTATCATTAGTTTGTAACAGCAGCAATAAAATAATAAGTTTAGAAAACAAATACGGTATTTTACCATTTAATTTAGATATCTAGTGCTACAATTAAGGAAACTAATTATGCTTATGCCTCTAGATTAAACTTAAAATTACATTTTGATCATACTACATGTATTTATTAATCTATCGCATTGAGAGAACTAAGACTACACTTTAAATTTAATCCCTACGATCTAATCTTTACGATTAAAACCATCATTATTTGATGGAATTGGTAGTGCGATTTGATTTATAACTGGGAATTTAGACCAGAATGATGCAAGAAAATACGACAAAGCTATAAATCAAGAATTTTAGAATTCGGAACAAAGGAAACAATTGCTCCCTTTAATAGATTTCAAAAATTCGGCAGGATCTTTCTAATTGGAAAATTCCGCCACCTAAACTATGGATGTGTGTATTCGTGTTGCATGTTAGATGGGAGACAGATGACCTTAGATGTTGGTTCCCCCGTAGTGTAGGCGTAAAATAAAAAAAAGAACATTTTAGTTATGTAAGTTAATTAGATTAAAGGGGTTTTTTAGTGTGGACCCCTTTAAACTTAATTTGAAAAACATAAAAACCATTCGGCTTTATAGGGAAATTACATCTACGAATTTTAATATCTGCTATGCAATGCGGGGACCCCCGGACTGTGACATGACGCCTTGTTTTGACTACGTTAATTATTCGTTTTAATAATGAGAACTTCAGGTTTTTAATGTACGGCGAATTTTACGTTGTTCATGTTATTGGTTACATTTTTACAAAGACTTGACCTACACCAATATCCTTTTTATATTTTAGTTATAGCGTTCTGCGAATTATCATCTTGCTGACTGACCTTATAAAATTGTATTGTACAAGGATCAGATTGCAGGTTGCAAGATCAGCAATGTAAACATAACAAAACATAAAACGTATTTTATTTTATTTATTTTGAAGACCATAACAAACCCTACTGTATGTGCTAAGAACATTATTTTTAGGATTTTTTTTTGAAAACTACGCTTCTGAGAAAAAATATTATTGGGATTTTTTCGTTATTAACTGCTTGCCGCGTTTGATGTCTTTGTTATAATACACCCTATATAATAATGAGCTATTTTATACACATTTTATATTGTCTATAGAGTTGACTACAATCAAATTTTCAATGGATTTAAACGCGGTGGACAGGTAGATGTAATCTATACGGTCTTTAAGCATTCGATTGTGTCAATTATGACGTTTTATTATGCAAATGGCATTTATACGAGTGCTCTATTATTTATTTACTTAAGGAAGATACAGCGAAATGTGAAAATGTAGAGAATGACGTGAAATTTAAACCTCGAGTTCTTTGACACTTATTCTATTCGGTAACTTTTTTTTATAATTTTCTTGTGTACCATTACCGAGAAAAATGGAAAATAAAATCCAGAATTTAACATGGGCTCTTATGGAGACCATCTAACCTTTAGCAGTTTTAACGAAAAATTAGGATGAAGAAATGTAGGGAATCTGATAGAAAACTAAAATGACATACTCTCATATTCGAAGAACAATGCTGCCCAATATTTTTGAAATCTTGTGTCTAGTTAATGCACAATAATAATTTAAAGTAAACAAAACAAGAATTTTTCGCGACATATGTGGAAAGACAGCAGAGATGTGACAACACCTCATAGCGCGCGAATTCAAATAACAGAACAGAAAGATGACATATAATGACTGTTATAATAATCTATATTTTATTGTATTAACTAATAATCATATATTTTATTAAGCAAATTATGTTGAACAATTCAGTCTTCTGCGTTAATAATATCAGAATACAAATGTTAATTCGACGGAAATATTGCAAAATGTAAAATTACCTTTTGCAATGTGATGAATATAATTTATCGTCACAATCAGAATATCCACGAAATCAGTAATACAAACACAAATAATTTTATATGTATTAAACCTCAACAACTTTTTATATATTTCTTGTATCTGCTTAGCAGATTGTAATCTTTAGACTATACAAAAGTTAAAAAATAGAATATTCCCATCTGTAATTGCATACAAAATTACAAAACATTCAACATGTTTCCACTTATATTTTGGGATTGACATTTGGAGGTTAGGATGTCAACTCAATCGAAAGCTGAAACCTAACACTGCTACCAACAAAATCGATTGATTTCTTTGAGGTGTTGCCACGATTCTTAACCTATTTACATTTATATTTACACTTTCAACAATTAAACAAATGCACTCCAATCGACTCAAATTATTTTAATATATACAAATAATTAATAAATGCATTATAGGCATTCATAATAAAATGATTTTGTTCAGTTTTAAGAATGTTAATTTATTTTTTTATCGATTGGTATTTCTTGTTAGAGCCTATGTAAAAGCATAGGAGATATCCCCTTGCCCTTCACCCCGCAAAGATCCGCTGTAACCTCCTTAATAATACATTTACATAATTATATTACATAATACATTCCAATTTGTACAAGTACACGGTATACAATCATCAACGTTCTTAATAGTAACATTGGGTGTGCCACAGAACAGTAATTTGGGATATCTGCTTTTCTGCTATTTATCAATGATCCCCCGTTTTGTATTAAAAAGTATGATTGTCTCATACTTGCATTATTTTACAAGGCATTAGATCAATCTGTTCCAAAGTTTTACTGTAAACCGTATTAGCGATATCCTTTATGGTATACCAAAGAAATCATCAATAAATGTATCGGATTATCATTTGGAAGAATATTGCCGGTTGCGTGATAAAGTAAAAAGTGATATAAAGACAGCATACAGCGAATACATCAAATCTGTTGAACAAGATATACATGATACAAACGGCGTTTGGAATTACATAAATATAAAACGTACTATCAACTTTGAATTAGGCAACTGTGGTTTCGAAGAAAAGATGGCCGAAATGAAACTGAAATTTCAGAGTTATTTGCAGAATACTTCAAATCAATACACAGCAGTGACTCGACATATAACAATAATCAAATAATATCGGAGCGCAATCTTGCGCTTCCTGAAATCAAACTGACCATTCTGAAATACAAATCATGCTTTCTGAAATCAAACTGACAAAACTGAAATACAACTGATTATTTCCGAAATTTATTTGACCTATCTGGAACACAATAGGGAAGACGCACGTATTTTTTTTAATTTTTGTATTCGTTCATTTTGGTTAGAAAAATATTTCCAGATAAGCGGAATTTCTAAAAACCCTCAATTTATTTGAAAAAATTAAATTTAAAAATTCTCCTCATTTAAAACCGAATTTGGCCTTGAGCAACTTCCCTCAAAGCTATTTGATGTAAAAAAGTAGGTACCGCTGTGAATGTGAAGAAGCAATATTGACGATCTACTCAACGTTAGATGGCGCTGATGAAAACCAATAAACTGAATTTTGAATTAATATTACCAAAAATATTTAACACCACTTTAATTATGGCAGTTAATTACACAACAGCATAACGTACATTATTATATTAATTACTCGTTAATAAGTAGACGATATTTGAACTTGAAAATAAAAATTTTTTCAAACTGACGGGTAATACAGGACTCTTAACTGTTTCATTAGCAGCAACAGTGGGTCGTCTTTGGAACTGTAAGAGGTAACAAAGTTTCATCCATTAGAGGACACCAGTATTGCATCTTAAATTTATTTAAATTTTCAAGGTTTTCAAAAATTAATTACTTAAAATTGGTAATTGTTTAATGCACTTATAACTGATATTCTAACTAATTTAGTAATGACGTTTATGAAAATGCAAGAATCTCCTCAATTGACGACATATGCGTCTTCCCTATTGACGATTTCTGAAATACAATTGGAAAAGTTGTAGTAGTTCTCATAGTGTACATCTTCAGGAAGTAAGTGGTAAGTACAAGAGGTTGAGGTGGTAATGCGAAAACTTAAACCTAAAGAAACTGCTGGACCCGACTTAATACCTCCGTACATATTTAAAGCTTGTCGTTAATTTCTTAGTTATCCGTTATTATCAGTGTTATACAATCTCGTTTTAAGAACAATTACCTTCCCGGATAAATGGAAATTAACCAAAGTATTACCAATTCATAAATAAGGTGATAAACATGACGTTAGTAATTATCAACCTGTCTGTATTATTCTCACCAACAAATATATTTGACCAAATGACTCGCAATAAACTATATAGTAGTTTAAAGAATGACATTACAGAACATCAATATGCACTTATGAATTAAAAATCTATTGAAAAAATCTAATAACTTCATAGAGTTTATTAGCAGTCAGTGGCGTAACTGCGTAAGAATGCGCGCCCCTGCGAGATTTACGTTTGCGATCCTCATATATACAATTATATGTAGGTAACTTTTGTTAAAATAATACAATACTTAATAATAACCTAGCTATTACCTTTATCTCTTCAAGGTTTTTTATATGACTAATGAGATTTGTTTCACTTGCCTATTATTCGTTGTTTATACCTGTAATATGAACTATATAATATATAAACAAGTCCGTAACAACCAGGGCACTATAAGCGGCCATTATCGTTTATAACGCCCGCTCAGCGTATACTTTGTAATTGGAGCGGGCGTTACATTCAATAGTAATATGGATCATTACTACAGAGACTATGGTCTATAAAATTTAAGTTTGCATGTGCGTCACAAACGAAAGTTGTATCAATTAATCTAAAAACGCGCTAGTCAAATCAAATACCATGATAATGCATATTTAAACTTTTATCAAATAACTGAAATACAAGAATCTTCATTTCTATTCTTACTAGAATAATTATTCGATTGCTTTTTCAAAAATCTTATACTGATAAAGATATTATGTTCACATGTTTGCTACAGGTTGATTTTTGGTTAGCTTGAGTATTAGGTTGAGGTTAGCTTTGTATGCTGAGTCTAGTACACACATACTTGACGGTATTTATCTCCGTCAATATCTATCAACCGTCTAACAGGGTGTTGCTTAGCTAGAACGGTATGCAGATAACATACGTTAATAAATGTTTTCATTTGCTTGTAAATAATTCTTGAGTGAAAGAGACGTCTTCAGTTGTCGTTTACTAATTGATACACATGCAATCTTAAATTTTATAGGCAATATATGTTTGCGTGTGTTGCAATACAACAAATAACGTTAACGAGAGTTTGCAACGTAGTTTGTGGGCGCGCGATCCGCGAATTCTTCTCGAACTGGTCAATTAAACTGTCAAAATCCATTATTTTTGTTATCTTCCCAATAATAACTGGGTCAGTAGGGACAAAAAAGGCATTTGCCCTACAAAAGGTGTGATGGAAACGATTTTGATATATGATGTTGGGGACAAAATATCAAAGTTGTCGACCTTGGGAAGGGGAAGCGCGTTTTTTGCACCTTTGATCCAAGATGGCGACTCGTGCCTCCACCAACAAAATCGAAAACTTGAATTTTGTATCAGGGACCCGACCTACACAACATATCAAAATCATTGCTACCTCATCCATTGTAGGGTGAAGATCCCTACTAAGTGGACTATAAATCCTCTTAATACATTTCTCCGAAAATTATCAATCTGTTGTCGCTGATCTAACAAGTCAGCACATTTAGTTTGAAGTTTTTAAACATGTTTCTTTCATTACAATTTACAAGTACAACACAAAACAAAGTATCACGGAACTGTTTTAGCTCTTTAAGCAGATAAATAATCACTATTTAATACTTTAATTAATCTTATTTAAACACCTAATATTGTAGTATATCACAATATCCCATAATTTTCTCAACACTCTATATTCATAATTCTCATTTATTGTTTCCATAGAATGTTTTTTACCTCCAGTGCCTGTTTTAAAATTTCTATTCTCAATGAAATAAAAGAAAGCAGCGCCCTTTGCAGGGTTACGCCCCCACGCGTCACAGTGTCTGCGGGGGCAGTAGTTACGTCACTGAGCAGTGTAGTTTAGAGGGGTGGTCAGGTAGGTATATGGATGCAATCTATATGAACTTTTCTAAAGCATTCGATTCTGTTATTCATGACATTTATATAAGTTTTTGAAATACTTATATTATAAAGCTCATGGTACTAACTAAATACAATGAATATCAAATTAGGAATTTTTTTAAAATTGTTAAGTTACATAAAAGACAGAAAATGGGAGACGTTTGCTTTAGTTACCAAACTCATGAATAACAGAATAGACTGTCCCAAATTATTGCCTTTAATACAGGTATACATACAGGCACATATTTAGGTCCCGTCCTAGACACTTCTTCTATATTTCATGATATAGAACCACTTTGAAATTTTATTCTACGATGATATGAATGGCAACATCAATCAATCATATCAGTTATGAAATGAATATTGACTTATTCGATCCATCCTTCGTTTCATTCAAGAACTCTTTACTAAATTTCTTTGCAAAATCATAATAATCATTTAATTACATTTCAAATACTGAACAGAGATTTTGTCTCTATCCAATTTCAATAAATAATTTTTGCTTCCTGGTTATTTTTGTTATTTTCTTTTTCATTAGTATTCAAGTATTTTTATTTAAAAACTTTTTTAAATAGTAATTA
Organism: Agrypnus murinus; assembly: GCA_929113105.1. Classification (NCBI taxonomy): domain Eukaryota; kingdom Metazoa; phylum Arthropoda; class Insecta; order Coleoptera; family Elateridae; genus Agrypnus; species Agrypnus murinus. The sequence goes on from OV816027.1 coordinate 12,412,073, forward strand.
GTTTATATGTTTCAAATGTATATATTTTTAGGAACTTCCCCACAATATAATTGGTCTTTTCCGTTTAGTGAAGTAAATAAAATTTTATTTAAGGCAATTATTACAAACCTCAGGGTGTATTTCCTTCTGTGTTTTTTTTTTTTTGGTTTTTTGTCTTTCGATCTATGCTTCACTGAACATTTATAATCACATAAATTACACTCAAATGGCTTCACATCGCTATGAGTAAACATTTGGATTTTTAGACTATCCCTAACTGGACATTTATAATCACATCAATTAGACTCAAATGGTTTCTCGTCGCTAAGAGTGAACATGTGAATTTTGCGACTATTCTTCACTGAACATTTACAATCACACACAATTGGTTTTTCACCACTATGAGTGAGTATATGAACTTTGAGACTATTCTTCAATGAACATTTATAATCCTACAAATTACACTCAAATGGATTCTCAGCAGTATGAGTGAACATGTGTATTTTCATACTACTCTTCCTTGTACATTTATAACTGCATAAATTACACTCCAATGGTTTCTCACTACTATGAGTAAACATGTGCATTTTGAGATTACTCTTTGCTGAACATTTATAATCACATAAATTACACTCATGTGGTTTCTCACCACTATGAGTTAAGATGTGCATTTTAAGACTACTCTTCATTGTACATTTATAATCACATAAATTACACTCAAATGGTTTCTCACCACTATGAGTTAGCAAGTGTCTTTTAAGACCACTCTTCAGTGTACATTTATAATCACATAAATTACACTCAAATGGTTTCTCACCACTATGAGTGAACATGTGCATTTTGAGCATAGTCCTTGTTATACACTTATAATCACATAAGTTACACTCAAATGGTTTCTCACTTCTATGATTGATCATGTGGGTTTTTAAACTACTTTTCATCGAACATTTATAATCGCATAAATTACACTCAAATGGTTTCTCACCACTATGAGTGAACATATGTCTTTTGAGATAACGCTTCACTGGTGATTTATAATCACACAAATTACACTCAAATCGTTTTTCACCACTATGACTGAACATATGCACTTTGAGACTATCCTTCAATGAACTTTTATAATCACACAAATTACACACAAATGGTTTCTCACCAGTATGAATGAACATGTGTATTTTGAGTTTAGTCTTTGTTATACACTTATAATCACATAAATTACACTGAAATGGTTTCTCTCCACTATGGGTGAGCATATGTCTCTTGAGATTACTCTGCGTTGTACATTTATAATGACATAAATTACACTTGAATGGCTTCTCACCGTTATGACTGAACATGTGTATTTTGAGATTACTGTTTCCTGAACATTTATAAGCACACAAATTACATTCAAAGGGTTTGTCACCAATATGTATGGTCATGTGGTTGCTTAGACTATTTACGTTTGAATATTTATAATCACATATATTACTTAAACAAGTTCTTTCTGAAAGTTTGTATTGATGTATGTTACATTTGTCACTATTAGTTTGTGAATTACTGGTGTTATTAAAATGTGGTTGCTGGTCACTCTCAATCTTTGTTTTGATTTCATTTTCGGTCTTACAGACTTGCATTAGTTGCGATTCTATTGTGATATTCTGATCCGTTTCAGTTTTTATTGTAGTTGCTACATCACCGTCCATTATACCAATATTTTATGAAATTACAACCTAAAAAGCAAGTATTAACTTCATAAGATCTGAAAAGCAAATTAATTTACCATTTAAATAAAGATGAATATCTTTAGGCTCAAAAGGCCCATGTTATCGATTTAGTGGAAAAAGATGAGGGTTGGCTATGACTGTTTAGTGCTTGACTTGAATTTGTCAAGTTAAAGAAAAATAAAATGTTGATTTAAATAAATATAAATTAAACTATAAACTAGTAACATTTGGGTGCTGTTTTTAATATCTAATATTTCGGTGTAAAACTGGATTAGAAAATCTACGTAATAAGTAAACGCGATCAATCTATCAGAGATTATTAGTAGAACTACTGTGGTAAAACTGTAAAAAGAGAATTATTTGCTCACTGACGTGTGCCAACGTAACCAACAGCAAAATATTTAACTGCACTAAATAGAAAAGATATTTTTTGCACGTCCTATATACAGATATAGCAAAACAAGTTGGAAGTATCTACGAAACCATATGTATGGTAATGAACGCTCTAGTAAAATAAAGAAGGGTTTATATCAGGTCACGCCTTTGCTCTTCTTAGTTTGTGTTAGTGGGGGAATATACGAGCATTAAAGTTGTTTAGTAAACTACAAACCAAGCATTGGTGTAGTTGTTTGTAATTGAAAGATAATTTCATGATATTAAATTTTCCCAGAATTAAAAAAAATAGTTGGCAAATTGGGACCAAATAATTACTTGCTTTTTAAGCAACTTACAATTTTCAGCCATAATGACTGAAAATAAAATAAATATTCTTATGCTAGAATATTCTCCCACAAACTAAGAAGAGCAAAGTCGTGACCCGATATAAACCCTTCTTTATTGTACTAGCGGATTCCTTATCATACATACATATGGTTTTGCAGATACTTCCAACTTGTTTTTCTATATCTGTATATAAGGCTATACTTTAGTCCCCCAAAGAGGGAGTAAAGTAGCACAGTCATTGAGGGAGTAAAGTGTTTCCATGACAACAACAACAAGTAAACAACAAAAAAAAAGTAATCGCGGTACATGTTTTTATTCACAATCGATACATAATGTGTTTATTACTGATGTTTAAAAAGTTAGAAAGTAGTTTATTATACACCATAGTCAATAATAAGTTCTCTTGGTTAGTAATGAGTTCTCTTGGTTAGTAATATCCATTACTTACCTTTTGCTCGTTCTAAATATTCTCAACAGATGGCAGAAGTTTTCGTATCTATCTTTACTTTTAGCAGGTAACAAACAGTCAATCACTGTTAGTAGCAACTTCTCGCAATTCCGGTGCTGTGCAACTTACATCAGTTTCACTATCAGACATTTTAAATCGTGTAAATTGCAATTAGGAGCAATGTAATTAAATATGGTTTAGTAGTGACACGAATTTACTTTGACAATTGTTGCAGCAATTGTCATTTTATCGCCACCTGAATAAAAACGCTGGTGTTGTGTTTTACATATATCAAGTATAAGGTATCAATGTAAGAACATAATTATGTACGATTGTGAATAAAATAGTATACATACCTCGGCGGGAAGACATTATGCGTCGAGCAATTGCTGCCCTTGGCGCTTCGCGCCTCGGGCAGCAACATTGCTCTCCGCGTAATGTTCTACTTCCCGCCTCGGTAAGTAATCTACTATTATAGATTCAGGATTTATTATTTTGAAACTATGTGATTTTGGCATTTGCAGAGTTCAATTGTCCGAATGACATGTAACGAAGTTTTCGGAAATTCCGTGAATTTTTGCGATTCCTTTAGAACGTGCGAAAAATAGCGTATATACCACTAGACTAAAGTGCCTTTTAATCCCTCATGTATGCACTTTAGTCCCTGGGTATATATATTCACAATTATATTGCAATATGTACATTTCTATCATTGTAAAAACCTTAGAAAGTAAGCGATTGCTATAGCAACAGCAATATGGTTAACAATTTCCTTTATTTCCACTTTCTATGTAAATGACACTTAGGACTTATAGGCAATTATGATAACTGAGTAAATGAGTAATTACAACTACAGCACTGTAAAACTTTACGGGCTTCTAAAAGAGACTTGTAATGGAAACTACTTTGCTGCTTAATCACAACACCATGACAACGTCTACCTACCGTTATCCTACCGCCTTTAATTACAAAATGTCTTTTTATATAAAATATACAATAAATTGATGAAAAAACGCTTGTGAAGGTGGAAATAAAGCTTTGTACCCGCCACGCTATGCAATTAATCTTTACTGGGCTCACTGGATTATAGAGACTCGCTCCTTCGCTCACTCCACAACTTTCCAGTTCGTCCGTAAAGATTCATTTACAAAGCTTGGCACGTAATAGTAATTTACGTTATAAGTCCTGGAAATGGAATTTTACAGTCGAGTAAGATATTACGGACAAGGCGACGAAGGAGCCGAGTCCGGAACATCGAAACGAGACTGTAAGACCATTTCCAGGACGTATGACGTAATGCGTTTTATTTCATACTGCAATTATTGGAATATTGGTTTAATTTAAAAAAAAATTATATAAAATAAATTTCCGAATGCAAAATATGGACATCTATGAAGAACGAGTTTCCATGGTAACTGATTACGTACTAAAACATTGTCCACTTGATTGATTGTATTTGCATCCGGTAAAATTTTCTACAGTCACAAGTCCTGTAAAATTTTTTACAGGCATACTAGACCGTAAAAACGCATGTTCTGGACTAAAAAGTTTGACGTAAAACTGACAAATGTGACACAGTATGAAATAATAGTGTATTACATTACAAGTCATGAAAGTGAAACTTTGCAGAAGAGGAGGCTTATTGAAGAGTACGAGGATGCGTAGCATCCGAGTATCTCTTTAAAGCCTCCGAGTCAAGCAGAGACACTTTCATGACCAGTGATGTATTATATTTTTTCTGAAATCGTTTTTCAAAACTAAAAATAGATTTAAACTGAAAAAATATATCAACATCAGAGTCGTATGAGAAGTTAATATCCATGACAATGAATCAACAACAAATCAAAAATATTTTGTTGTATTTGATTGTTAGTGTTTTTAATTATATTAAATAAACGTTTCATAAGATAAGTGACGATTTCTAATTCAATTGCAGTCTAAAAATGACAGATGAGTCTTGTAAAGTGACAGGAGTCTTGTAAAAATCATGAAAGTGACTAGTCTTTAAAGTGACACTTTCATGACCAACCTGAGTTCTGTCATGACAAGCTTTCTTGACGATTTCAGAAAAATAACTATTACATGTCTGTAAAACTGATCAGTAAAGTCTTGGTCAACTTTCATATGTAAATAATTTAAAATAATTATCGTTTTATCCAATGTAAATTTAGGTTTCTATAAATCTATTTATCTACATCCGTGTTATAAGAGCGTTACTATAGCACTCATTTGAGTTGAGTAATGAACCCCATTACACCACTAGTGGTGTAATGAAAAATCTCCAATCAAATTTATCAAATTTTATTAAAAAGGAAAGTGCACAATTAGGTATTTAATTCAACTAAATTACTATTTCTGATAAATATTAAATACACATTTTTTACAATTATTAAAATTAATGGCAGATGAAGTCAACTGATCTGAATTCTGTTGGGAAATGCCTGCTATAACTTGGTACGAAGTGTTGGAAGTACTTGTTGCAGCTAACGTTCGTGTTGCAGCTTCATTATTGTCAGTAATTTGTCCTCCAAGAATTTTTGAGGCTGTTTTTTTCTTGTTTTCAACTGAAGTATCAATGTAACCCTCACATACAGCGTTAGACCGCCAACCACCATGGCGTTTTATTGTCAATAGATCTGCTCCGGTATTTGCTAAGAGTGAAGTAGACGATCTTCGAAAACAATGTCCTGTGTATTCTTGAGCTTGTGGTAAATTCAGAAAGTTTGCATTTTTTTGGCATTGCACTGAATGTATTTATACCAACGGGAAGCTTTATGCAATTGCCACCTCTGTAGCCGACGAAAAACCTTCCATGAACAGCATGATTAGGACGCAGAGCAATGTATTTTTTAATTACTTCAACCATGTTTACTCCTTCGATGCCTCCGACAGTAATAAAGAATTCTCGGGATACTTTGGTCTTGGTATTTGGTATGAAGATATGAAAAAGTTGTCCCTCTTTTTTCACATTTTCTAATTGCAGGTTAGTGAGTTCTTCTACTCTGCAAGCACCTCCAATTCCAATTATCAAGACAACCTTAAATATGAGGCTATTAGTTTCATTATATTAAACATTCAAAACATTGTTACCTTTATTAACAAAAATTCTTTATCTCCAGCTTCTTTTAAAAATTCGGAAATATCCTCTTTTGTCAATGTTCTGGATTTCTTTGGTCTGTGTCCCACTGATTGCTTTTTCAAAAAAGCAATTAAATGATTGTATTTACTAATATTAACATTTTGCTTCATTAAGATTGTAGCTCGCAACATTGAATAAAAAGCCCAAAGACTGGAGCACTTATATTTCTTCGATAATTCTTCAAAAAATGCCAATATTACTTTTTCTTGTGCTTCATTCTTAATTTTCTTGGATGTACACCATTCAGTGAACGGTTTATAAAACTTTTCGTACTTAGCTTGCGACTTATCTGGTAAAAGTGAAGAGACAACATTTGCAGCAGCTTCTTCAATTTCTAAAGGCAGATTTTCCATCTCTGAATCACTCATTATTATGAGATTATACTTAATATCTATGCACAATTTGCACCAAAACTTGTTGACATTATAAAATTGTTTACAACAAATTCGAGCGGTTGCCATAACAATCCAAACAATCCAACAGTTTCCTTGATTTTTACAATCCAAAAGATTCCTTGATTTTTATTTTGAATGGAAATTATAGTTTTGAATTTTTTAAAGTTTTTTGAATTACAGATGTAGATAAAATTTTGTACATCATACGTGGGCTAGAGCATATTACAGTGACTCGTGTGATAACAAATGAAGCTCGGGCTAACGCCCTCGTCATTTGCAATATTCACACTCGTAGTGTAATAATGCTTCTATCCCACTAATAATGTAAATAACTATAATTTTTAGTAATATCAAAGATTACGAAGTTGTTTTTTATGAAATTACTTATTGACATATCGGAAGTTCTTCTAATGTCATAAAAAAACCATTAGTGTTGCCAACTTAAAAATAATGAAACTAAAATAAGCGACTATATAAAAGAATATTCAATAACACATCTAGAGATACTTTTAATTAAATAACATTCTAACCTCAAAACAGCGACTTTGGCGTTGTTTTTCTTATTAATTACGGGCGAGCGCCACCAATTTTTTAGATTATTGTTCTCTGAGTTATTTTCTACAACATAGTAGCATTGGTTTACCTGGGTTCAGTGGGGCCAGGCCATCAAATAATTAATGAAGTGGTTAGCATTGTGTATTGTATTATAGGCTTGAACATGTAATTACCTAAACCTTCCGTGGAGAAGTCATAAACACTGTATACTAAATATAGAACACAGTTGTTATCAACATAAAGACAAGGAGAGGTAAGTATTAATGGCGACATTTAAGAAACCAATAATGTTATCTGAGTACGACCCGACATTCAACGATATCTCCGCAACCAATTATTACCAGACATCCGATATCTACAGTATATCCGAATTTTATCCGACATTATAATCGACATTATCGGGCATAGAAAAATTATTAACGATCTCATTCGAATTTCTGATTAATCATTCTTTCTAACTCATTCACTCTTTGTTTACATTTACAACACATAATGCTGCTAAAGCTACTACTATTTAAAAATAAGTTACCGAAAGTCGTAGAAAACTATGCGTGCACTCTATTATAACGTTCTTTTTAAAATAATAACAAAACTGCTGTTTAATCGTCTATTTACAAGAGAAATATTATTTACATAAACAAATTTAATCTTAACTAATTATTTAACATTATAATTATAAACTGTTTAACGAATTTAAATAATAGATATTTACAAACAACAATTATTAAACATTTATTTATTCACTAATATTACTTATTACACAAAGTACATTTCAATTTGCCGGTTGAATACTAACTGAACTCCTACCCGCGACGTCAATTTATATCCCCAATATAAAGTTCTGGAACGTACTGGTATTGACTAGTTGGTGTATTGTCGTATGTGCAGCCGCCGATGACTCACGCCGATACATGCAGGTGTTGATGAATCATACATCTTGCCGCCAGAATCTAAAATGTTCGATGACGGCGTATAGGGTTTTCCATTTGGTACACTATAATACGACAGGCATCCTTTTCCCCGTCGAACCCTATATTTCGAATTATAAACTACGAATTCCTTTACTGAAATTTCTATAAACTGTTCCATAAACAGAAGTGTAAACTAGTAATAAATACCCTCTTTCTTTGCATTTTGCGTAGTTCAATTTCGAACAAAGCAGACTAACCCCTCTACAGCCCTTTCTCGTCATCCCTACGCCTCAGTATCAGGCTGCTCTCGTATAGACTGTTAATACACACTCTCTTTATTAGAATTTTGCATAGTTCAATTTCGCACAAAACAGATTAACCACTTTACAGCCCACTCTCGTCTACCTGCGACTCAGTATCCGTCTGCTATAGCATAAACTGTTAATACACACCCTCTTTATTAGAATTTTGCATAGTTCAATTTCGCACAAAGAATATTAACTGCTTTACAGCCCTCTCTCGTCACCCCTACGCCTCAGTATCCGGCTGCTATAGTATAAACTGTTAATACACACCTTCTTTATTAGAATTTTGCATAGTTAAATTTCGCACAAAGCAGATTAATCGTTTTACAACCCTATTTTACTAACCCTACGCATCAGTAGGCAGCTGCTCCAGTATATTATTCTGCTAACAAACACAGTGTGCATTTGGGATTTTATTTAGCTACATTTTTGCATGAACATATTAACCAACAGCGACCATTGTAAGGGTATTTTTAACAATGGGAGTCGAATGGATATCTTATAATTAATTTTATTTTTATTTATTTTTGGGCGAGGAATTAGAATGGCGGAGCATCCTTCGTACCTCATGGTACCGATTACTGTGATCATTTGGCCGACCCTACTAGAATTTAGCCGAATCTAGGGGAATTCCACCCCCAGTAGGGATCTTTATCGTGCCAAACATCGCATTGACACGGGATCTACAGTTTTACTTCCTATCCGAAAAGAAGGCATGTTTTAAATTTTTCTCAGCTATGAAAAATTACCAGTTCGGCCGGGGATCGAACCTGCGTTCTTTGGATTATGAAGCAAACATGCAAACCGCTAATCCATCAAGACTGGCTTATAATTAGTAATAATATATAATTATTATATCTTGTAGTAGTCGCGCTATAATAGCATAGCTCTGGGATAAGGATGGTTCACAACGAATTCAATGAGCTATCGGCTGCTACTTTTTGGCTGCCAGTTTCACTGCGGTTTAATGTCTTGGTGTTGGCAATACTGGCATATGCCAGCCAGTGGGCAAATAATTCCCTTTTACAGTTTTACTAACAATCTTCAGATAGACTGGTCGCGTTGATTTAAAACGTAGATTTTCTGATCCAGTTTTACACCTTATAAGAAAGCAGCCAAATGTTACTAGTTTATTAAAATTTATGTAGCTATTTAAATCAAATCAACATTTTATTTTTCTAACTTTACAAATTGTGATATCAAGCACTAAACAGAGTGAACTCTGCCAAAGGGTCATGGCCAACCATCATCTTTTTCCATTGAATGGATAACGATCAATAAATAAGCCTGAAATTATTTATTTAAATGGTAAACGCATTTTCTCTTCAGATCTTATGTAGTTAATATCTGTTTTTTCAGATTACAATTTTATAAAATATTAGTATAACAATGGAAGGCGATGATATAGCAACTGCAATAAAAACTGAAATCGATCAGAATTTAAAAATAGAATTACAGCTAGTTGAAGACTATAAGATCAAAAATGAGATTGAAACAAATATTGAGAATCAAGAGCAACCAATTCTTAATATCGCCAGTAGTGGTGATAAACCATTTGAGTGTAATTTATCTGATTATAAATATCCATTAAAGGATGGTCTCAAAGCTCACATGTACACTCATAGTGGTGAGAAGCCATTTGCTTGTAATTTATGTGGTTATAAATGTACAATAAAGGGTAGGCTAAAAACTCACATGCTCGCTCATAGTGGTGAGAAACTATTTGAGTGTAATTTGTGTGATTATAAATGTCCAGTGAAGGGTAGGCTAAAAATTCACATGCTCACTCATAGCAGTGAGAAGCCATTTGAGTGTACTTTATGTGATTATAAGTGTACAATGAAGAGTAGTCTTAAAAGACACATGCTCACTCATATTGGTGATAAACCATTTGAGTGTAATTTATGTGATTATAAATGTTCAATGAAGAGTAGTTTAAAAACCCACATGCTTAAGCATAGGGGCGAGAAACCATTTGAGTGTAATTTATGCAATTATAAATGTACAATGAAGAGTAATTTAAAAACCCACATGCTGAATCATACAGGCGAAAAACCATTTGATTGTAATTTATGTGATTATAAATGTTCACTAAAGAGTAATCTCAAATTACACATGTTCACTCATAGTAGTGAGAAACGATTTGAGTGTAATTTGTGTGGTTATAAATGTTCATTGAAGGATGGTCTCAAAGTCCACATGTTTTCTCATAGTGGTGAGAAACCATTTGAATGTAATTTGTGTGACTATAAATGTCCAGTGAAGAGTAGGCTAAAAACTCACATGCTCACTCATAGTGCTAACAAAGTATTCGAGTGCCACCTGTGTAATTATAAATCTCCAATGAAGGGTAATCTCAAAATCCACATGCTTACACACAGCGGCGAAAAACCATTTGAGTGTAATATATGTGATTATAAATGTACAATGAAGAGTAGTCTCAAAGTGCACATGCTCATCCATAGTGGTGAGAAATCATTCGAGTGCAATTTATGTGACTATAAATGTTTAATGAAGAGTAGTTTAAAAACCCACATGCTCAGTCATACGGGCGAGAAGCCATTTTTGTGTAATTTATGCAATTATAAATGTTCAATGAAGAGTAATTTAAAATACCACATGCGGAAGCATTGGGGCGAAAAACCATTTAAATGTAATTTATGCGATCATAAATGTTCACTAAAGGGTAATCTCAAAATACACATGTTGACTCATAGTGGTGAGAAACGATATGAGTGTAATTTGTGTGATTATAAATATTCGGTGAAGGAGAGTCTCAAAGTCCACATGCTCACTCATAGTGGTGAGAAACCATTTGAGTGTAATTTGTGTGATTATAAATGTGCAGTAAAGAGTAGGTTAAAAACTCACATACTCACTCATAGTGATAAGAAACCATTTGAATGTCATTTGTGTGATTATAAATCTCCATTGAAGGGTAATCTTAAAATCCACATGCTCACTCATAGTGGTGAGAAGCCATTTCAGTGTAATTTATGTACTTATAGGTGTACTGTGAAGAGTAGTCTTAAAAAACATATACTTACCCATAGTGGTGAGAAACCATTTAAGTGTAATTGATGTAACTATAAATAAGGTGAGGAGTAATCTAAAAACCTACATGGTAACTCACAGTAGTATGAAGCCATTTGAGTCTAATTTATGTGATTATAAATGTTCAGTTAAGGATAGACTCAAAAGACACAACAACAAAAAAAAACAAAAAGCTCAAAAAAACAGAAGGAGATAGTACATACTGTTTGTTAATAGTTACTTGCCTTAAATAAAACTTTATGTATTTATTTACCGAGCCATAGGAAGTGAGATATTTGCCACCAAGATTTTGACTTTTAGTATCTTTTAATACTGGCACCATCTCACTCTCAATTTTTAATATACTGTTTAAAACAACAAAATAAAGCAGTTTAACAAAAAAGAGTTGGGATTTATTTAAAACAATAACCATAAACCTAAAGTAACTGGACTGTTAAGTCGTAGTTAGTTTTTTTGCGGTGGTTAAACATGGCTAATAGAAGACTTCTGCATACTGTAGTCTTATTCCATGATACGAACAAAACTCCGGTCTATTTATATAATAAAACAACTCATCGCTCAGACGTACATAATCTAAACTTGAGGTTCAGGGGTACGCTAACTCGTCGAGTGCACCGCTCGGAATTTTTCAAGCGTTGCTTCACATACAAGATCACTAAAATTTACAATAACATTCAACCGGATCTAAAAAAATTATCTGTTAAGAAATTTGGGATCGAATTTCGTCAAATATTATTAAGTGAGGCTGATTAAACACATTAACCATGCAAACATAAAATTTCTTTCTTTTTAAATAAAAACTTATAGTATTCTGTTATAAAACTATCCATTAGAAACTTATCCTGTAACTCAATGGTACCATAATATATGATGTTTACGCATTAAAATATTTTCTAACCTTTATGCATAATTTAGACCACTATTTTATTACAATCTTAATGTAGAATGATTAATGCAATGTTAATTTTAAAGTAGGTATATATATATATATATATATATATATATATATATATATATATATATATATATATATATATATATATATATATATATATATATATATATATATATATATATATATATATATATATATATATATATATATATATATATATATATATATATATATATATATATATATATATATATATATATATATATATATATATATATATATATATATATATATATATATATATATATATATATATATATATATATATATATATATATATATATATATATATATATATATATATATATATATATATATATATATATATATATATATATATATATATATATATATATATATATATATATATATATATATATTTACGGCCAGTGTATAAAGTGAGGTCCGTATGAACAAAGTTCACGTTTCAAGTGAGGTCCACAAACAAAGTGAGGACAAATATACGGACCTCACTTTGAAATTCGATAATATTTCGTGTAGAGCTTTTCGAAGGTATAAGTTGGCGATACTGAAAAAATGGGCTGGACCTCAGATGTTGCCAAAACGGCTAGAATTATACAGATTAGTTCAAGGAGTTGACGCCTGGAGTCGCTGCGCCAGATGTATATTTTTCAGACGTATAATTTCTTGTGTGAAGCTTGTATGAATGATGCGCAAAGTGAGATCCGAACAAGTGGCAACGATGGAAATGAAAGTTATACAATATTGATTTTAATTCTATTACAGAAGAGAACGGAAATACCCTAAATAGCCGATTTTATTTCTTACGAGCGGAAATCGGTTTAGAAAAGTTGTATTATTGTGCTGTTACAAAATTTCGATAGGGAAATTTTTAGATTTAATTTCATCGACGTCTGATTATTTGTAATTAGGCAATAAAACTAAAATACATTGTAAAAGAGATTAATAAATCTTCGAGGACTTGCAGCCTTTTTATTTTTTTGTATTAATTAAGAATAAAATAATTTTTTTTCGAATGACATTTCGCCTAATCAAGATTAGGCTTTTTCTAGTCTTTAATAGTATATTAAGGGCTTAATTGAGTGTCTTACAGCCCGTGCAGTCAGTTAGCGCCTGAAGCGAAAACCGAAGGCGCTAAGACGATAAAGAGCTCTAAAACACTAATTAAGCCCGAAATGCGTACTTTAAATGTGCGGTCTAAGATTAAATTAAGTTTAATTTAAAATAAAAATAATTTAAAAAGTCCTAAACTTCAAGTAGGTAGGTGCTATGGTCTATAATTGGTCTATAATAATAAAAAAAAAATTCAAAATAGATTCCTACGCTTCCTATACTTTAAAAAGTTTGGTTATTACCCTGACTACAGAACAATAAGAACAGTGGACTTACGGAATAATTTCAATTTACCGTCACTACATGACAGACGCGAGTGTTCTATGCTGTCCTTTGGATTTAAGATTGTCAATAATGCCATCGACTGTAACGAACTTTTAGCAATGTGTCCTTTGAAAGTACCCAGAAGAAGTGTCAGAACAACTAGCTTATTTCATATACCTTTTAAAGTAATAACCCATAGTAAACCGTTGATTAAAATGTTAAAATTACTTAATTATGTACATTTGCATTTAAGAATTGACATTTTTCATATTACATATGTTAAATTTAGATGCAGTGTGATCGACTATTATAAAATGAATGAATGAATCATCTTAATCTGGTTGAGCCCTTGGTGTGTCTATAACATATTATATAATAATAATGTATTGAATTGATCTGTATATATGTATCCTAACACATTGTACTGAATTCATGTAATTAGGCAGATTTGCCTGTTTCGATTTAAATAAATAAATAAATAAATAATTATTCTTATTACTATGGAGACGTCGTAAACAAGAGTAGTAAAAGGGGGTGCTCTAATTTAGCGATTTACGCTCTAGAAACAGTCCGCAAAATAGGTCATAATCATGTCATAATCACCCGAGCGGACATAATGTATATTATATATTCAGGGACTAAAATGCATTTTTTAAATTATTAATTAACACTTAAAAAACACTTTTAGTCCAGTGGTATATACGCTATTTTTTGCACGTCTAAAGGAGTTAATCGCAAAAATTCAAAATTTCGTTACATGTCATTCGGACAATTGCCAAAATCACATAGTTTCAGGATAATAAATCCTAACATGTACCGCGATTACTTTTTTTTGTTGTTTACTTGTTGTTGTTGTCAAGGAAACACTTTACTCCCTCAGGGAATTCCACCCCAAGTAGGGATTTTTAACGTGCCAAACATCGCATTGACACGGGACCTACAGTTTTACTTCCTATCCGAGAAGAAGGCATGTTTTTAATTTTTCTCCGCTATTAAACATTACCAGCTCAGCCGGGGATCGAATCTGCGGGGCCTGACCACAACGGCCAATCGCTATTTTGGCCGTTGTGGTCATAACCACAACGGTCTCCGTGACCATAACGGCCAACAGCCACAACGGCCAATTTGACCATATCGCCCAACTCGAAACTTGACCATAACGGCCACCATGACCACAAAGGCCAACTAGAAACTCCACCCCATCCGCCGTTTTGACCACAACGTCCACCGACGCTTATGTATTGGCGTCGCTGGTGACGATGACCACAACGGCCAACTAGAGTGAGTGACCACAACGGCCAACTATGGAGCGTGACCACAACAGCCAAAATGACCATAACGGCCAACTGTGGCGAGTGACCACAACGGCCAAAATGACCACAACGGCCAACTAGGGTGAGTGACCACAACGGCCAACTATGGAGTGTGACCACAACAGCCAAAATGACCATAACGGCCCACTGTGGCGAGTGACCACAACGGCCAACTTTTTTCATACTGTTATTTTGGTTTTGTTAAAGCTCATTTCTCTCTTTTAACTTAGCCTGTATTTCAATAAGGTACGTCCAGAATTTAACAGCGAGGTCTGATGTCAAAGTAGCGCCGATTTAACGTGACTTACCTATTAGCCCAGTAACCTAGTACATTTTACCTTGCATGAAATGGGGTAGTAGATTTCTTTTTTTATATTGTATGTGATAGTACCGAGATGCCAAATCCAATTTTTCGACCTCCGCGACCTTCCGGATCACAGCCAAAAAGAGGTAAAACCGAAGAAAAAAAGCACTTTTTTTAGATTTGGCCAATTTTGACCATGAAGGAACACTTTTCCGAAAAAGACAATTCTATTCATTTTGAAAGCACATTAAATTTTCTACAATTTAAGACTAAAATGGTTCCTTAAGGTCTAATAGTTTCCGAAATATCGCTCCTCAAAATTGGTTGAAATTTACACCCATGCTATTTTTCAAGTATTAACCTATAGAATTGAGTTCAAAGGTTCAAAATAAGAATAGAATAAAATTGAATAGAATAGAAAATCTTTAGTCTTATTCAAACAAAATCATTTTTTACAATGGAATCTTAAAAATAATCCCTCGTAAATGGCTCATGTTGTCGAGTGGGTATTACCAGAAATATGAAAAGGCGACAGGGAAAACGCCTTTCAATTTGGTTTAAACCTCTTGGAAGGTCCAGGTTCAAGATACTCTTCAGCCTCTGTGTCCATGTTCTCCTGTACTTCTTCAGCCTGGTCAATTTCCTTATCTGGAGGGCTGTTAGGATATACAAGCAGTCCATCTAGCTCATCGTCATGTAGTAGGTCATCGAGCTTGGCAGTATCCATGTCAACGATGATATCTGGCCGATTCTCGCAGGACTGTTCACTACATTGGCTACATACAATAGAGCACTTCAAGCCTGCTTTTCTGCAACAGCATGCATTGTCACATCCTTTCTTGCAGTTGCAGGAGATCATTTGCATGAGGTGGGAAGGGGCCGCATCCCTCGATATCATAAAGGCCGTGAGCTGTAAGAACCCACCCCCATTGTTAACAATTGATAACAACTTGTTTTATCCCTGACCAAAGAAGCATGACGTAGAATCACATCCACTAAAGGCATGGGTGAAGGGCTTGAGGTGACGGTAAGAAGATATCGAGGTGGTTGAATAGAGGACATCTGGTATTTTACCTCTTCCGCACTTCTGAAAGTAGATGTTACTGTGTTAGTAGGGACAGAGGATATGGTGAAAGCTCGTGTGTGAAGTTCTTCAGTTCTTCATCCGGCTGTGACACAGTGTTAGGGGGTCAACCGTCACCTGTCTCTTGCCAACAGTCACAGTATTCACAGAAGAAAGTGATACCACTTTATTCTTCCTTTTGAATTTGAAATTTTCGTAGTTTTCCCCTACAACCTTCAACATCGCTTCCTTACCCATATCTCTAGCCATGTGACAGTTGACCTCTTCCACTCCAACAAGTCCACTGCTTATAGACATGACGACATTCGTATTAGGGAATGGAGGGTGATGCAGCAACCAGTCGCAAAATGCGTTTGCATGTTAATGTAACCCGAACCGAATGTTTCATATACTAAATTTATACATTATTGAACTATTTGAGAGGTATTATTAAAGGTTTGATGCCAATTCTATAAGTTAATACTTGAAAAATAGCATGGGTTGAAGTTTTGACCAACTTTGGGGTGCGATATCTCGAAAACTATTAGACCATTAGTAACCATTTTGGTCTTAAATTGTAGCAAATTTAATGTACTCTTAAAATGAATTGACCAGGCTGAAGAAGAACAAAAGAACATGGACACAGAGGCTGAAGAGTATCTTGTACCTGGACCTTCCAAGGGGTTTAGACAAAATTGAAACGCGTTTTCCCTGTCGCCTTTTCATATTTCTGGTAATACCCACTTGACAACATGAACCATTTACGAGGGATTATTTTTAAGATTCCAATGTAAAAAATGAATTTGTTTGAATAAGACTAAAGGTTTTCTATTCTATTCAATTCTATTCTATTCTTATTTTGAACCTTTGAACTCAGTTCTATAGGTTAATACTTGAAAAATAGCATGGGTGTAAATTTAGACTAATTCTGAGGAGCGATATTTCGGAAACTATTAGACCTTAAGTAACCATTTTGGTCTTAAATTGTAGCAAATTTAATGTTCTTTCAAAATGAATATAATTATCTTTTTTGGAAAAGTGTTCCTTCATAGTCAAAATTGGCCAAATCTAAAAAAAAGCATATTTTCGGGGGTCTTACCGCTTTTTCGATGAACTCTGAGGAGCTATATCTCGGAAACTATTAGCCCTATAGTAATCATTTTGGTCTTAGATTGTAACAAACTTAATGTACTTTTGAAATGAATAGAATTGTCTTCTTTGAAAAAGTGCTCCTTCATGGTCAAAATTGGCCAAACCTAAAAAAAGTGCAAAATTTCGGCGGTTTTACCTCTTTTTTGCGGTGATCCGGAAGGTCGCGGAGGTCGAAAAATTGGATTTGGCATCTTGGTACTATCACATACAATATAAAAAAGTCTACTACCCCATTTCATGCAACTGATACCTCATACCCCATTTCAGGTTACTGAACGATATATTGAAAAATGCTTTCTCTATATACAACTGCTGCCCTATGCAGTTGACGACATTTTTCTTTCTTAGTTTCTCGGCAAGTATCCCAGGCAGATTAAATTCTGAAAATTTGATACAGGTACACTATAACTATTTACAGAATCATGATACTTTAGTTCACAGGGTAGTTTATCTTTAACGTCAAAAGAAGTTTTTTTTCTATTACTTGTTTACCTACAGCAATCTTTTCATTTTGGGGACGTTTAAAAAAGTACGAAATAGAACTATAAAACAACACGTTTGATGTTTTATTTATATATTTCCATTGCATTGAATTTGAAGATTTCGCAAGATAACTGTAATCTATAAAGGAATATTAAGGACGGGATACTTCTCTGGCCAATGGATGGTGCCCCAAATAGCAATGGTCCCAAAACTGGAGAAACCGCCATCAGATGTGGCCTCATACAGACCTATTAGTCGTTACCCGTCAATGGTTTGTAAAAAATTGTTCGCCATGCGAATGTCGCCGCTAATTGACGAAAATCAGCGAAAGCCCAACTAACAGTTTGGATTTCGTCGACAATACGCTACAATCGAACAAGTACATATACTTGCATCAAACATCAGGTTTGACCTGGAGACCAAAACATTCTGTTCAGCGGTATTCATAGACACAAGCCAAGCATTTGACAGGGCGTGGTATGTACGTATGTAGATCTACTCTACAATCTCAAGTGACATTTACCGTATACCTTCTTTCAAATCCTCACGTCATACCTCACTAAAAGATACTTTTTCGTGAAATATTCAGACTCCACTTCAGCCCTTCTATCCACAACATCTGGTGTCGCGCGACTGGTCCGACATTATACCTAATCTTCAACTAGAAACACGACAATAGCAACCTTCTTGGACTACATGGCAATACTGGCTTCCCATACTAATGCAGATATAGTTTTCAGAAACTTACAAACCACCTAAGCCTTTTTGAAAGATGATGGAACACGACGCATTAAAGCAAATATACAAAAACCAACACAGGCCACTTATACTACTAAAAAAACTACTTGCCCTCTAGTTCACCTTAACGGAAACTCACTACTCAAGAAGATTAGGTCAAATATCTAGGGTTCCACCTAGACAGACGTCTTACATGGTCAAAAAATAATTGATACATACCACGCCCTGTCAAATGCTTGGCTTGTGTCTATGAATACCGCTGAACAGAATGTTTTGGTCTCCAGGTCAAACCTGATTTTTGATGCAAGTACTTGTTCGATTGTAGCGTATTGTCGACGAAATCCAAACTGTTAGTTGGGCTTTCGCTGATTTTCGCCAATTAGCGGTGACATTCGCATGGCGAACAATTTTTTACAAACCATTGACGGGTAACGACTAATAGGTCTGTATGAGGGCACATCTGATGGCGGTTTCTCCGGTTTTGGGACCATTGCTATTTGGGCCACCTTCCATTGGCCAGAGAAGTATCCCGTCCTTAATATCCCTTTATAGATTACAGTTATCATGCGAAATCCCTCATATGAAAGTTCCTTTAGGAGTTTTCCAGTTATTACGTCGAAACCTGGGGACTTCTTCGAATTTATTTCAGTTTCGATGACCTTACTTCGCGCTTGAAGGAAGTCCCGTATGAATTTTTCTTCTTCAATGGTAAGAGAGGCGTAAACACGATATTTATGACGTTCTATAATGCAGCCAGTTGCTTTAGTTGATGTTAGGCAGTGGAAATAGTTCTGGAAATCTTGATTTCTCTGCTCATCTAATAATTTCTTAAACTCTTTGACGGCCCTATTAAACTACATTAAACTACGTTTTATCGCCCGGTACGCGAGTAAGTAATCTGTCATTACTTTCTAAGAGCTCGTTTTCTTGTATTTTTTCTCGGATACGTATGGAGCAATACTGTTTTGGATTATTGCGGTTTGTTTCTGGGGTTACGTCCCATGCTGCTCCCTAGATTGATTTTATTAAGTACTGGGCAGATTCGTAGATATCGTGTTTATTTTTTAGGAGAAGATTTACATTTAGTTTAAATTTTAAAACTGATAAAAACAGCTAATTACGTACTTCAAATTCAATGCAATGGAAATCTATAAATAAAACGTCAAACGTGTTGTTTTATAGTTCTATTTCGTACTTTTTTAAACGTCCCCAAAATGAAAAGATTGCTGTAGGTAAACAAGTAATAGAAAAAAAACTTCTTTTGTCGTTAAAGATAAACTACCCTGTGAACTAAAGTATCATGATTCTGTAAATAGTTATAGTGTACCTGTATCAAATTTTCAGAATTTAATCTGCCTGGGATACTTGCCGAGAAAATAAGAAAGAAAAATGTCGTCAACTGCATAGGGCTGCAGTTGTAACATATATAGAAAAAGCATTTTTCAATATAGGTAAGTCACGTTAAATCGGCGCTACTTTGACATCAGACCTCGCTGTTAAATTCTGGACGTACCTTATTGAAATACAGGCTAAGTTAAAAGAGAGAAATGAGCTTTAACTAAACCAAAGTAACAGTATGAAAAACAGTTGGCCGTTGTGGTCACTCGCCACAGTGGGCCGTTATGGTCATTTTGGCTGTTGTGGTCACGCTCCATAGTTGGCCGTTGTGGTCATTTTGGCCGTTGTGATCACTCACCCTAGTTGGCCGTTGTGGTCATTTTGGCCGTTGTGGTCACTCGCCACAGTTGGCCGTTATGGTCATTTTGGCTGTTGTGGTCACGCTCCATAGTTGGCCGTTGTGGTCATTTTGGCCGTTGTGGTCACTCACTCTAGTTGGCCGTTGTGGTCATTTTGGCCGTTGTTGTCATCGTCACCAGCGACGCCAATACATAAGCGTCGGTGGCCGTTGTGGTCAAAATGGCGGATGGGGTGGAGTTTCTAGTTGGCCGTTGTGGTCATGGTGGCCGTTATGGTCAAGTTTCGAGTTGGGCGATATGGTCAAATTGGCCGTTGTGGCTGTTGGCCGTTATGGTCACGGAGACCGTTGTGGTTATGACCACACCGAGGCTGGCAAGTTTGTTTGTATTATTGCTTTTAGAAAGAAAAGTTAGACGCAACATACTCTGCAGACTATTTTTCTGCATTTAATACACCCAATAATTAAATAAGTCATTTATTAAATTCATTGAAAAAAAATTTCATTTCAGATTTAATCTTTAAATGGAAATAGTAATCATTATGAACAAATAAATAACGGTAGGTAACCCAAAATAGTATATTAAGTGGAATTCTGTTATAAGTTGTAACCTCAAACTGATCACCGGGTGACGATCAGATGAGGGCTTTCCTACACAACTACTAAATGTTCTCAACTTTCATTGTATTATAAAAGCTCGCAATGAATTTAATTCTTACTTCTCAAGGCAGGCTTATAAAAATTGATAACTATAAGTACCAAATATTACAATCAAAACGTCTCTTTTTAAATTAATATTTAATAAAACTAACAATAAGAATAATTTATTAGAACAGATTTAGAATATCAATTATATTTATTATTCACTATGTGATGATGGATGATGAGGTCGTTCCCAACTTTATAGTCTTATAGACTTGAAATCTTTTGTAATGCCTTCAGTATTGAACCAATATAAAATGTTATATGTTTAAAATGGGGGCACGCCCCCTCGGGGGGTTGAAATCCCCATTTAGTACCCCTAATTTAATAACGCAACCAAATTGAGTGAAATTTATGTTGGGAGGGTTCTTGGAGTCGCTGATTATGAATCCAATGAGAAAATTGAAAAATTCAAAGTGGCGGACACCAAAATGGCGGTCCTAAAATAACGGCATTTGAGATTGAGAATGCGATTTACGCCGTTTCTATTAATTTTAGAGAAAAGCTCAAAGAGTCAAAAAGTGTTTAAAATGTGATTTTGCAAAGTAATACACCATTTTGGTTACCTTATTATGTAATCCTTTCTCTCTGCCCTAGTAGTAGAGTCAATTTTATTTTTTACTATCTAAAGATAGAGACTTGAAATCTTTTGTAATGCCTTCAGTACTGGACCAATATAAAATGTTATATGTACCAAATTTAGTGAAATTTATGTTGGGAGGGTTCTTGGAGTCGCTGATTATGAATCCAATGAGAAAATTGAAAAATTCAAAGTGGCGGACACCAAAATGGCGGTCCTAAAATAACGGCATTTGAGATTGAGAATGCGATTTACGCCGTTTCTATTGATTTTAGAGAAAAGCTCAAAGAGTCAAAAAGTGTTTAATATGTGATTTTGCAAAGTAATACACCATTTTGGTTACCTTATTATGTAATCCTTTCTCTCTGCCCTAGTAGTAGAGTAAATTTTTGCATTACGTTCTTAGTTTTTACTATCTAAAGATAGCGACTTGAAATCTTTTGTAATGCCTTCAGTACTGGACCAATATAAAATGTAATCTGTTTAAAATGGGGACACGCCCCCTCGGGGGGTTGAAACCCCCATTTTACACTCCCAATTTAATAACTCGGGAAGTTTTACATCAACTTGAGCGAAATTCATGTTGAAGGGTTTTTGGGGTTGCTGATTATGAATTCAATGAGAAAATTAAGAAATACAAAATTTTATATATATTTATACATATATATTTTTAAATATAGTTTATTTAGTAGGTACTTATTTATTATTTTATTATTATGTTGTGAACAATTTATAAATATGACTGATGACATAATGCAACACTATCATTAAAAACATTAAAAAGTATTTTATATTGGTACAATGCGAGGGTTGCGCTGAAAATTGTTATTAGCAAAAAGACCGTTGCATTTTTTAACAAACAATCTTTATTGTTTTTCAAAATAATCTCCATTCAGACTAATACACTTGTGCATTATTTGAAACCACTTTTTAAAACATTCGGAAGATTCATTTTCTGAAAGGTCCTCAAAAATTCTTTGAAATTCTGTAACTGCTGCATCTGCGTTGGAAAATCTTTTACTTCGCATCATTTATTTAACAGTTGGAAACAAAAAAAAGTCGCACGGCGCTAGATCTGGGCTATACGGCGGATGAGTTACCAATTGAACTTCCGTATCTTTCAAAAAATCCAATGTTCTGGCAGCAGTGTGGGAGGATGCGTTGTCATGATGGACTAAGATGTTACGCAAACCGGTCCTTTGTCGACCTGCCTGTAATTTTGCAAACATCTGTGGTAAAGCCACTTCGCAGTACCATTCAGAATTAACAGTTCTGCGATCTTTAAGTGGAATAACAGCAACAGGACCACATCGGCGGAAAAAACAGCAATCATTTTCTTCTTGAAGCTTCTGCCACGAATTACTTTTGTGGGCAAGTCTTCATCTTCGAATACCCAAACACTAGACTGCTGTTTAGTTTCAGGGTCGTAACTGTATACCCAAGATTCGTCACTAGTTACAATGTATGCCACTTGCCTGGAAGCTCCTCCGTCAAATTTTTGCAACATAAATTTACACCAGTCTATTCGAGCCTGTTTTTGACTTTCTGAGAGCAAATGCGATATCCAACGGCTTGCTGGCTTTCTTACTTCAAGATGTTTATGCCAAATGGTATTCACCGCAGAGGATTCAATCTTCACTTCCTACTGAATCTCCCTATAAGTAATATTTCGATTGGAATGAATCAAGCTTGCCACACGATCAACATTTTCTGAACAGGCAGCTTCTGCAGGTCTTGCTTCGTCTTCTAGCCGTTCTCGCCCTCGTCGAAATTCGCGGAACCAATGACTAACAGCGGATAATGGAGGGGCAGCAACGCCAAAATCTGCTATCAAATTTTCATGGCTTTGCTGGTATCCTAACTGTCTTTTATAGTCGTAGAAAATCATAGCTCTAAAGGCAGTTCGCGGAATGCTCATCTTAACTGAATTAAAAATGCACAACTACTTACCTTACAAAATTAACTACGTTTCACAAGAAATCGAAACGTTTGACAATTGTGGGTAACGAATGCCAACTAATGCGACATTCAATTGTTGCAATTGTTTCTAGCCAATTGAGCTTCCATGGCCTGCTACTAACTATTAACAGAGCATCCCTCGTATCAACATCCGTATGTCAGATGCGTTTGTTAATTCTTTGCTGGAACTTTTCGATCCTAAATTTATGATATTTGTGACGGTAGAAATTCCTTGATAGAAGCTCTTTTAGATCAGCAAGTGTATGTATATGTTGTATTATTAGCAACTACATGTTTCACTTGTGCCTATACCAATTCTATTGTAGTTAAATAAAATATCCTCGGTTGAAATGACCTTACCATAAAGCCAATCGATACTACCACTTTGTCAAACTTTATGTTGGCGATTTCTCAGATAGATAGATTAAGGTACGAGTTGCATACAAAGCTTTATGTTGGACTGCTATAATTAGTCTAATCAATTTAGAAAAAATAGCGGAAAGTTGAAGTAAGTCCATGGATTTTTGCATACGGTTTCCTTGCGGGTTATTAAACAACTCCTTAAAAGTCAACACCTGTAGGTGGTGAGCTCGAAGAAATAATGAGGATAAACCACGCCCCCTACCGGTTTTGTCGTTTTTCTCGGAAACCATTAGGGTTATCGAGATAAAGGAGGTTAGGTAAGATAAAGCTTATTTAAAGCCCTACCAAAAGTGTTCGAATTTTTTTCGTACTTCGCCTTCTTTCTGTGTTATCGAAGAAAGGAGATATGTCATACACGGATCAGCAATTTGCACCAGTAAATTTGCTCAAGGAACTTTCTGGCGTAACTTTTTATGGTCCCCTATTGCCATGAAGTAGCTAAGAAAAATTCGTTGAGAACCGGACGCGATCGTGGTATAGTCATCCTTTATCTTAGCATCTCTTCGGCAAAATCCATCAGGCGATATTATCGATATTCTTGATAGCAGTCGGCTGAAAAATTCGTATTGGCAAGTTAATTTTAGAAGAGTACCTGCACTACTGAATTTTTAAATCTAACCCAATATGCACAAGGTGTTTCGCCTTTTTTGATATCCTAATTTCCTTTATTTATAAGTTCTTGGTACTAATCATTACGCCTTAAAAGGAGAATTAACGGTACGTTTCAAGCAGTCTTTATGGAATGCTTCGTGTTTAGCTCTGATCAATCTTTTGCGAGAGTAACTAACGGATACACCAGACTTTAACTAGTTGATGAATATGACCTTAGACCAGCATTTCTGCCCAGGACAACTTAGTTTTAGCCCATGCTACTCGTCGTTTTGCAGATACTTGTCAGCGTTAACTATGCTGTTTATGAACTAAAATCTTCTTAATCCTCTAGATAACATACAGCCTCAAATCATTATGTCTTGAGGAAACTTAACATTAAGCAGTTTTGTTCTAGTTTTACTCTCGCAAAAGAGTAATCAGAGCTAAACAAGAAGCATTCCATAAATACTGCTTGAAACCTAATGTTAAGTTTCCTCAAGGCCTAATGATTTATACCTATATGTCAGCTGGAGGATTAGTAAGATTTGAGTTCATAGACGGCACAGTTAATGCTGAAAAGTCATTCACAATAATTATTGGTTGGTTAAATTTAAATGGCAGATTCACATACGGTTCATTACAAGCATTTAAAAAATAACTAGAATTAAATATTAAAAATACCAAGAGCGATATTAATCTTATATCTTTTTACACGGAAATATAGATTTTATATGCATTCTTTTTGGCCTAATAAATACCCTAAATATAGAATAGGGTTGAAATCCCCATTTTGTACCCCTAATTTAATAACGCAACCAAATTGAGTGAAATTTATGTTGGGAGGGTTCTTGGAGTCGCTGATTATGAATCCAATGAGAAAATTGAAAAATTCAAAGTGGCGGACACCAAAATGGCGGTCCTAAAATAACGGCATTTGAGATTGAGAATGCGATTTACGCCGTTTCTATTAATTTTAGAGAAAAGCTCAAAGAGTCAAAAAGTGTTTAAAATGTGATTTTGCAAAGTAATACACCATTTTGGTTACCTTATTATGTAATCCTTTCTCTCTGCCCTAGTAGTAGAGTCAATTTTTGCATTAAGTTCTTATTTTTTACTATCTAAAGATAGAGACTTGAAATCTTTTGTAATGCCTTCAGTACTGGACCAATATAAAATGTTATATGTACCAAATTGAGTGAAATTTATGTTGGGAGGGTTCTTGGAGTCGCTGATTATGAATCCAATGAGAAAATTGAAAAATTCAAAGTGGCGGACACCAAAATGGCGGTCCTAAAATAACGGCATTTGAGATTGAGAATGCGATTTACGCCGTTTCTATTGATTTTAGAGAAAAGCTCAAAGAGTCAAAAAGTGTTTAATATGTGATTTTGCAAAGTAATACACCATTTTGGTTACCTTATTATGTAATCCTTTCTCTCTGCCCTAGTAGTAGAGTAAATTTTTGCATTACGTTCTTAGTTTTTACTATCTTATTATTATTATCAACCAATATTATCTTAATTATTGGTTGGTTAAATTTAAATGGCAGATTCACATACGGTTCATTACAAGCATTTAAAAAATAACTAGAATTAAATATTAAAAATACCAAGAGCGATATTAATCTTATATCTTTTTACACGGAAATATAGATTTTATATGCATTCTTTTTGGCCTAATAAATACCCTAAATATAGAATAACCACTTTTCTTTGCTACAAGCCAAGATCGGTTTAGGTAGGAAGATAAATACATATATTCTTTTTAACACGTACCGTAAGGAAATTACAGACAAATTTTTAAATTTAATTAAAAATGAGATGGAACAAACTCAGCATTTTAAATTAGGCGACAATATTTACTGATTTTACTAGCATTTTCAGAATAATTAACATATTATACAGATTTACATCTATAATTATTAGTGAAACTAATCTAACTATTAATAATAATTAATTATTAGGAGTAATACATTTAGATTTTAAAGTAAAGTATGTGGTACTTAGCTATCAATTCACTAATCTGTCCCACTAATAGCAGGCTGTTAATATTACTAGCACAATTACCATTAAAATGATGAGAAACACCAGAATCTTAATCAATAGTTAAATCTAATTTTTCGTCTAAATTTAATTGATCTAAGCGGTCAAGCATTCGTTTAAACATTCTAGAAGGCAATGGAACAGCCAACAGGAAATAGTTAAGTTAGGGAGCCAGTAAATAATCCAAATAGTCTGGAGAAATAGTCTTACGAAGAAAACAGAACAGACATTTTTTATAGAAAAATTAATTATCTATCTATTTTATTTAAACAATTTTTTTGTTAAATTAATATTTTAAGAGTTATTACATTGCAATGTTTTCCTGTTTCAGTGAGATGTTAGCCGTTTGCGAATTATTTAGCAAAACTAAAAAGTGAAAACTTTGCTGTGTAATAACTCTTAAAACATTAATTTGCAAGCAATTAAAAAATTGTTTTAATAAAAAAGATAGATAATTTATTTTTCTACAAAAAAGTCTGTTATATTTTTTTTCGTAGAACCAACCGTTCTCGAGATGTTTTCAAAAACGGGTTTGTTAAAATGGCTACGGAAGCATACCCGTCTCCGCCACATCAAATTAGTTTTATACTGACGACCGACCAACTAACAAATTCCAATAATAGAATAGCATGCCTTTTTGCTGATGATAATGAAAGCAAATGATGGCAACAGCGCCGGTCCTCATGTTATACTTAAAACCTGTGTATAATTTGATATTGGGGCTCACTTTGCGATTAAATCGTATCTAATTATATGGTCCTCACGTCGTCAGTAGTATAGTGTAGCCTCACTTGGTATTATTATACACAGCAAATAAAACTTTTTTAAATTCAAAGAAATCTGTGTATATTTGCGAGATACATAACTAGAACAAGTAAACAAGTGATGACAAAAAAATTTGCAAAGCTGTGACCATTTATAAGGGTGGTCCTCATTAACTATGGTTCATGATATGTCCTCACTTTGATAAGTGGCCGTAAATATATATATATATATATATATATATATATATATATATATATATATATATATATATATATATATATATATATATATATATATATATATATATATATATATATATATATATATATATATATATATATATATATATATATATATATATATATATATATATATATATATATATATATATATATATATATATATATATATATATATATATATATATATATATATATATATATATATATATATATATATATATATATATAATGATCCTTAATTAAGTTCTCATTTGTCACATAATTATACATACATACATAATCTTTAACCCCTTATACCTTTCGGTGTTCAAGTGCCGGGCGCACCGATCCGCAGAGTGGATATGTGGGTGTGAGACGAGGCAGCGGAGCCATTGTAGGCAAGTACACTGCACTTGTGGTTTACCCATCCGAGTACTTTCCGGAGCAAACTCGACTTAACTGTGTTAAGCGATATAATCCACTATAACCACCCTGCCGGCTGACGATTTTATACATACATTAGGGTGTTCCTTATTTGCATGTGATATTTTTGTTTTTCGAATTTACTAGCTCTCACCACCTAAAAAGTTTACATATTGTATAAGTACACTACACAAGAAATTTCATTGACTTAACTTAAGTCCTTCCCGTGCCGACAGGCGCTTAGATTGTGAAAAACAGGTTAGAAAACCATGTTTTTCACAATTTAAGCGCAACTGTGAATAGATCTGATACCATAAAGATCAATTTATGGCACTCTGAGTTTCTTATTTTTCTCAAAGTGTGAACACCGTCAGTTACATTATTTGTAAGCTGATGATAAGCTGAGGCTTATCTGAGGTAACTAAGAACCTTGTTTATTTTTCATAGTACACAGCAACATATTATTTACGTAACTGAGAGTAACAATGCCTACATTATTATGTAGCAGCTAAGTAAAATTCAAGTCATCTGGAGAGCGTTATGTCCGCCTCATTATGCATCTGTTATTTACGTAAATTCTATATCACTGTTAATACATATGAGATATGTAAAATACAATCTGTATTACAAACATACACAAAGCGCCGTATATTTTACGTTTATTTAATTATGAGCATGTTTTATCATATATAAAATCGATACATTGCAGTTCCACGCAAATTCTTAGGCGGCGATCCACTTCCTACCTGTAATCCTGAACTTACCTGTAATCCCTTTGCAACAGGATTTTTAAGTTAAAGCAACTGTTTTCAAATTTTCCACTTTCTATAGGATAACTTATTTCTTTAAACTAGTAATAGATTCCTGTAATAGTAAAATTAGAAGAAAAAGAACAACTCAAAACATTTTTATATATTTTGTTTATAAAAAAAGGAAAATATATAGTTATTAATTAATAACTTATTATAAAAAAAAAATCAGTATTATATTATTACATAGCATGCAATATAACAAAATAGGAAAAAATCAAAAGCTATGTATAAACAACATTAATTCCAACATTAACAAAATTCCAACTGATTTAAGATTATTCCTGGTTTTTTAACAAATTATGCCATTCGGTTTTAGGTCATTCAACTTGTCTCGATTCCTATTAAATGATATGACGCGTACCTACATTGCTGAAATTTGCTGAATCTACCTTTTTATGGTATTAATTTACAGCGGCCTAATATATTTTGCCTTGAAACGTTTTAATAAACAATAAATACGTTTAATCAGTTATCGTCATTTTAAAAATACGTTTTACTTCATAATAAAATATGAATTCACTGGATATTAAATTCGTCGCGGCTGTTTATTCCACTTCCGAGATGTTTCCGACACAGAAATAAAACTGGTTATTGCATTTTAATATTTATATTCAACATACACATAAAACAAACAATGGGCGACCACGATTTCACACGTCTGCACGATCAGGTGGTACACGCGCTATTAATGTTTTCCCCTGCACTTTGCAAACAAATTAGTGGTTAAATAGTTATATATTTAACTAGTAAAAAGTGTGACGTAAAATACAAATCACATTATTAATGTCGCATATATGTAAATCTGAAGCCACACCATATTCTACATTAACTATTTCATATCGAAATATATAGCACATGTCACATCACCAAATTTACATGTGGGGTATGTAAATTGTTTACTGGGTACCTACAAGTTGCTCCCAGCTTTTATTATGGATAGTGCTGCTGATATCTACTTGTTGTGCTACTGCGCAATCTTTTGAGTAATACAAACTTTCTTTCTGGAAGCTCAAATTTAAATGCAATGCTCCTTTCATAATAAGCAGGTCTCCTTTTTTACTGCTTATTTGTCTGTGGGACGTTTGGAGTTCTGCTATCCCTGCCTGCAAAGAAGCCTGACTAAAGGACATACCAATCTAGTCTGAGATTGGAAGCATAAGGGGCGTTTCCATTTTTAGATTCTAACCCATATAGAATTTTCCAAACTGACCAATATTTGCTTAACATTGGCACCGTTATTTCCAATCTTGGCAACCAATATTGGAACAGTGTTGAAATAATAATACTGGCAAGTACTTGGGTCATTTTACATAACCAATAATGGTTCAATATTGTTAATATGGTGGTATCACTCTGGTCTCATACTGGCACAATATTGACCGTATATTGGTTGCACCCGGTGTATAAATGATCATTAATATATTTTTTAATTATATCGTATTATACACCACCGAGAAGAATAATTCGAAAAATTAATAAGCCGTTAAAATAACGATGAAGAGTATTAACATGACACGGATATAACTTTTACGAACCATTTTTCTCAGTGTATAAATACAATATAATTAAAACATATACTAACTATCATTATTATACACTGGTGTGCAACCGATATCCAGACAATATTGTGCCAGTATGAGACCAGAATTATACCAATATATTAACATTATTGAGTTAATATTGGCTAATTACACACAGAAAATAGTACCTTGATTCAAGAAAAACTATGTTGTACGATTTTTTTGATTTTAAGAAATCATTGTGTTTAATCAACCAAGTTCTTATAACAATTAATACATTCAGTCGGTGAATCATCCCGGGGTTCTTTGCCTGGCACTCTCCGCTGTCAAGCAAATGATTCACTGATTTCAAGAAATGAGGAAGAGTTTATCGATAAGCTCCTTCAGCAATGTGATGTAATAGAGATACTTATGCTATTTAAATTTCTTCACACGGATTCTGTATTTCTGTGCCAAAATTGTACCACTCCTCTACTTTGCTTATGAAAAAAAAGGTAAACCTATGTCTGCTGTGAGTGATGTGCATGAGTGTGTGCTTTTCACACGATTATTGCTATAAGGGCGAGAGGTGATTGTGAACGTCACTGGAAGTAAGCACGACGCCGTCATCCTCTTAACATTCTTGACGTGATGACCGCTGAAGGCTTCCCAACCTTGTGATGAGTAGTGTACCTTGTGCGTACTAGTGGATGATAGCGATCGAGCTGCTGTACTTTTACTTTTAATAGTTGATCCATTCTGCTTTTTATTTCATCCCATTTGAAAATCACCGCTTCGTTGTCTGAGTCAAATGCCTGCTCAATTTCATTGTAATAACTGCAGCCTTTCCTTGAAAATGTAGGATAGAGAGTCTAGAGACCTTCCAAGTCGTTTTCAGCTTCCACCAGTTGTCACTTCAACTCGTGTGCAGTTATTTGCTTAAATACTCCGTTCAATTAATTTGTCTTAAAATATGACTACTAACTCTTGCAACATCACTTGCGTTTAGATTTCTGCCGCCGTCTTCTGCAAGGTAACGGTCTACTAATATTAGAATCCTTTTTAAACTAAATCATCACAATGTGACGTTCCCAATTTTTATTTAATCCTCTTGATTCTTTGGAGTCATGTTTCCTAAAATAAAAAAAAAGAAAAGGAATTGTCTTTATTGTATGATGTGCCTACCTAACTAACTTTAATTATTTTTGTTCTTTAAATTACTATTCGGATTTTTCCTGTAGGGGTGTTTTCTGATATTTTCCCCTGAGTATTTTTGTTATCTTATTATAAACATTGTCAGCCATTTCTACTTTCTTTTTATCTTTCGGTGTAAAAGTTTTACCAACTATGTGTAGGAGGAATTCTAATCTCTTTTTGATAATGAGAAGACATTTTAAATTTTTCAAGCTGTTTTCTTACTGAACCTTTGGCCCAAGAACATCTAGGTAATTATGTTTGCTAATGTTTTGAATTTTTCTAATTCTCTTTGATTTTCATTTGAGATTTATACCTACTTTTGCTTGGGGATAATTTATTATTTTATTTTTAGGCCTCTCTCCATATACCCCACATTTTTCACCTTAATGGATGAGGGTTTTTCTAATTTTATTGAGATTTACTTGGCTAATCTTATTGGCTTGCATCATGGGAATGGTTGCTTTGGTATAAGAAAGTTTTAAAAGAATGGTATTTTTTATCCTGCTATTTGGGATTTCCATGTGAGAATCTTACCCTCCGGTGATGGTGGTTTAAATCATTGAAGACACCTGTAGGCCACAGCACTGTCTCGCAACCAGGAGTTGATTGTTCCTGCCTTTTAATCCTAGAAGCTGGTTATTGTCAACTATATTTTATCCTGCTATTTGGGATTATGATGTGATAATCTTACCCTCCGGTAAAGGTGGCTTTAACTCTATGAAGACACCCGTAGACCACATTATCTCACAGCGAGGAGTTAAGTGTTCATGCCGTTTAATTATAGTAGCTGGTTTTGTCAGCATTCGACATCTTTGGTACTATATTAATTTGGTAAATTTTGAGAGTTTGTAACTGTAAGTATTACAGAAGTGTTTTCCCTTCTTATTATCCTTATTCCTAATTAAAGTTAATTACTTACCTTCGTTGTGATCAAATCTTTAATAAGTTGTACTGGTGGTACTTGTAGATTTTTGCTTTGGTATTAATATTGCTGGTACGGCGCCTGATTAAGCAAACCTGCCTGAAACTATTACAGGTTATTTTTATGATCTTTTTACATTATTATTCTTATTTATTGGTAAAGATTTAAGGTTAGGAATTGAGTTTATGTATACTTACCCGATATTTGTTTCCTACCTCACCTCTCACAGTTTCCAACAATTTTATTTATTATTTTTGCACACTCCTGTTCACTGCAAGTTTCACTTAATTATATATTTTTGTAATTTGATTTGTTGTATACAAAAAAGAACTTTCAATATTGACATTTTTGTTATCGATTATTTATCAGAAAATCTTGTAGTACATTTGTTATACTGGCTGTTAGTTATATCTGTGGTCATTTTTCATACCATATTGTGGCTATTTATTCTTATTATTATAGTAGGGTGTTTGTTTAGCCCTTGGTGACTATTTCTTTTTATTAAATTTTTGTACCTTTTGTTATTTACTTATTGACGGAGAGCCAGCAACGTATTTCGTTATACTACCCCAAAATTACTAAGAGGGTGAGAAATAAGATTCAATTTATTTAAAGTAACAGTCATGAAATTTCATGGGGTTACTTTCGATAGTATTCTTTATTTATAAAAAATATTGCCAGAACATTTCCTCCCCTTCTAAATGTTGCCAACACGCTGTAAATGTTGATTTAAAAAAGTGACATTTTTGTTATTTTAAAAGTCTTGAAATTTTGACACCGCGGCCTGCGGGTTAGAGAGAGAATCTTATTTCTCACCCTCTTAGTGTTGAAATGACAACTCAAAATACGTTGCTGGCTCTTGGTCTATTATTTGTATATTTGTTATTACTACTGTTACTATTTACATTTATATTACATTATTGAATCTTAATATTAATTATACGTTTTACATGATCGTGTTGTGTTTTTGTTATGATAGTGTGTATTTGGCCATTCCCCTTCTTTCTAGGTTTCTAGAATGGCGCCCAGGCAGCAAATCGTTCTTTTTTATGAGCTATCACCGACGAACCAACCTACCAGCTCTCCTTTTAACCTTGAGCACCGTAAGCATTAATATTGTACATCCTGGCTACTAGGATGGCACAACAATAAGAGTAAAATCCGCTAGGATGAACTAGATAGTTCAGCAATATGACGGCCCGTCAGTCATGTTTATGAGACAATAGCTTGTTAGTTTCCTATGCATTAAACAATATTTGTGAACTAAGAGGACATAAATTGGAAAAGACAATGATTTGCATATTGATAATGAACTGTACAAACTCTACGGTTTTTGTTTTTTTTTAGTAATAATCGTTCCATCTTTTACATCCGATTATTATCGTCATAACAACTATAACAAACATAACCTTCTTCTATTTTATTGCTGTCAAAAAAAATATTTTTTTGATTATTGTGTATTTTCTATTTTTACAAGTTGAAATAAAAAGGGTACATAAAGCTAAAGTAGGGCTTACTGCATCTAGGGCAATTTATCTATCTATGTATACACGTCGTCGTCTAACCGTGTGTTAGAGTTGAGATTTTGAGAACCCGGACATAATTGATAAGCTTCAACCATGAGACTCAGTACAGCTATGATGAAACTAGTTTTATTTATTTTTAATACATTATTTGCTGTAAGTAAAATTTGTAATTAACAGAAAAAGATTAAAATTAATCTTATTCTTTTTTTCTCTGGAGGTATCTGGAGTAATACTGATTGCAGTTGGTATAGTGATAATAGTAGGTTTTGGAAATATAAAGCATTTTATGGATGCAGATATGTATACGGCTTGTTATGTTTTGATCGCTGTTGGTCTGACAGTATTTATAATAGCATTTATTGGAACTTATGGAGCCCTAGCGGAGCGCCCTTGTGTACTCATTATAGTAAGTTCGAAAGAGTATTTTTTATCTTTGCTCTATTTTCAATGTCGGCCTACCTTTTACGCCTTAAAACTTTAACTACTAAAGACTAACCTTCGAACTCAAACATAGTGCAGATGACGACAATCTTTCGGAGTTTAAAAGATGCGGTTTAGAGAGGTTGAACGTTTTCCAGCTACAGGAAGTCAAAATCCATTTTGCAGGTTTTATACTTTTATGATGATGTCTCAGCTTCTGTAACAGCATTACAAAAGATTCCTGCATCTCAACCAGTAATATTTTCATGTAGGTTGTGAAACCTCTAGGCAACCAAAATATCAAAACTATAATTCGAAAGCCACTATTGTGAAAAGTTGTGATGGGAATATCAGAAATTGTTTAGGTTGAAGATGAAGAAGAATGGGCGACATCTAATTGATAGTGTTATAATAAAATGGGAAACTGTGAAGGTATGGGATATCAGTGAAGGTATTCCGAATGCATATGGTAGAAGTACTATTCACACCGAAGTACTACATAATGTATCCTACAAATGATATGGAATGGCACGTTTAGCGTGTTTATCGCTACCATAATTTTGTACTTAAGTGCTGTTTAATGTCCTTCATCCTTGTTTCAGTTCGCAGTCCTCCTTATGGTTATTTTCGCAGCCGAAATAGTAGCTGGTCGTAAAGTAATGAAGCATAAAGGTCATTTGGAAGATGCCTTACTGAACAAATTAAATGCGTCTATGGCTAGGTATGGCGAGAACGACACAGAAACAACAGCTTGGGATGGGATGCAGTACACAGTAAGTACATTTTGTTAAAACACGAAAAGTGTTAGCGTTTCTCGAAATACCAGACACATTAAGGCGTTTTAAACCTTTGTACTCGATATTACCTTAGATTTCTCATTCCAACTTAAAAACATGATCCGATCTGAGTTTACTATGGTCTAGTGATCTTCGATTTGCAGATGCCAATTCCAATTTTTTTAAATTTCTTTTTAGCTCAAGTGCTGTGGCGCCAATCGGAAAGCAGACTGGACAACAATAAAAAAGGAAATTCCATACAGCTGTTGTGATCATTCAAAATCTTCCAAATTCATATCAGTTTTAACACAGCTTACTGCCAAAGAAGGTCCAAAGTGTATAAATTATTATGAAAGAGGATGTTACGATAAAATAAAGTCGATAGTTTTAAGTAAATCGAAAACCGTGTATGGGATTGGAATTGCAACTGGTGTTCTTCAAGTAAGTTCATTTTACATACGAAATAGTACATACGAAAACTGCAAACAACATTTAGCATCGATAATAATAATCTTTTAGATTGCTGGAATCCTATTATCATGTTTACTAGCTGCTTCACTACGCTGAAGATGGAGATTCTTAACAAAGAAAGTACATTTAGTATAGAAAAGTAGTAAGGTAATTAGAAAAACAAATGGTAGTATTGTATTTAAATTGAATATACATGAATAATAATAATAATAATAATAATCGATACACGCTTTTTCGTTTCTAGATTAATTTATGATCGTCTAATATTCTAATAATATTAAGAACGTTTTCAAAAAAGTTCAGGATCAATGCCGGTCTTAGCCCTCTTGGCACTCTCAGGCAGAGTCCTTCAGAGCGCCCTTATTAACTTTAGAAAGTTACTGTTATTGAATGATTTTATCAATTTCGGGGTCTCAAACAGCCTAGCGCCCTCGGGCACCTCGCACCCCCCAAAGGCCGGCACTGTTCAGGATGCATGCATGCAATTGGTCAAAGCAATCGCTTGAATGCTGTGTAAGTTTACCACTCATTTCCATACTCCAATAGCTTTTCAAACTTTAACACAATGGACAACAAAGATGAAAACGTTGCAAATAAAAATTGAAACAGAATTGAAGGTAATGGAAGACTCTAACATTAAAACCGAGATGACTAGTGAAATTTGGAGAGAAACCGTTCGATAACATTCATATTTCAGAAATTCACAGACAAATCACTAAGGATCGCAAATTTTACAGATCTAATATAAATACCAACAAATTCTTTCTTAGGAAAGTGATTTTAGAAACAAATACCTATTCCATTGACCACAAACAATTTGTATGCAATATATGTAATTGTAATTAAAAATTTGAGTTAACGTGTCTTCTAAATAGACCATACTCACTCAGTGGTGAAAAGCCATTTAAATGTAATATAGTTATGTATGGGGTTATAAATGTCTACGAATCCATATGTTCACAAAAACACAAATATGTTCATTCATAGCGGTGAAAAATCATTTGAATATAGTATATAATGTAATATAAAAGATGCTCTTAAAAGACACATGTCCACTCGTCGTAGCAAAAAGCCATATGTTTATGTCATTGTCGAGACCGACTGCTTAACGTACCCATCTGACAGCACGGCGAAGTGTACTGAGGCTTTATCGTTGAGATAGTACAGACGACATAATACCTTGGTTTTGACCAATGTGTATGGCTATAAATCAGATTAAAGGTACTTAATTCTTTTTTGCTCTTGTTGAACAATTATTATCTACTGCTCGACGGTAACTTCTAACACCAAGAAGAAAGCATCTTTCCAATGAGACGTTTGAAACATTATTAATAAGAAAAACTCAAATATTTTATTTTATGCGTTTACTTATGTTTTTACCATTAATATTAAACTTATGTATTTTTCTTTCTTTCTTTTCTTATGATCGGAGGAGTTAACCTTGATAGGATACTGAATCTAACCTTATCGCACACGTACAACATTATACTTTCCTCTAACTTATGAAGTCGCGTAGAAGGTTATATACTAAAACTGGAAATACTAAGGTTATGTATTGCTGCGGATCTTAATCTCAAGATTTTGAAAATTTAAAAATTGTTATTTATAAATGTTACCTTTGAAATAAATAAACAACTTCTCTTTGTTAAAAATGGATGTGTATAAATCAATTTGAGTGTCATGTATTGCACAATGCGTATGTACTTTTAAGAAAATTGCTCTCAACAACTTGATATTCGAGAACGTATAATTTTGGCACTAAGTTTGAAAATTCACTTGATACAGCTGTAAAATTACCATTTGTTCCACCTACAATGCAGCGGCACAACGAGATCTGCACCGTGTATATTATCAGGTCCAACCTGACTGGCAAAATGTATAAATCCACAACAGTGGGGGTGGACCTTAAATAACGATTACTTGGAGCCCGTCACGACATTATTACCACCTGCACCGGACAGTATTCTTAATTTTTTTGTAATTGTACAAAATGCAATAAAACACGATTATTTTGCTCCATTATTTGCGGCAATTGTCATGAACAATCAAGTCTTAATGCTGCGCCTGAAGCTGTCGTTGATTCTTCCGATAATTATTCCACTGAGCATGATGAGGCCAATCCTTTTGATCTGTTGATAACAAATATAAGTGAAGATGATAAATATGGCGAGGATGAAGAACTCAAAGAGGATAAGAACGAAATACAGATACATGAAATTGACAAAGGCGACGAGGGGTAAACATGTAAAAAAACGCACCTGATGCAGAAACGGATACAACGTACATTATACACCTTTTTGCTGTATATCTCGGAAACGTTTCGCTGTACATAAAAAAATAAATATAATCTTTTTGTAGGAAATATTCTATTTTTATACTAACCTTAATTGACCACCTCCGAGCCATAGGAAGTGAGATATTCTCAAAACAACTAATTTTTTAACCTTTTGATTTTATTATCTTCTAATACTGGGGCGATCTCAGTCTCGATTTTTAATATATTGTTTAAAACAACAAACTCAAGCGATTAAAATAAAAATAAATTAGTTCCGATTTTTTTGGAACGTACGCCATATTTATGTCTGTGTTTAACAAAGATATCTGATTATTATCGCCATAACAACGAGAACAAACATAACCTTTTATTTTATTGCTGTCAAAAAAATATTTTTTTTTAATACTGTGCATTTTGAATATTGTGTTTTTTATATTTTTACAAATGGCTCACCAGAACTAAAAAGTTTACATAAAGATTACAGAGCGTGTGCGAGGGTTGAGATTTTAAAAAGCTGGTCATCATTGATAAGCTTTAACCATGGGAGTCAGTACAGCTTTGATGAAACTAATTTTATTTATCTATAATACAGTATTAGCTGTAAGTGAAGTTTGTAATTATTAACAGAAACAATTAAAATTAAATTAATTTTTTTCTCTATAAGGTTTCCGGAATAATACTGATTGGAGTTGGTGCAATGATAGTAGTAGCTTTTCGAGATGTACAGTATTTTATGGATAAAAATATGCATATAGCTTGTTATATTTTGATTGGTGTTGGTCTGGGAATATTTACAATTGCATTTATTGGAACTTATGGAGCCTTAACAGAACGACCATGTACACTCATTGTAGTAAGTTCGAAAAAGTACTGTTTATCTTTGCTCTATTTTAATGTTGGCTTATCTTTTACAACTTAGAAATACTAAAGACTAACCTTCGAACACAAAAATAGCGCGCAAAGGCTGACGGATTACCCGAAGTTTTATATAGAATTATACAGTTCTAGTGTTTAACATTTCTGAGATGTCGGTGGCTTAAGATTTTAAGGGGCTTAAGAAATTCAGTCGAAACTGATTCAGTGATACGAAACGTCCAGCGATACGTTCAGACTCAAGACGTTAGTCTCAAGGTTGTTTAGAATAATAGTTTTAAGTTACAAATATGGTTGCACAGTTTTATTGACCCATGGTTTTATTGCTTTTAATGGCGTGGTTTCAGAAACCCGGAACTTTAAAAATTCAAAAGTTTCAAACATTCAAAACATTAAATATTTAGAATTTAAGGCTTGCCCTTCAGTGTAGTTAAAAGTTCCCGGAAAATGTAATCTTTTCGGGGCTTTTTTTATAAATTAAATTCCAGAAAATGTACTAAACGACTTCTTATATAAATATACACTAGGCAGTAATTATATTTTCTGAAAATTTGGTTCACATAGTTAAAAAAAGTTGATTTAGAAAAAAGTCTTTATATAATTGTTTTTGTCAACGGGTAGTAGAGCCAGGAGTGTTGTTTAAGTTTGTTCTGCAAAAATGTTATTTTTTGTACTAGGCTATTTTTATCAATTTGTTTAAAAGTTATTAAAATAAAAATGGAAAAATAGGTAGTTCAAAATGTATTTCACTTTTCCCCAGTTCAATTTTACTTTAGTGTTTAACCTAAAATTCTTCTTAAAAGGCTTTTCCCGATTGTGTTAATATCAGTTTTGCAGTCCAAATATGGTTGTGTTTGTGGGCATACCTTTTTATTGGTTATTCGCTATTTAGTGATGTTACCCAGGCTTTCTGATTGGTAAATAAGGCCTTTCGTAGCAACGAGTGCGCATGCTCAGTTGTTGAAACTGCATAGTTACCTAAACGGTTCATAGAGCGCGTTTGAGTCAAAAAAATGATCTGGCAACATTGTCCAGCAGGACATCGTCAACTGTCATTTGAAACAAACACAACAACAAAAAGATGGCTACTTCCTTGCCTTTTTATAGTGTTACTTTAAATGAAAATGACGTGCCTGGTGCTTCATTGGGAAATAAGAGACCATCAGAACTGACAAAATTGCAGCTTCAACGGTTTTTAAAGTGTAGAAATGTTTGTACAAGGGGAAATAAAAACGAACTGATTGTGAGGTTAGTATAAAATTGTTGCTTCTTATTAAACATTACTAATGAACATTTTTCTTATGTAACTGCCGAGAATCGCGAATTACTAATGCATGTGCAAGAGCAAGTGCAATATTATTTTTATTATTTTCACCGTTTTCACCATTTAACCTAATACGTTTGACAGTTGTCAGTTAATCGCAATCGCCAATGTTGCCACATTTCTGCAAACATTCATAAAACTCACTTTCGCGCGGCGCATGCGCCACTAATATTTCTGTAACGAAAGGCCCTATTCGGGTTTATCACTATTTCCAAAAACTTTTGATTAAGATAACCATTCTTTCTCCCTTTTATTGTTCAGTTAAACTTAAGT
Source organism: Agrypnus murinus (assembly GCA_929113105.1). Lineage (NCBI taxonomy): Eukaryota > Metazoa > Arthropoda > Insecta > Coleoptera > Elateridae > Agrypnus > Agrypnus murinus. Next base: position 12,452,425 of record OV816027.1, read on the forward strand.
TATCTTGTGTGTAGTAAGATTTCTTTCATGCAAGAAGTTTTGTAAATTTCTCTCTTTTCAAGTTTTTTTTATGAATGAAATCAAATAATTCCTTGTGATTAATTAGTTTCACGAAGGTGATAGTTATAATCACAGTAACCCAACTTGTTGATCTTTAATCCCTACTAAGCTACACTTATAAACTAATTTATTCATTATGGTTATCTCTAACAATTTCTTGTTTTGTAGAAATATCTTCCAACTATACAAGAGGCAATAAACATCCCTCTGAGCCTCTATTTTTTTAAGCCGACGAACTCATTCTTCTGGTAGGCCATAGTTTATACGTTGTGAAACTGTTAGATTAAGGCAGAATTCCTTTCTAGGCTTTTTAGCTTTGGTTTTACGCTTCGTTCTTACATTACCTACATCTCTCACCATCTTACTGGAACGTCTCCTCCGAAGCGTTGGGTACTTTTATCCACCATCTTTGGAGTCGCAACTAAAAGGTCAAGTGCATTATCAAATCCAAGATACATACAACAAGAAGACAAAATAATACACAACACTCTTTCAACACACAGAATTCCCACCTATGTTTAACTACACAAACATTTCTTTTCTTTGTTTCGTTTTTTCAGGTTATGTAGTAAAGATGAACTTTACCTTTTGTTTTGATAATTCTTTCTGGCGCAGTTGCCAGTTGTAATCTGATTTACCTTTTCTACAGAGAGCGCAATTAATGCACATTTCTGTCAAACTCATTAATTAATTAATTTGATTCTTTGATCATGTTTAATTTTAATATTTTAAGAACTGCATAAAAAAATCATTGATTTCGACTAACTATTTATATTGTTATTTGAGAATTTATCATTTTTTGTGTGAGCTATTATAATTTCTTTTTTTTTCTTGATAATTTAATTTATTTTGATATTAATCTTTTACTGTTTATTATTTGCGTTCTGTTGAATAAATCACTTTCTGTTTTTTTTGTATCGTGTGTATTTTATTTCTTTATTGCTTGTGCTGAGTTCAAACGGCCGTTGTTATCGTAAATTAGACGTTTGGTGGATCCAAACATTCAGTAAGTTTCAGGTTAATGTTTTGTGTAATAAATTTTAATATAGCTGAACACTTCTTATTGACACCGCCAGTTAGCCGGTTAGGATGTTCCCTACCAGCAATAAAAAACAAAACTCCGCTTTCCAGAGAGTACCCCATTACAACAACGGAAACTTGAATGAGGTTGATATTTCTAACTGTTCATTGGTCCCTTTCAGGGAACAAGTTATATCATTTAGTGTCAGAAGACAAGATGAATAACATTAGTATATATTCGTATTTTTTGTAAAGATTATATTTCACGAAGTAGTAGCTATAGTTTTCATTATTTTTTTGTAGTAATGTGTTCTGTTTCTAGTAACATAACACGTTTTTCTACTTCATGTAAATTAGCAACTCCTATTATTGGGACCTTGTCCTGTTGGGTGTCGTTCCCACCACAATTTTGTACTTAAAAGTGTCTTTTAATATCCCTCTTTGTTTCAGTACGCAGTCCTTCTCGTAGCTATGTTCGTAGCGGCAATGACAGTTGGTCATAAAGTAATGCAGTATTCAAGCCATTTCGAAAAGCTCTTTCTAGACGGATTGTATGCGTCTATGCGTAGGTATGGTAAGGACGACATGGAAACAACAGCTTGGGATATGATGCAATATGCAGTAAGTACATTTTATTAAAAAACGAAAAGTGTTAGCGTTACCCAAAATAGCAGCTGCATTAGGGCGTTTTAATAATTTTTAATGCAATTTTTAACGTCATGATAAAAGGAAGAAAATACATATTTAGTCTGCAGTAGGGACGTTCAGATTCTAAACCTTTGTATTAGATATTACACCTTCCAACTTAAAAACCTGACCCGATCTCAATTTAGTATGAACTAAAGTTCCTGAATGCAAACTTCGAACATTGTAATGTTAAAGTCAGGACACGACTGTCAACATCTATCTCTTTCTAGTCCATGACTAAACTGTCTGAAACAGATATACTTTTTTTGTTCTAGTGACAAAATGCAGTGGCTGTCAGTTATAAATTTTAGGCTATACTTTATGTCATGTTTATTTTTTCACTTTTATTTTAAATAAAACTGACTAACTAATTAAATGCAGATATTACATACTATCAATAAACGCACTTAAACTAATTTATTTAAAACACTGTGTAAGTTTTACTTATTATCGAGTTGACGCTAAATTCTCCCTTTGATTCTCGATTTGACTCAAACCGAAAAATCGTATGACATCCGCTTGCGGATCCGCTGGTGTGAGTACTTAGCTCATAGACCTTGTCACCTGTGCATATGGTTGGTGCATTTTTAAGGCGAACCTCCGTACTTGCGTTTTTGATTGACTGCTATAGTGTATTCAATTTCAAGCTAGAGTAAAATATGCAACCCAAATAACAAATTTCTTTAGTAACTGGGTAAATAAAACAAAATTAAAGAAATGTAGATCAAAGAGTGATGGGTTTTTGACTCTTATGTCATAAAATTGTTTGTGGTTAAGGAAAGTTGTCAAACTTGATGTTGTTTTTACAGATTTAATAACTAAATGTCAAACATAAAACATAAGAAGCAAATGCCTCTTTGATTTCACTTCAATTTTATTTAATTTTATTTATCCAGTTACTAAAGAAATCTGTTATTTGGGTTGCATATTTTACTCTATCTTGAATTTGAATACACTTTAGTGTAGGGGGGTTTGGTTCGTTGCTAGCTTAGTCGGACATCTTGTGATACTGTTGAAAGTTGGTTATAATTTGTAGTGCAGAAATATCCTAGTTGAGGAGATTAAATCCACTTTTTAAATTTATCAAAATGCAATGCTATTGTGTTAGTGTTTAGCTGCCTGCTGTTACGAGAAAAAATATTTTTCGGATTTTTGGATTTTGCGTATGTTTATGTATTATGTATATATGTACATATTATGTATTATGTGCATATGTATCTTTAAGAAATGTTGCCAGAAAGTATTCCTACGTCATAATTGTCATTGTCTCGGTTGAGTCATAAGCAGTTCCTAAGTTACCCTAGCTGGAAACCGTTGGATTTTTATTCCATCGGCAAAACCACGTAACGTTCTAATTTAACAAGAAATAAATGAACTAAAATTCATAAATTAATAAATAAATATAAGTCAACTATAGTATTGTGTAACCGAATATTCTGTGATTCACTGGAACTCGACCGCTGTAACTTAAGGTTACTGGTGCCCAATATATCCATCTTAAAATCTTCGAAATCTGATTTCTTTTCTTTACTGCACTGCCACACTCGACTGCGGCTGTTCGAGTGTTCTAATCTACCACTCCTTACTGCAGAGATAAAAGCATGGCAACTATTTATTTTATTAATTTGTTTGGAATGCACAATGGTTTATTTTCACTGAAGGTATGCTTGCTTTACATTGTGCTAGGTGATTATAATAATGTCCCCCTTCTCGTGAATATTGTTTTAGCAGCTTTTCAGTTAGTAAATGTTTACTTTTGTTTAATAATTATGAAATGTTGAGTTAATGAAGAGATGTATGTTCTGTTATTGAATGTTTACTTTTGTTTAATCATGTATGGAATAGTATATAATAAATATTATTTCCAATATTCAACAATTTACTTATAATTACTGTTCTAGTCCTAGTATATAACGTTTTAATGGCGTCATTGAACAACGTTTTAATGACGTCGCTAAACTACGTTTTAATGACGTCTTATATTGACGTCTTTGGTCTGTGACATAATGCTGTCAGTTTTACGACAATTTGACGTCATTTTAATATGTCATTTGGCGTCGTTACTGTCGAAAAAACGGCGACATTATGATGTCAGTGTGCTGGCTGGAAAATAGTTGTGAAAAAAAGACTTAAAATTGTGAAAAATAAAATTTTAAATTTAATTAACAGATGAGGAAAATACAAGAATAATTAAGTTATCAAAAACAAATTGAAGAATTTTGTGGTCAATAATACGAAACATAGATGGCGTTTGCAAATAAACATTGATTATAGCCCCTTTAGTTTCAAATAGCAGCGACAACGATTGATTTCGCCACTGGAGCAAAAGCACCAGAATGATATTGGCGACACTAAATATCAGATTTGACATTCCGTCTTACAATAAATCTTTGGTTTAATATGAATCATGCACAAAGATATTCACAATTTAACATTAATTTGATAATGGACATTCATGTTCTGTAAATACGATCATATTATTATAATATATACCTACGTAATTGTAATTTCTAAACAAATTTTTATTAAATTTCCGTAAAAACATGTGTGTAGTAATTTTTGCTTTATTAAAGTTTGTGTCAAGCTTGCTCCACGATGTCGCTACTATTTGAAATAGAGGGGTTATAAACATTGCTGTAGCCCCTCTATTTCAAATAGCAGCGACATCGTGGAGCAAACATGACACAAACTTTAATAAAGATAAAGTTACTACATGCATATTGTTGTATATTACATTAATATAATCGTTTTTACAAAGCATGGTTGTCCATTATCAAATTATTGTTAAATTGTGCATATTTTTGTGCATGACTATTATTAAACCTAATATTTGTTGTAAAACGGAATATCAAAACTTTCAATGTCGCCAACATCGTTCTGGTGCTTTTGTTCATAAGCGACATCAATCGTTGTCGCTACTATTTGAAAATAAAAGAGCTATAAACATTTAAAATCGAATTTTATAATATACAGGGTGACACTAATGCGATGACCTAACTACGTTTTTATCAATATACGAGGTGATCTTAAAATAAAAGATAGACAAGCCTGTCTGTTACATAATTAGATACTAAAATATTGCACCCGCGATCTGGAGTCGGAAATTTTGACCATCTGTGAAAGGTTTAGTACACTATCTTCAACTATAATTTGATTTATAAAAAATTAACCGCCCAGAAAAGATTTCTAAATGCTTAAATATCAATTGTACATGTACATATTTCGATTTACAGATTCCAACTTTTTTAAATTTCTTTTCAGGTTAGGTGCTGTGGCACCACTCGGAAAAGTGACTGGACAGCAATAGGAAAGGAAATTCCATACAGCTGCTGTAATCCTTCAAAAACTTCCAAATTCCTCTCAAATTTAAAACAGGCTGTTAACAAAAAAATTTTTAAATGTAATAATTATTATGAAAAAGGATGTTACGATAAAATAAAGTCGATAGTTGTAAGTAATTCGAAAACCGTGTATGGGCTTGGAATGGGAGTTGGTATTCTTCAAGTAAGTTTATTTATCATACAAAATAGTTAAAACCACACACAACTATTAATACTATGGTATTGTTAATAATCTTTCAGATTGCTGGGATTCTATTATCATTATTACTAGCTTGTGCAATACGCTGAAGATGGAGATTAGTATAGCATATAAGGTAATTAGAAAAACAAATGTGTATGGTATTGTATTTAAAAACTATATTTAAATCGTATATACATGAATAATAATAATAATCACTACAAGCATCTTCGTTTCTAGTTAGATCCATTTATGATCCTCTAATATATTAAGAACGTTTTACCTAACATCTGATGTATATTTTATGCTGTGTATAAAAGTAAATTCTAAAAAAGATGAGGAAAGAGCATAGAAGAGCTGGAAAGAGAGAAAGGGCAGTAGAGAGAGATTAGAGCGAAGGGAAGCGAGAAGGAAGAGATCTAACACTTGAGTAAAGTGGAAAAGCATTTAGGATACGTGATTCATCTAGTGAATGCAGTGCCGGCCACTAAGAAGTCCCACTCCAAAGAGACTAGTCAAGCACTTAATAAAGAAATTATAACCCGGTTTGGATGCCCCAAAACCGATATAATATTTGATAATAGTATAGTAGTCGTAGTAAGTTTCATACCCACCATGGAATCTCCTGCTGGCCACCCCCGTCGAAAGAACAAACAAACCGTCACGACCATGGAACAATATTGCTAAGAGGATCCCCCCCCCAGTCCCAAATCTCAGCATTGATCATCAGCATGACACATCACGTCATGATTCTACCGGATACTGCAAAATTAAAAACACCAAGCGCCTGCTAGCGACAGTAACCCGAAGCTGATGAGGCGAACTAGGAGTCCGGCGACATCTCGGGCATTTCAAGAGGCTGTATAAACTTCAAAAAAAAATTGTGTTCTTCCGTGTCAACTTAACCAAGGCCTTCACAATTCAGGGGCGTTATTATAACCTGAGGCGCAGTGAGTGGCGATGCCACGTAAGCGACAAAAATGAAGCTTGAAAATCCATTGTCATCCGTCGTCAGGGACTCTAAATTAGCTCGGAGGCACTCCGGTCCGTTTACCATCGCGGTACGTCGCGTACACGTAAAAGACTTCAAACCTGCGTACGAAAAACTCGCGCAAGGATGTTCTCATGCTTTTTCTCGATCGCGGGGTGTCCACAGCGTCCTCGTCGCCACTAACCACCAGTAGAAACGGAGTACTATAAATTAGGACTCGGAAAAGAAAGTCCTTTTTCGTCTCTCAATTTGATTTACTTAAGGTTAAAAATATGCCTTTTGTATTGTTAAATGTATTTATTTAAAGATAATATTTACATTTATTTTCGAATGCCTTATGCATCTTTTAGAAAAAAAATGTATATATTCTTTTATATACAAGCAGGGAATGTAACAAAGTAACTTATCTTTTATTGTTAAGAGTTAAATGACATTCTTGTCCATGCAATGACTAGCCATCGAATAAGCAGCTGAGGCACGAGTGTTTGAGCAGCTCTGCCCTTGGTGCACTCTCCGGATGCTACTCTGGCCTACTCCTACCATTTCCCCACGCTCTTCGAGCACGTATAAAACAGCGTGCGTTAGCCAGAGTTAGTTAGTTCTTCTCTTGAAGTCGAAGATACCGTTACAAGAAAAACCGTTCAGCGGAACGTTTTTTCTTTGACAGTCCATGGCTGTCTCCCGTACCACCGGAACTAACTCTCATCAGTCTTTCTACCCCGAGACCTCACTGAGCGTATACCCGGGGTCTTGTCACTAGTCTCATTCTTCACTCTTCACCGTTCCCTCCACCCCTAGTAGATCACTAAACGATCTGAACCGCTTTCCAGTAAGGTACTCTTTCTAGAGACACTAACCGCATTCTATCTACCCTCCCCTCTCTACTACTTAGCTGCCTCACCGCACGCTTGTTAGACGGTACTTTGCACCCGTTTGTACGGCGCCCGGCAGCGCCTTTGGAGATTTTTCAGATTGTGTTGGCCAAGACCTCAGCCCCCTTATTTTCTATCTTCTAGCACCTACCCAGAATCGTGTAGCATACCAGGTTAAAGCAACGAATTCTTAAATAGTATATTATTATACGAGTTGTATAAGACAGTGTAACATAGCACAAATTGCTTACGCGACGTTGTTTCTCATTGGCCAAACCTGACAAAGCTTGATTTACCCTTTGCAGCAAAACGCTTGTCATTTACTTCTCATTGCTGTCCATTGTTGCCACTAGTGCGAAAAAGTTGCCTATTTTTTTAAACAAATACTTTATTTTAAAATTCTTAAATTTATTTTTCCATCCTTTTTTTTAACAATTTATATTTAAAAAATCAACATTTATTTTAAAAAAAATTATACACTAAAGGGTTTAGTCTAGAGAATTTGAATTAGAATCTGGCCAATGCGTTGACACAGTGCTCGTCATTTTATATCACAATATTTTTGATATAATATTTTGATTTTAACATCCTAATTTTAATGCTAAATAATGTTTTATATACATAACCCACTATTTCATGTTTTTTAATTGAATCAAATACCGTTCACATGCATGTCAATATTTGACCGTGTAACCATTTCTGTACTTTTCAAATTTGGTGCCACGTGTTATGATATAAAATGGCTGCCTTAGCCAGACTCTAATTAAAGGGTTTCTAGTTTAGTCTAGAGACCCTTCAACATGGAAAGCATTGGGTTGCCACGGTGCCCGCCATTTTATATCACAATATTTTTGATACAATATTTTGATTTTGACATCATGATTATAATGTAATTTTACTGCGAAATATGTTTTATATACACAACCCGCTGTTTCCTGATTTTTAATTGAGTCAAATACTGTTTACATGCGTGTCAGTATTTGGTCGTGTAGCTATTTCTGTACTTTTCAAATTTGGCGCCACGTGTTGTAATATAAAATGGCTGCCTTGGCCAGACTCTGATTAAAGGGTCTCTAGTTTAGTCTAGCATTATCTGCCATCTATTGGCTTTTGGTGTTTTCGCTCTATTTCCGTGTTATTTGCCACAGTTCCGTAAAATAACCAGGTTAAATCCGTTTATTAGGTTAGTTTTTGTTTACTTGAACATGGAGTTCTCCCCAACTAAAAGGCGAAAGAAACCCCACTTATCTGTAGAATATAAACAAGTATCTTTCAAAAAGTGCACAACCTTTTGAAGAGCATAAAATAATTTAAGGTTATGTAAACAAATCAATGTCAAGATTTTGTGGTTAATGATATTTTTGTGAAACATCAAAGTGTTTGAAATTTAAGGAAATTGCTAAATCTATGTGATTAATTAACAAGTGTATCAAGATAATTAGTATGTGATTAATTTATTCTTATTCCATGGAAATTTTATTATCTGCTTACAACAAAAATTTATGAAATTTAATAAATCGTAAATGGATTTGAATACATATAAAAAAATGTTATTTACCATAATTTTAAAAGAATTAAATGGATTTGGATTTTCAATTAGTAAAACCTTTTAATTGGAAATATTTAAAAGAGATCGATGACATTTATTTCTTAGATTTTTTGTCAAGACTAATAAAAGCAGCCTAGCAAGCGCAATGGGAGTTAATAAAAATAAAGTTGGTATTCTTGTAAGTTTTTCATAGTAGTTAATGTTACTTTTAATAATTAAGAAATATCATGCTACCAAAAATCAATAAAAGAAAATATAAACCAATTATAATCCTTAAATATAATATTTTTGTAATTAGAAAAAATTAAATATACGTTTAAACGCAAATTATTAATCTTCAAATAAAGAAAACTGAACTATTTTGGGAACTAGTTGTGTATTAATAAAAAATTAATGATAGAATTAGAAAATAGTAGATTATGTTATTAGGCGCAAAAGTGTTACTTTGTGTGCTGAAGCTGGGCGTTTGACTGCCGAACGGTAGTGAGGCAGCCATTCCCAGCTGAAGCACACAAAGCACTTTTGCGCCGAATAACATATACGATTTTTTTTTCAAACGCTGCAGTTGCAGGTGAGATTAACTGGCACAATAAAAAAAATCAAATTTGTAATCAATATTAATAAAAACTAAAGATTACTGGTTTTGATTTTATCTGCTTAAGCACATAAAGTGACAGCTTTATCTGCTTAAGCATATAAAGTGACAGCATTTTCTGCTTAAGCAGATAAAGTGACAGCAGGTGATAGTTTTATCTGTTTAATCAATAAAACGACACTTCTCTGTTTTTCATCAAGTCACAAAATTGTCAATATTCTGACGTTTGAAAAAAAATAGAATTTAGTAATCAGATCTTTTTGCATTGAAATAGTTATAAAAATAAATTCATAATTTATAATTGTTTTATTTTATCCTATATCGTTACCATGCCAATAATACGTTCGCAACGAGTTTTGTTAAGATACATTTAACAACACTAGTAATGTAAAAAATTTCTTAACAACACTGCTTTTTTATTGATCGAAATTAGGTAGAATGTACAGTATACATGAAAATCAATAAAATAGGTAAGTTATGGAACACACTATTTCTACCTACATTAGGTATAACAAATCAATTACTGTGTATTTTCTTTAACTTCTAAAGACTTGTCACCCATTGTCAGGTTAATTGTACAATTTTGCAAGTTCTCAAATCTAATTCCAAATGAAGAAGCAGTGCCCATGGAAGATTGTCCAAAATTGATGTTTTTGAAGGAAAGATCGGCGGTATTAGTATCAGTACCATGAATCATTCTTGCTATTTTATTCTTAGATGCTAAAGAATCCTCGACGTACCTCTCTGCTATACTTGTGCTCTTCCAACCACCATGCCTCTTGAGTAAGGCTAAGTCAGCGCCAGAATCAGCTAAAAGCGTAGCCGAAGATCGGCGGAACGCATGTCCAGTGTATAAAGAAGGTTCCGGTAGTTTCAAGAAACCTGCAACTTTTTTCCCCATGTCTCCAAATGTATTGATTCCAATTCTTTGAACTGTGCATTTATCTTTTCTGCAACTAACGAAGAAGTGATAGTGGGATATATTTTTTGGTCTCTTGTCTATGTATTTTCTAATTGTTCCAAGATAATCCATTCCATCTTTATCGTCAATGATACTGAACATTCGTTTCTGACCGGTTTTCGTTTTTGGAACAGAGACAATTATTGATGATCCTGTATCAACAATATCATTAACACTAACGTTGTAAAGTTCCTCTCGCCTGCAGCCTCCAAAAATTCCAAAAATTACAGCTACTTTCAGAGCCAAATAGTCATCAGAGGCATCTTTCAAAAAAGTATTGATTTGATCTCTTGTAAATGTTCGCGACTGTTTTGGAGAGTATCCCGAACTATTAGTTTTCATAAATGATGTAACTATTTGATAGGAGGAAATATCCACATTTTCATGCGTCAGCAACATTTTTTTCAACATGGAAACTTTTGTCCACACAGAGGACGATTCAAACTTCTCCGACTATAAAAACGCTTCAATTAATCTTCATGTGAGTAATTAGCAAACGGAAACACTTACCAACTCAGCAACATAGGCCAGCATTACATCTTCACTTATTTCAACCACGCCTTTAGTTTGCTTCCAATGTTTAAATAATTCCAACTCTTTTCTGTACCTGCCCGCAGACTTGCCTGGTATTAATTTTAAGCGGGCCGCATCAGCCTTTTCTTTAATATTCGAACAACTGTCATCCATTTTCGTAATTTTTTTTTCTCAAATAAACAACAGTTGATTGTCATAGATACTACTTTAGACACCGCCGACTGTAGCATTCTCCAGTTTATAATTTATAGGATCAATAATTTATTATTAATTTATAGGAACAATTTATGAATTTTTTTGGTGTTGTAGGATAAAATAAAACGTGTTACGTTATACGTAACGTTATCAGGTTTTACATTACTTGGGAATTTTAAAGAACTCTCGCCCCTCGTTCTTCAAACATATTCCCGCGTAATGTAAAAACCTTAATAACGTTACTTATAACGTAAACTACTATTACTTTACTTTACTTATAATCTTTTTACTTCACATAAAAAGAAATTTATTTTCTGGTATCTATTTTCAATTTTCATTTTGTTAAGTTTTTTGGTATTTGTTAATTAAAAATCAAGTTGTGTTATTATTTTGAAAATTACTTTGTGTACGCCTTTTTATTATTGCTTGCCTATAATAATTATAAGGATACGATAAATCATTAAAGCAGCCCGCCTGAGGGAGTCTCTGTGGAAAAGAAGGCTTTTCGCAACTACAATATGTTAACCCAGAGCATTTATTTTAATTAAAGGTAAGCAAGTAGCGAGTTGTGTAATACAATTATCTATGTCTGTGTCTAGCATTCAAATAAATTATACTTTATTTTTAGTCTCCTAAATCTAAGGGCAATTCATTTTTTTTATTTAATGATAAACCTCCGAAAATAAAAATATTATATCAATACATTTATTTTCTAACCTAAAAAGATTATCACCTGTTTCGTTCGTTCATGCTGTGTTTAATATTTTTGATTGATTTATGAAGAATGCCTTTTAATAATACAATATGGGAAAGTGAAATAACGAAAACATTAATATCGCTGTACACTGTATCTTTTACAATATTGGTAGTCACGATTTGGCATTTCCTGGGAGTTAGAGCAAATGAACTGCAAATTTGATAATCACATAAACATAAGCCGGGAAATTCAAATCTCTAGTAGCTTGACTTGTGGTCTCTTGAACTTATTTATAGAAATGAAATGAAATGATTTATTGACTGCAGCTGTATATAAAAATATTTATCGATTCATAGATATTGTTTATAAAATTTAAGATGGTTTTGGTTTTGATTTATACTCATGAATTTATCTTCAATATTTTCTTTCTATAATATTTATTCTATTGTATTTTCAAAAAATTTTGACAGATGCAATAGTTATTTATGGTACAAGTGAGTTAAGTTAGATATTATTTACGAACGAAGAATTTACCCTCGAGGGCCGGTAGGTCCGAGTGGGTTAATTTTTCTGAGTGGATAATATTGTCACGTGGGGTTTTCGTGATTGGGGACGTAGTCAGAGGTAGAAAGGAAAATAAACACAAGTCATAAAAACCACTATATACTAACAACAAACGATAGAATACAAAAGGTTACACACATTGGTTATACAGTGTGAGGTCGTACATGTCCTCCTAAATCTAACATAATCATGAGGGTGGTCGGAACCACCCTGCTCTAGCACTAAATCTACAAACTAAGCGTGTACACATAGGGAGCTTTGGCACAACCCCCTATTAACTAAACTGAACTAAGCGAGAGAGAGCTTGGACACAACTTCCCCATAACTAAGCAGAACTAAGCGAGGTGAGGGGTATGGTAGTCAAGATCTCTGGATTCCAGATTCTACCCCTAACCTTAAGATAAATTAAAAGGTACTCACCAGCTTGCTTGAAGATGTTGTGTTCGAGTCAACTTCACTGACTGCTTTGTAAGCTCAAGCAAGCTGGTTATATATTGCCCAAGGCGGAAGAGATTAACATAATAGTGGGAATCCGTAAGTTGGTGTTTCAAGTATGAAACTAAGGAAGTTTACGCTTCCTGGTTGCAGGCTTGTGGGTAGCTTGCATTCGAGCCGACCGTACCAGGCACCAAACTGTGGGTTGAACAGAAGTGTGTTGGTTTGGCAGATATGTTGCATGCCAACTAATGCAACTTGCAGTTGAGATCATGAAGGAATGCGCAGCTAGTTTCAAGTCGTTAGAGGCGTGGCCGCGGCTGCTTGACAAACGGGCAACGTGAAGTGTGGCCTTGCACGATATATTGTACGAACGGAAGAGAAGTTGAGTTTTGTATGTAATATTGAATTGTAAATAGTTCCGTTTGTGACAATATCCTTAACTCATGTGTGCCATACAAAATCCTATCCAACACCTCTGTATTTAAGTTTAAATATCGAATTTGCAATATATGTGTTGTCAATTTTTGGAATCTCCTAATGAATAAAATATCCCCCACACACAGGCAATTACAAGACAAGGCAAAGTTTATACAGGTCTAAGGGCATATTTATTCGCTAAAGTAAATACATCTAAGTTAATAAATACAAGGGGAAATTAAAACACCACTTACATTTTAGTTTATTCCATGAAACATTAAAGCTATTAAAACTCTCTCAAATTAAAACAATTTGTTTTTAAGTATGGCGAAACAAAAACTAAAAACTAACTAACAAATAAAATCAAGCAATTCCAGTAAGCAACAGCATCCCACCAGCCAACTCAACAACAATATGGTTAGTCTGTAGTTTTGACGGTAATAATTTTTTGCCCTATCGGGCGTTTTGGTTCATTTACAAGCTCTGCCCTCAGGGCGGTAAGTTCAACTTATCGCCCAAGGCTCGGTAATAAAGTACCTCGTCATTTAAGTCGAAAAACACTCACTATCATTCTAAAATTCGTCCGGATTGAGACAAAAATTGTTTTTGTTTATTTAACTCCATAACAACCAGGCACATTAACCGACTGATAATTCGCATTTTCAGTGTGATGTGTTTAATGTTTACTCTATGTATTTAAAATTCACTCATAAATCCGATCTGGCAAAAAATAGTGTAAGCATTACGGGCGTTAGGTACGCTTTACCAGTCTCGGCTAATATGGAGACCTCCGCTACGCGTCGGTCTCCACACTACTATTAGCCTGGACTGGTAAAGCGTACCTACCGCCCTTAATACTTAAATAGCTATAATACTCTAGCGCGATGACTGGATTTTAATAATATTATGCAATGTAAGCTGGTGATTGGTTGCTATCTGTAATAGCAGCCAATCACCATTCTAAAGTGGGTAACAATGTTTTTCTACCGACAAATGAGTAAACTTTAACTTTAATTGCTTACAAACGTCAAGATTTAGCCCTCTTTATTTATAGGTGTTGGATAAATATTATTTTACACATTTTTGTTACGGGTTGCTTTTTGGTTAGTTTGTTAAAAATTAAAAACTTCAAATCATGTTTGTAGGTTTGCACGCTGATTCTAGTGCACACATACTTAACGATATTTATCTCCGTCAGTATCTCTTAGAGATAACATACGTTAATAAATGTTTTCATTTGCTTATGAATTATTCTAGAGTGAAAAAGACGTTTTCAGTTGTCGTTTATTAGTTGATGCACTATGTCGATCCTGAATAGATGGTCTTGACCTTGTCAAAAAGTATGACCCTGAAATGTAAATCCAGAAACTCTATTTTTTTCCTATTAACATCTATACCTAAACCAAAAAATGAAAAACCTAAACCGAGTGAATCTAGCAGGCGCAGACTAGCAGTCGGAGTTGATTGTGAACGAGCCTTGCTTTCAAATTGTCAAATTTAGACAGTTTGAAATTAAAAATTGCCATTGCTATCTGTCAAAGTTTTAAAAGGTTTTTCACAACTCCAATTGTTAATTAGGGCTATACTTAATTATTATTAAACTACTATTAATAAATATCAATTGGAGTTGTGAAAAATCTTTTAAGCAGCGACTAATGTCGTGCACACTTTTGCTATCAGAAGGTTATTTATTAATATTGTTTAATAATTAACAATTGGAGTTGTGAAAAACCTTTTAATACTTTGACAGATTGCAATGACAATTTTTAATTTCAAACTTGACAATTTGGGAGCAAGGCTCGTTCACAATCAACTCCGATTGCTAGTCTGCGCCTGCTAGATTCACTCGGTTTAGTTTCTTCATTTTTTGGTTATAGTATCAGATTTTTCTCACCATAACAACGAAAACAAACATAACCTTTCATTTATATCTGTCAAAATTTTTTAAATAGTGCAAATTTTTCCATTTAAAAAAATTTAACAGTAGAATTGCTGTAAATGTAATAATTATGTAACTAAACGAGTGTACTGAGTGCAGTTTGTGTACACTTCTGTGTAAACCTTTTAAAAAGGTTGTGATATTGAGAAGCGCTGTAAATCACTGAGCTTCAACCATGGGACTCAGTACATCGTTGATGAAACTACTCTTGTTTATCTGTAATGGTATATTGGCCGTAAGTGATGTTTATAATTAACACCAAAAGATTAAAATTAATTTTACCGTTTTTATTAAGGTCTTCGCGGTAGTAGTAATTGCATGTGGTGCAGTTGTAATAATAGGCTTCAGTGATGTAAAGTATTTTATGGATTCAAAAATCACAACAGGTGCTTATATTTTGGTTGTTGTTGGTGTAATAATGTTTATTATGACATTTATCGGAATTTATGGAGCCATAGTGGAAAATGTTTTAATGCTAGCTTCAGTAAGTTCGAAGAAGTAATTTTATGTTTGCTTCCTTGTAGCAAATGTAGACCTATCTTTTACATCATAACAAATCATTAACCTTGAAAGTGATTCTTTTACAGAGTTTAAGAGATCCTGATTTATACTATTCAAATTTTAATACGGATAATACAATAATAATATAGAGTTTTGAGTCTTCAGGTTTGAGATTTCAGAAATTCAGTCGAAACTGATTTAGCGGCACAATATGTCCATAGACGCATTCCAAGCTTTCAAAGTATATTTTCAGAACTCGGTTAACTTTGAAAGTGATATAGGCTACTTTCATAATCAGCTTTAAAGTTACATTAAATGTGATGACTAAAAACAATGATCCAATATGCATATCACGACTATAGTAACTGACTCAACGTTATAATTGACCATCTCGCTACTCAGAATTGATAAGAACTCAGTCGTCGAATAGTAATTCCATGAGCAGTATCGAGTAACTGAAAGTAGACGATTTTTGGGAGAAATTTCGCGATAATTGCATTGATTGTACCAGGCTTTTCTGAATACATTTTTGTTGCATTTTTGGAGGTTAGATATTTGCCTAGAAAAAGTAACAAAATGTTGCTTTAAGTTAAATTATTTATTGATATAAATAACTGATACTATAAATTGCTCGACATTGTAGGTTGCGGAAAGAGGTTGGCTACTTGTCAACCGAAAGTTACCAGAATATAAAAACTTTATTGTATGGGGGGGGGGCAGCTATGGTAGGGAAGTGGTAAGTACCGAAAATACCAAGAATGGTTTAGGTTAAGGAAGAAGACAAATTGGAGACAACCAAACCTCATAGCACAGTACCCTCAGGGAAGAACTGCGATTTCCTGTTTCATCTGAAATGAAAGATTAGTTTTCAAAGGCGAATGATTTATTAACATGATAAAATAAGAAAGATGATAGATAAGATAGGAAACAGTGAGATCTAGACTATTAGGAGAGGTACACTGTATAAGTGTATACAGCAGAGTTAACTCTCACCGAAGGACTGTATCTTAGGACTAAGCAAGAGATGTCTAAGCTTGTTAATTACCGCCTCAACTCGTGTTTAACTGCCATGTAATGGATTTTCTTGTTTCAGTTCGTAATCGTTGTTTCAATTATCTTCTTAGCGGAAGTGGCAGCTTCTATTGTAGTAATGCAATATAAAGGCAGCTATGAATCTGAATTAATTAACAAACTATGGAAGACTTTTAGTAGATATGGTAAGGATAGCCCAGAAACAAGAGTTTGGGATGGGGTACAATTCACAGTAAGTACAGCTTATATAGTATTTTCTTTCTAACTTTACAATGACCTTAGAGGGGAAGTTTGCGACATTGCCAAATTGTGATAAAAATTTGCAGGTTGGCAACTCATCATACAGAGACGTAAATCGGTTTCTTTGCAAACTCCACTAATACTTGCTTGTCTAAAGGGACTTGTTGACATATTTAGTAGACATAATTTTGTCTAATCAAGCTGATATTCAAGCAAAAAACACACTGAATATCACACTGTAACAGCGCCACATGTTGCCAATATGTAGTTAAAAATGTAACTACAGCTTCATGTTTGTTTTATTGCCAGTTTTAGTAAAATTTACTTGTTTTGTGTTATACAATTGAAATCATGATTTTGACGTCATTGTAAAGTTAAAAAAATAAACTGTATTGAAGAAGAATGGAAAGTGTTACCGATACTCGAAATAGCAGGCGAGTTGTATTACTAATTTTTAATATAATCAGACTTTTTAGTTAGAAAACTCATATTCGGTCTGCTGTACATTCATATTTTACAATTTGTACTGTAAATAGATACTGTTCTCACCTCTGAACTGGCCTCAGCAGCGATACCGAACCTGTGACCCGCCAGACATACAATGACACCAATGAACATTTTAAAATATAACTTTTATATTTTAAAATATGAAGGTTATACTTTCTCTTGTTAGTGTGAACGAATTTTCCACATTTTATTTACTAAACAATTTGGTCTTTATTTATCAAAAGAGAGTACCGGATAAGCGACCCCCGATTAGAGTCCCTCAATGCATTAAGTAAGGGTCTGGATCCATATTGGCCGCATTCAGCTGTCTTACCGGTAATAAACCTGTGCTGCTCAGCGGTAGATTTTAACTGAATTGATGATATATTTAAATTTAATTGTCAAAAATAGAGTAAAACATAACCTAATTCGATATTTGTAATAATAATAATAATAATAGTGAAGCAGCTACTATTAGATGAAGATAATTTATATCTTAATTGTAAATATCAACAGTTTGTTCGGTAGAGATTGTAAAAATATCTATTAAGCGCAACAAAATAAACGTCAAGGGAAGCTGTTGTAACCTCATTTTAATTGTACCGGTACGGTATGTAAACACATCGTATTTAAAATGTGTTGAGCAAAACAACTACCGGTGACCCAGACCCAGACCGGTAAGTCTGCTCAATGCGCCCATTGTACTAGCTGTATTCATAGTCTGCTATGATTAGCATTTTGAATAGTTTTAAATTTTTTTAAATTTCTACACTTTCCTGGACTGTTTGATTCAAAAGCAATCTATACCCCTACCTAATATTGAGATTTTCATAAATTGAAATAAATATAAAAAGTTACTAAGTATTCGTATCTTACTCTTAAGTATTCGTAACGATTACGAAGCTCAAGGAGATCAGGGACGTCGGAAGTATTTTTACTTAAGGGAGGCGAACTTCGATTTCATAGATAAGACAAACAATAAATGGGAGCTCGACATATCGCCGAAAGTAGACAAATTTCGCAAGCATAAAACAAACAACAAAATGGGCCACTAAGAATATTGGGCGTGAATATACATTGGTACACGTCGGGCGTATTTCTAGCCACTTCATATTGTTTAACCAATGGATAGTGATCATATTTATTCTCAAGATAATTTTTAGCTACAGAGTATATCAGAACCTCCACACGTCCAGTATGTTATACTACGTTGATATTATTTAATACATATTGTTACATAACCTCTAATAGGCATTTTTGACATTACTTTTATAGAAAGTGACCATTATTGTCAGTGATTTATTTATTAGTTGTATTGGTATTAGACCAAACGATGAAAGTTACTTTTAGGTTATGTCAGCTGTCACAAACACCAATGGCGTAGTAGAATCAAAGTTAATTTAATTAAACTATTCTTAGAAGTTCGGTGATTATTCTTTGTGACAGCTGACATAACCTAAAATTAACATTTGTCATCTGATTTACGTTTACTAATAATCG
Source organism: Agrypnus murinus (assembly GCA_929113105.1). Taxonomy (NCBI): domain Eukaryota; kingdom Metazoa; phylum Arthropoda; class Insecta; order Coleoptera; family Elateridae; genus Agrypnus; species Agrypnus murinus. The sequence continues at coordinate 12,471,222 of OV816027.1, forward strand.
AGGTAGTGCCAAGTAATAAATTAATCACAAACAATAACGATCACACTGGGTTAAATGTTTTAAAATATGCGTAGGAAATTCAATATATGCAAAAGGGTATAATTTCTACTTCCCACATAAATGAATTCTGAGATAATATTATTTGTAACATAACATAGCACCTATAACATAACCTAAACCTTTTTTACATTTTACAAATCTATCTACATTGTGTGCGATTAATATAATCAAGAGAGTCATCTATTAACAATCACAACAATTTGCAAACTGATGAATGGCATCCAACACCTTACAAGTAACTATGGAGTAGTTTACCAAAAATCACTTTAAAGTAGTATTCACTGTAAAATGCGTGTTTAAAGTTTGTGCCCCTTAATTAATAGTAATGGGAACTAAACAAATTCTACTTCAAGGTTGTTGTTACCACTGGATGTTTCAAGCGGCAGTTCCTCATGTCACTGCAAAGTTCCCATTGGAACTTTAAAAATGTGTTAATTTAACCTCACATTTAAACTTGAACTTAAACATTATATTTTTATACTGTTCCTACATAATAAATTGATATGGCATATTTTAAAGTTGTGATAAACAAAAAAAATACTTCACCCTTGTTCCCTATAAGTGAGAGCAAAATAATATTTTCTATTGGCCCCAACTACTAGCAGTGCAAAATCACAATTAACTTCCAAATTCAAAACTAACCTACAGCAGGTATGCCTCAATTAAATAATCCAACTACCAATAAACTGGTGTTTTTGTGGCGCCGAGGGGAATATTTGCTCATAGCGCCATCATAAATTAGATCGATTAGGCCAATTTATTAGATAATCCAATAGTCTGTCAAATGGTAATTTTAGGTGCCGGCGGGAATGTTTGACCACAGCAACCATATTGGTTTGGATTGACTAATAGAAGTTACTGACACTTTGTTGTATTTTTTAATAGTAACTAGAACTTTGTAGTAATTCTAATGCAGACAGGTAGTAAAAGTCACTTTTAAGTGATTATACTGTAAGGTTCCGTTACTTTAAAGGGCTAAGAAATGGTTTCAGACAAGTGGCAAGAGCTTTCAGTACTACTTTGAAGTTTTTAAGCTTTAAAGTAGCTTCGGGCAAATTACTGCTACAATCATAACACAACTTTAAAGTTGCAACAACTTTAAAGTAATTATAGTAAGTGTTAACGTTCCACATACTTACATACTATAGTTACTACTACTTAGATGCTGCTTGGGAAGGCGATTCGCGTTAATTAGTATCGAGAAACTTTAAGCTGGTTCAATAAAGGAAGCTCAAAAAACGTTTACAACATAGTGAGAGATGACGAATAATGGCTATATTAAAATCGTCTGGAATAGCTACATCTATCAAGAGGCATCTTTTGTTGTTTTTGTCGTAGTAAACTATGTCCGGCCTATTTGCATTTATTGTTTGGTCTGGGTATATAGGATGGTTCCACATGACCACGATGTTGTTCTCAACGACTTTTTTTGGTTAGTGTTCGTACCATTCCTAACTTGTTTCGACGTTTATTTGATTAAGTAGCTTCCAGTGTATGTATGTCGCCACACGATTATGGCTGTTAAGGTATTCTTTTACAGCTAAGATGGAACAATCGGAGATAATATGGCTGATATGGACTACATTTTGATTGAGTATCTTCTTCTGAATAGTATTTTGTATTCAATGCTTGATCTTGCTTAGCAACTATCAAGCTCTCGGTTTCACCTTTTAGTCTATCTCTTTTCCACCATCACCATCACCATCACCATCACCATCCCCATCAAGCAATTTTATATTAATTAATTGTAGAGGTTTCCAGAAGCTGGTGCCCAGAGACGTTGCTTACCTGATTCCTCTACCGCTTAGTATTAGGAGCCTAGAACCTAGTGTCCTGTGGCACCGCTTATCTGGTCTTCCTAAAACGCTTAGTAGTATGTAGTTCCGACCACTCTAATGTTAAATGTTAGTTCTTAGGAGGACTTGACCGTCCTCATACTTTGTAGTTTGTAAACCAACTTGTTATGCAGTATATAGTTAAATTGCGACTAATTTCTATCTCTACCCTTAACCACGTCCCGAGTCAGGAAATGCCTCCTTATCGAGATACAGGGCGTTAAGAATCGCATCAAAATAATGATTTCTTTAAAGTACTCTGAACTGATCGCGAATTAAGTTCTTAAAATTACACAATATGTTTGTATGTTTATGTTTATGTACCATAATATGCAGTTTTGCATTCACGAATTTCACGCATTTCTTGAATCAATGATATTTAGTTATAAACTTCTTCTAGTTCGCCGTCACAGGCCTAGTGAATGATTTACTACACTACCACACTCCACTAGCTAACTACGATTAATGATTTTAAAAATTCTAATTGCTGCAAATACGCCGATTTTAATTATTTAAATCTACATATGCGGATTTGTACTTTTTTAATGTGTTTTCAGATCCAATGTTGTGGCGTATATGGACCAGGAGACTGGCCAGCAAACGGCAAAAAAGTTCCAGTCAGCTGTTGTGACATATCAGAAACTTTCGTAGTGGTTAAAACTGCCACTGATAAGTTTAACCTTCCCCAATCAAATATAAAGTGTACTTTAAAAGATTATTATAAAGATGGATGTTATAATAGAATAAAATCAATACTTTTAAGTAAATCGCACATCGTGATTGCAGTTGGAATTGGGATTGCTGTTATTCAAGTAAGTTTTATTTTTGCATGCCTGCTTGATAAAACAGATAATATTAATAATCTTTCAGATTGTTGGGGTTTTATTGTCAATTTTTCTAGCTATTAAAATACGCAGAGTACGGCGTTCTCGAGGATAAAAATACATTTTATTTTTTCACGTTTAATTAGGAAATATGTCTTGTATTGTATTTAAAAATTGTGTAATTGTATTTAAACCACATATACGTAAATAATATATTGCGATGATATGCTATGGTGTATAATTTCTTGCCGATAGAAAACTATTAAATTACTATTCTCAATATATAAAATAAATTAATTAATAACAATCTTATTAAAATAAGTAAAAGCAATAAATATTAGTCGAAAAACATGCTGTGGATATAGTTTCTTCACTTGAATTACATACCTTACATGCAATATGAACATTAAAAATAGATAATTACAAGCCAAATAATTTTATCTTCCGATCTATAAAGATCTAACCTCACTTTTAAAGATTGTATACATGCACTTAGTTGATAAAACCAAGTCTAGGATACGTTAAGGGCGCGTTATCGCCTCCAATATTAATAATAGGAAGCTTCAGTAACCATAAACACCTAAAGATGGCGCTACGGTCCGCAAAACGGAATTAATTTCTTTAAAACTAAAATTTGAAAACGTAAATAGAAACATTATTTGTTCGTATCGCGGTTCTCTGCTCACAGTGTTGCCAGACATGCGTGAACTTTCAAAATATTTTAAGTTTAACTGAGATTTTTAATTTTTAAATGCCAAGGAATAATTTAAGGTAGTTGAAATCAAAAAGGGGTATATAAAACTGCTAAATATGTTTAAAAATATTAGTTGTTCTTGCTGGTTTTAAGAAAAAAGGAAAGTATTACTATATTAAAATATATATTCGTTTAAGAAATTAATCAGGACTAATTAAGAGTGAAATAGTTTATTCAAAAATTAACCGTCTTCGGGAATTTATTAAATAATAGTTAAAAGATTAGGAAAGTTAAATTACTTTTAAATCTGCCGCAAATATTACCAGCCAACGCTTCCTAGTACAGAAATCGTTCAACTAAAAATGACTGATTTTCGTGCTGCCATATTTAAATTTCCGCGCCGTGTTCAACTATTTTATTTCAATCAATACTAAATAAGTAAGCAAAAACATTTATCCATTGTCATAGATTTTGCTATTAAACAGTGTTATAAAGACTGTATTATGTTTAGTTTGGTTATTTTTTAGAAAACGTTAATTCTACAAAATTGGCGATGTTCGACTACGATTATAAAATTTATTTTAGATATCTACTCCTTACAAACTATGATCCACACTATCTTAACAGTTTAGCAATCAACATCAAACGTTACCTTGCTAAAAAAGCGATTATTAAAAGAAAACTAAATGAAAAACGTGAGCTATATTTTGACGCTAATATTTTGCGCCAATAACGCCCCCTTAATAGTTGTTTTAATAGTAATGTTACGAATACTTCACATGTTTAAGTATCGGAAAAGGAATTGTCAGTTGACCTACAAACAAATTTAGTTTTAGGTTGTATTTTATATGATATATTATCTAATAAAACGGGTATTTATTTGAATGTTTATAAAATTAACTTACCATAATTAAAAAAGTTGTTTATTTGAGATCGTCTTAATGGAGCTTTATTAAATATTGTATGGAGTACTTGAACTGTATTAAGATTTTTTTCATACAACACAACATGTTTCAGTGTAGCACCATAGTAACGTTTACATCACTAAACAATTTTATGAAATTTCTTTTATGTAATTTTTTGTAATGATTTAATTCTATTCAAATGAGTTGATAAATATGCTTTAATGCAAGTGTACCTGATATTGCATGTGATATTGTGTCCTAAGATTCTGTTCTTGAAAACACAGTACTAAGTACATTTTTGTGTATTGTTTGATGTTTGTGGGGCGGACATAATTTCCCAGCTTATTTGATAAATTCAGATATAAATGTTACATACTATCGTAATAAGAAAAATAAGAGCTACATTTCCATGCAATTAGTTTTTGGAAATTTTATAATTTTTATAATCAATTTATTGTAATGACGTAATAAACGTCTAGGTTCTTTTAATTTATTCATTTGTTTTCAAAAACTTTTAAGTAAAGGCTGTAACTAAAAAACAGCCAGTAAGCGCAATATTCTCGAAGGGATAAAATTGTAATTAATTGCTATTCAAATTGCATTTTGATGTTAATAAAAAAGTAAGTTGTGCAATCTTTTGATATAAACATAATGTCATGATATTTAACATGCCAAAAAGGAATTTACACACAATAATTATTTTAAATAAGCGTATTTATGCAATTTCAAAACGACACGATAGATTGGTTACATAACCTCCATTTTTAAAATAATAATTTTGAGTAATTTTTCTTTTACGAATTAAAATATAGTTATTTATAATTAACATGCACACTTGAACACTATAGACAGATAAAAGATATCTGGAAAACTGATTTCTCAATAAAATTTAGTTAATATTCCTTGTCTATTAACGATTTGGGTGACGGTAATCTTTTTTTTCAATTTAATGAAATTTAGACAGTTAGTTTTCAATTTTAATGTAAGCATGAAATAAATAAAGATTAGTAAAAAGTTTCACAGTATTTATTAAAATATAACCTGACAATATTGTTTCGACAGCTAAGCTGTCATTATCAAAGGTAATATAAATATAAACAAACACGTCGCTAAGGTAGATACAAAAATAGGTAACTAGATACATAGATAAAAATAATAATAATCAGAATTAAAAATCTAAAACTTCCAGCAACGGAGAATTACTGAGCTCAAGTTATTCATTCATTAAAGATACCCTGAGTTTGTGTTTGTATATCTCAAAGGCTTCTAAAATGTCTAATTTGCATTTGTTATTACAAAAATGTAGAAATTTAATATTATTTTGTAATGTAAGTAATTACTTAATGTAAGCTTTCACCTACAACAGATAAAGTGTACTGTATTAAGGGTGTATACAAACATTTATCCACATGTAAAGATAGGGATGTGTAAAAAAAGTGTTTTTAGGTAATTAAGTTCTAAGGAGATGTGTTTTACGAGATTGTATACAAGTATGTTCATACAAGTGTTATATATCATTGAACTCGAAATTTAATTTCCTATAAGATTATTAAATTAGTTTTTGCTTCAATTAAAATTTGTAAATAATAATTGGTTATTGTATTCATGTAACGTCAACAGTCAATTGCATTGTTCAAAACTTGTATAAAAGGCAATTGTTTTAGCGAAATCATATAAATGACAGCCATTTTTTTAATAAATTCTCTTTCAATTTACATATTGTAGAATAACACAAAATGGATTCTTTTCTTGGCAGTTCGGTACATTCCATCGTTTTGTTATGTATTGAAAGTGTGCAGACCCAGCTTGCACAGTCCTCAGTTTTACTATTATCTCGCACTGACATAAATTTTGCTATTACCCTGTAGCTTAGTGGCATTGTTTGTAAAATAAATAAATAGAATGTCAGTACAAATTTAAAAAATAAAGTCAGATATTGGTTCTACATATAAAAAAGATGAATAAACACCAAGATATAATGCAAATATTGTTGATCTCTAGTCCCGTATTAATTGTATGTACAACAAGTACAGCTCTCTAAAACATACAGTCCATTTTTAGTAGAAACCCACATCGAAGAAAAAGCATAGTCACACCCTCAGTCAAGAAGAATCCCTCCCACCCCTACAGAAAGCAAAGTTTTTTTCTTTAGCTTTTTTTCATTTGTCATTTTGTATATCGTGGTAGGTATTACTTGTTGGAACCGACATACGGCTTCCAACTCTAGTTAACATTTAGTCATTACTCAAGCGAAGTGTGACCTAATTATAAATGTATGCAAGATAAACGCCTCGAGCGGAGCGCCCACGATTGCAGGTGCAGTATCAAACCCATGGCCACGTGTGTGCATAGCAAGCAGCTGCAATACTCAGAACTGTATCTAATGCATTTTCTATGAATTCCCAGAGGAAGTAGAATGCTATCATCACGTAGGCACAGCCGACGTCCACGTGTGGTGAACTGAAGGATTTTTACGCCCACAGAAAGAATATATAAAGACCGGAGCTTCGTGGGACAAATCAGTCTGAGTTACGACGTGCTTAAAAGATAGAAACTGTTTACCAGGGTAAATGTTTACCTTCTTTCAAGCCATACTCACCCAGAAAGCCGTAGAAGCCATGGTTACTGTTTACCTCGGTCTTTCTGAACATCATAATTACCAGTTTTAAGTTGAAATTGTATAATAGTATTTAAGTGATTATGCAAGTGCATATTGTGTAAATTCACGACGAATAAATATCTTATTGTACTTAACAGTAAACTGTGTTCATTTTGTAACTTGGGCTCCGTATTTCGCGTTTTTAAAATAAAGTACCATTTTTAAAAACGCCTTTCTTCGCCAAGAAAAGTTAATTCTCTTGCTACATTTCTTGTGTTTAGAATTTTAAATCTTTTTTTGCGCTTTGCGTCATCATGTGCAAAGTGGCAGACTTACGAATATTATAGTCTTCTCATAATCCTTTTTGAAACTGGTGAAGGTGGAAATAAAACTTCGTAAGCGGCACGCTTTGCAATTAATTTTTACTGGGCTTGCTGGATTATGGAGGCTCGCTCCTTCGTCGCTCGCCCCACAAGCATTCCAGGTCGCCGGTAAAGATTATTTTACAAAGCTTACTACGTAAATAACTGTTACGATTCTTTAGAACGATTTTAGTAACAACATTCAATCGAATCTTGGGTTTTAGCGAAATTATTCAAATATTATCACCATAACAACGGGAATAAACATAACCTTCTTTCATTTTATAGGTATGTCAAAGAAATTATTTTTTAAATATTGCATATTTTCTATTTTAACAAATTGCTCAGTAGAATAAAAAAGTGTAAATAAAGCTAAGGTAGGGTTTATATTCAGGGCATTTATGTACACATTATTGGTTAAACCTTGGGCAAAGGTTGAGATATTGAAGAGCTGAAAATCATCGAATACCTTTCACCATGAGACTCACTTCAGATTTGATGAAACTACTTTTAATTATCTTTAGTGGAGTAGTAGCTGTAAGTAAAATTAATAACTAATAGTAAAATATTAAAATGAATTTTACTTTTTTTGTTAAGCTTTTCGGAATAATACTCATTACAGCTGGTTCACTAGTTGTAGTAAGTGCCGAATACATAAAGCATTTTGTTGGTTCAGAATTATATACACCTGCTTATGTTTTGGTTGTTGCTGGACTGATAATGTTTTTTATTGCATTTATTGGAATTTATGGAGCCTTAAGGGAAAACTTCTGTTTACTCATTACAGTAAGTTCGAAAAAGTATGTTACTTTTATCTTTGCTCTATTTTAATTAGACTTATGTTTTACATCTTAAAACTTTTAACTATTAACGACTTTGAACTCTTGAAAATGCCAAGGTGGTGACCATCTTTCTGATTTACTATACAAAATTTTACCTTTAGTTTAAGTGTTTGCAAATTTCAGAGACCCAGCTGTTTAACATTTCAGAAATTTGGTCGAAACTGATTTAGTGGCACGATATGTCAAAAAGCACAGACCAAATTTACAAAGAATATTTTTAAAATTACAGCTAATGTGTATTTTAGAAAGTCAAACTGTCAGAAAGTTTGAAGTGGCAAAGTTGCGCATCAAACTTTGTAATAAATGTCTTTCCTTGTTTCAGTTCACAGTCCTCCTTTCAATTGTCTTGGTATCGGAAGTGGCAGTTGGCATCGCAGTATTGAAATACAAAGGTCAGTTTGAAGATGCCGTAAAGAAAAAACTAAGTGATTCTATGCGTAATTATGGCAAGTATACCTCTGAAAAAAGAGCTTGGGATGTGATACAATTCACAGTAAGCACAATTTATTAACGCGAAAGCGTTAGCGTTACTCGCAGGCGCATGAATTGCCATCATTGCTCAGTAATGATTTACTATTCTAAAACCAATTTAAGGCTGATTCTCACTATATGGTAGGCTACCAACAGTCGCCGGACCGACAAAACATTGTACTGTACATTTTATATCGTCGCGACGGTTCGTGGCTGTGATGGTTGATATGAATACCTTCATATAAGATGTACAGTACAATGTTTTGGCGGTCTGGTGACTGTTGATAGCCTGCCGTATAGTGAGAATCAGCCTTTACTGTAAGAAATAGATTATGACTCATTGAAATCTTACCAGCGGGCTGCTGTCAGCTGATGATAAGTGGCGTAGGGGTTTTTTGTAAAGACGGGATAATATATATTACAAGATTTAACAGAAAAAAGGATTTAAATGTCACTTAAAGCAAGAAATCAAACCATGAAACAGGCAACTATCAACACTGGAAGATAGCTGATAATCTATAGAAAATAAATAAAGTTAGGTTAAGAATAAGCGACGCGCGTTAGATGCAACGCAACTTAACTTGGAACCTCGCCTAAAAGTTTTAATGTAGACTAGTTTGACAATAAAACGTTTTTGCGCATGCTTCTTAGAGTAAATGATTTTTACCAAACTCTTGGGCTAAGATTTGACCTAAAACTTTTATATATGTGTATCTGAACATGCGATTTTGTATTTTTCCTTGTTTTCAGCTCCATTGCTGTGGAATACACGGGAGAGGCGACTGGCCAGAAAGAGGGTTACAAACTCCTGATAGCTGTTGTGACGATACTCACAAATTCGTACCAGACCAGGGTCTAATGCCGTTTGTTACGCAAACGAATCTAGAGTGTGTTTTAAAAGATTACTATAAAGTTGGATGTTACGGTAAAGTTAAATCGATAATTTTAAGTAAATCGAATGTATTGATTGGACTGGGAATTACATTTGCTATTATTCAAGTAAGTTTTATTTTTTGCGTGCAAAATAGTAAAAACCACAAACAATACATAATGTTTCTTTATAATATCTACATAATCTTTCAGATTGCTGGGATAGTATTTGCAGTTTTATTAGCTTTAAAAGCACGCAAAAGACGTTCTCGTCGATGAAACTACATTTTCTTTTTATGTAAAAGAATTTATGTAATTAAAGAGAAATGTGTCAAAAAAGTATTGTGTTTAAAAATTGTATTTAGCCGCATATACGTGCATAATATACGAACCCAGTCTCATTAAAGTTCGCACACTTCTATTTCTGTTAAACGGCACTTTTATGCTATTTCTTGTTGCTAGAGTAAAGTAGTGACCTTCTATATTATATGTTTTGTTGTTTTATTGTTATATTTCTTTGGGTATTTATCTTTTATATTTTCAAACAAAATACACCTCATAATCTTTTTCCCAAAATTTCCTTTGGTATTCAAGTGCAAAGACGGTACTTCACTTTAACAACAAGAAACAGCCCATACGTATATCAAAAAGAAATGCTACTCTGGTACTCTGATCGACCAGCGCGGCCTAGGCAACTAGATGTAGTGACGCTAGTCATAAATAGAGTCACTGCATCTAGTCACCTAGGCCAGCTGGTCGATCAGAGTAACTCAAACCGCCGCCATATTGGGGCAGAGTAGGGTGATTTTTAATAATGGACAAATTAAAACCCCGTTTTACGTGTTTGACATATTAGAGGTTTGATCTTTCAGAATAAGAAAAACCTTTTAAAGTAAACATGGATTTGATAAAATTCAATACAGAACAAATAATGAACAATTTCGTGCTTCGTTTGCCCCAATATGGCGGCTATTTTGCGGTACTCTGGTCCACCAGCTGGCGTAGGTAACTAGATGCAGTGACTCTAGTCATAAATTCCATTCAGCGCCATCTATCGACCAAAAGACATTTTAAGTAAGGTTTTCTTGTTTGCCGCTAGATGGCAGTGTATGCTCTTAGCATTTTAAAATTGGAAATTAATTATTTTCATCGTATTTATTAAATGTAAACACGGATAAATAAAATTAATATTAAATAAAAGATATTTTTAACGTTAAATACATTTATAAAAACCTAAATTTGAATCTACTAAAACTACATACAGTGAGGACCAAAATGTTCGCACCGCATGGAACTTTTTGTTATTATAGGATTTTTACGGTAACAGTCCTGTTACGTCGTATACAACAAAAGCTGTGCATTACTGCAACGTTGCCAATGATACCAATCATTTTGCACTTGCCATTTATATTCTGATCAAGAAGAATTAACATTAACTTTGGTGTAAAACAGCAATCCACACATACATACATATTGTTGGTTCTTTCAGTATTAATACGTTGATGTACGATAATTGTATAGATAGACAATACAGTATTGGTAAAACTTCGCCTTGGGTTTTGGCATGTGTGAACAAAAGAAAAATAACCAATAGCAATACACCGAAGAAAGAGAGAAATCATCGCATACCTGCCAAGCTTTAAATACAGTAACTTTTTTGTAATGTTGGTGCTTTAGGTAAAAATCTTTAAATATAATTGACGTTTGTCATTTTGACACAATTAAAAGGGCATGTTGTCATGCCCCAATATATTTTAGCAATTTTAACCCAATATTACAATGGAACATCCCAGCCAGCACATTGATGTCATAATGTCGACGTTTTTTCGGCAGTAACGACGTCAAATTGTTGTAAAACTGACATCATTATGTCACACCCCAAAAACGTCAATATAAGACGTCATTAAAACGTCCTATACGAGAACTAAAACAGGAGTCATAAATAAATAGTTGAATATTGGAAATAACAGTCAAAACATCTCTATTACGTTCTATTATATGACGTCTTATGGACATCATTTATTAGTCATATGACGTCGTCAACCAATAATGACTTAAAAATAACGTCATTATAACCTCAGTGTGCTGGCTGGGATACATTCCAAGGAATTATCAAAATATCTTCCTTTTCTAATTTCGTTAAAAAATAGTTTAGGATATAATAGTAATTTGGATTACTAGGCCAACAGCTACCAATGAAACATTTAGTTAAATTATAACATTAGCTTGTCAAGCTAAAATTATTACTCAAATAATAATTTTTAATACCACAAATAGCTCCATTAAGCTGATTAAATTTATTTATTTCATTTGTAATAATACTATTAATCATGAGAACATTAAATTGTATTTACTCGAAAATAAGACCCCCTCGATTATAAGACCCCCCCTATATTTTGGAGCGAATTTAAAAAAAAAGCTTTTGTATGCGAATATTGGACCCCTAAAAATATAAGTAATATAAGATATTGAACATTTTTCAGTTTTATTTTGTTAACAGATTCCGTTAGTTTTGTTCATGGAAAAAATTCTACCCTTTATCTCTTTGCGAAAACAAAGCCTTTGTGGAAGCAGTTTACCTGAATTCAAGTTACTTTTTATCTACGACTGCTCATGAAAAAGAAAACTGTATTATTTAATTAAAGCTGAAACAGTTTTTTTGACGTACATTACGAAATTTTTTTATTTAAAATCAGAGCAGCGTAGAAGTCAAAGCCATAGCAACCGGGCAATTATGATCATGATTTCATTATCCCACTCCGTTTGGTAATAACCTTTATTATATAACTAGATTCTTATCCAAGCAAAAGTAGATAAAAACATTAATATTGCAGAGAATTACATAGAGTTATAAAAAATATGCACTACAATTTTTTTCAATTGAAATGAGTCGAAGGAATTTCATTAAATTTAAAATTAACTATTGGCACTCCTTTTATTATTCTAGTGCAAAAAATATTTCCCATTTAGTTAGTGCAATAAAATGTTTTGCGATTCGCAACATTGGCGCACGCCAATGGGCAAATAATAATAATTCACTTTTATTGGGTATGTCTCAGATAACTTGAAAATGCAGTGTCCCCATCAGTGTTTTTCTTTTGAAAATGTAAATAGTCGAAAAACTTGATATAATGCGGTAGCAGATTTAACTACTTTAAATATTTCAACAAAAGAAGAATTAAGTTGTGCTTATTATTTTCCTATTTTTACATGTTTAGCTATGAAATGTCACATAAGTTACCTGTCCCCAACGTGATTATTATTTTACGAGCAGTTTTTTAAATATAGATAGTTTCAGATGAATGTAAAACAATGTGTTTACACTTATTTTAATCACATATGTAATTATTTTTACTGTAACAATTATACGACAGTTGATTAATTCTTGTCGCCAGAAATTCGGTCACATAGGTTACCTCAACTTGAAAGAAAGATTTTTCAGCCTGACAATACCGTTAAATTAGTTTACCCTTGACAAGCAACAGTGAGAAAGCCTGGTTTATTCGCAATTAATAAAAAGTTAGTCGATTTATTTATAGAAATATATTATAAAGAAGCTTGTTTGGCGCGTTCCAGGTGAGTTTGTTTATTGTGTGTCCCCTAGGTTACCTATGTTGATAGGAAGATTCATCAATATTCTGTTAGCAAATTAGTGCATGATTATTTTGAGGCTATAATGCTTTTGGGGGGAAAATATAGTTCTGCATGGTCAACTAGAAAGCGGGATTTTGAAATTAATTTAAAAAATGTCATATATGTTACCGTCACGTAAGTTACTAAGCTGAAAGTAACGTATGTGACTAATGGTTACTTAGGTAACTTTAAACGATCTTTTAACCATTTCCCTGTCACCCTTTTTTTTATTACAGGATATTTACAATGCCCAAAAACAAAAGCGATGCCGGGACGGAGTAAATTCTGATCCTGAAAAAAGAACAAATTACCCAAGGAAAATGAAAAAGAGAGCTAAGCGAAGAAGAGATTTAATGTCGTTGAAAGAAGCAATATTTGCTTGATTACATTTAATACTATTACTTAAATTACATTTTTATATGTTGTTGGACCGTCACATACGTTACTGATTTGTCACAAAGGTTACCATAAGTTTTTTTGACATATTTTTAGAAATAAAATACCAATTCAGTCAATTTTAGTCACTATTTCTAGAGGAAAAGCCTGATCTTAATGAATAACAAAAAAATTCTGATTAATTTTAAAAATGAATATTCATTTCTGTTCAAGTAACTTATGTGACGGTCACGAAAGTTATGAGACATTATTGTACATTAAAATAAAATAAAATAAAAATGGTGGTCTGTTGTGTATTGATTTTTATTTAGTTATCCGTCTGCTATCCATGTGTTAAGCGTTTATTAATTTGTAGTCAAGTTAAAATTTAAATTCTTTCCTCTGAAATTTTCAACTTATATGAGAACGACTCTATTATTACAGTTCTAATTATGGACGTATAAGTTTGTTTGCCTGAGGTTCTAATAGATTCGTATTTTTAGTCCAGTTTTACACCTTGATCTTATAAAAAAGCACCCAAATGTTACAATAGAGTATAGTTTACTTATCATCTTTTTACACTGATTGGATAACATGTATATTATTGATACATAAACCTGAAGATCTTTATATAAATGGTAAACGCATTGCACCTTCAGATCTTATGATGTTAATACTATCTTTTTAGGTTAGAATTTAATAAAATATTGTTATAATGGACAGTGACGTAGCAACTAAAATAAAAACTGAAACTAATCAATATATCACAATAGAATCGCAACTAATGCAAGACTATAACACCGAAAATGAGTTAAAAACAGAAATTGAGAGTGACGAGCCGCCATATTTTAACATCAGTAGTTCACAAATTAATAGTGACAACTGTAACGTACATCAAGATAAATTATCAGAAATAACTTCTTTAAGCAAAATATGTGAAGATAAATATTCAAGCATAAATGATCTAAGCAGCCACACGGCCATACATATTGGTGACAAATCATTTCAATGTAATTCGTGTGATTATAAATGTTCAGTGAGGAGTAGATTAAAAACCCACATGCTCACTCATAGCAGTGAGAAGGCATTTGAGTGTAATTTATGTGAATATAAATGTTCAGTAAAAAATAATCTCAAAATACACATGTTCACTCACAGTGGTGATAAACCATTTAAGTGTAATTTATGTGATTATAAATGCACAATGAAGAGTAGTCTAAAAACTCACATGCTCAATCATAGAGGTGAGAAACCGTTTGATTGTAGTTTATGCGATTATAAATGTTCAGTAAAGAGTAATCTCAGAATACACATGCTCACTCATAGCGGTGATAAACCATTTGAGTGTAATTTATGTGATTATAAATGTTCAATAAACAGTAAACTCAAAAGACACATGCTCACTCATAGTGGTGAGAAAACATATGAGTGTAATTTATGTGATTATAAATGTTCAGTAAATAGTAGTCTCAAAAAACACGTGCTCACCCATAGTGACAAGAAGCCATTTGAGTGTAATTTGTGTGATTATAAATGTTCAGTAAAGTGTTATCTTAAAATACACATGCTCACCCACAGTGACAAGAAACCATATGAGTGTAATTTATGTGATTATAAATGTGCAGTAAATAGTAGTCTCAAAAGACACATGCTCACCCATAGTGACAAGAAACCATTTGAGTGTAATTTGTGTGATTATAAATGTTCAGTAAAGAGTTATCTTAAAATACACATGCTCACTCATAGTGGTAAGAAACCGTTTGAGTGTAATTTATGTGATTATCAATGTTCATTGAAGAGTAAACTCAAAAGACACATGCTTACTCATAATGGCGAAAAACCATTTGCTTGTAATTTATGTGATTATAAATGTTCAACGAAAAGTAAAGTCAAAACGCACATGCTCACTCATAGTGATGAAAAACCATTTGAGTGTAATTTGTGTGATCATAAATGCTCAACAGAAAGTAAATTCAAAACGCACATGCTCACTCATTGCGGTGAAAAACCATTTGAGTGTAATTTGTGCGATTATAAATGTTCGGTAAAGAGTTACCTCAAAATCCACATGCTCATTCATAGTGGTAAGAAACCATTTGAGTGTTTTTTATGTGATTATAAATGTTTAATGAAGAGTCAACTAAAAAGACAAGTGCTCACTCATAGTGGCGAAAAACCATTTAAGTGTAATTTGTGTGATTATAAATCTTCACTAAAGGATAGTCTAAAAATCCATATGCTCACTCATACCGGTGAGAAGCCGTTTAATTGTAATTTATGTGATTATAAATGTTCAATAAAGAGTAATCTCAAATTACACATGCTCACTCATAGTGGTGAGAAACCATTTGAATGTAATTTATGTGATTATAAATGTTCATTAAAGAATAATCTCAAACTACACATGATCACTCATAGTGGTGAGAAACCGTTTGCATGTAATCTATGCGATTATAAATGTTCAACGAAGAGTAAACTAAAAGTACACATGCTCACTCATAGTGGTGAGAAACCATTTAAGTGTAATTCATGTGATTATAAATGTACAATGAAATGTACTCTCAAAAGGCACATGTTCACTCATAGTAGAGTGAAACCATTTAAGTGTATTTTATGTGATTATGAATGTTCAATGAACAGTAAACTCAAAATACATATGCTCACTCATAGTGGTGAGAAACCATTTAAGTGTAATTTATGTGATTATAAGAGTACAATGAAGAGTAATCTGAAAAGACACATGCTCACTCATAATGATCCGAAACCATTTGAGTGCAACTTATGTAATTATAAATGTACGATGAAGAATATTCTCAAAGGACACATGCTCACTCATACCGGCAAGAAACAATATAAGTGTAATTTATGTGGTTATATATGTTCGATGAAGTGTAAACTCAAAAGGCACATACTTACACATAGTGGAGAGACACCTTTTGAGTGTAATTTATGCACTTATAGATGTACAATGAAGAGTAGTCTCGAAAGACACAAGCGCACTCATAGTGGTGAGAAACCATTTGAGTGTAACTTGTGTTAATATAAATGTTCAGGGAGCTATAGTCACACAAGACACATGCTTATTCATGGTGTTGAGAAGCCATTTGAGTTGCATCTTAAGTGGTAACGAATTGTCCTAAATAAAAATTTATTGCTTTGCTTTTTTCAAAAGAACCCATGACTGAGCCGAAAAAAACGTATACAGGCTCAATAAAAAGAATACACAGATATATTGATTTAGTGGGAATTAATTGCCGATTCATAGCGCTAAATAAACATGAATAGTCTTATTGTTTAAAAACGGAAATACGTATATGCTGATTTTTGCTAACCGCCGGTCCTTGTGTGACTTGTGGTTTTTCCTATTTCTAGGAAGAATTAAGATTTGTGCCATTAGCTATTCCTAAATAGCATCATTTTCAGTTAGTAGTCCGCTGCACATCGATCTGTTTTCACATGTTGTGTTATTATTTAAATATTTCGTGCGGTCATAGTGGCTGGACCCGTGTATTTAAGTTATGGCTAGCACTTCGACGGATTCACTGAAGGTTCGCTTTGGTGATAAGGATTTTGAAAAATCATTACCAGATATATCTATTGTAACTTAGTTTATCCTGTTTTGTAAGAAAATTGTTTTATTTTCTGTCTGTAATAAATTGTTTGATCTTAGAATCATCTAGGCTGTTTTTTTTCGTAATTTCCACAGTTAAATCATTTTTTTAGTTATATTAATTTTTGATTATAAAAAAAATCTTTAAAGGAATTCACACTATTCAAGGACTATAACAACAAATTTAAGTGACTTATTTTGCATTTTTTTTTTAAATTTTTATAGCGCTTTAGAGATCAGCGGTCACCGTGACCGGTTCCAGGCATTTGTGTTGCTCTTACAGCACCCGGATAGTTAAGGATTAATAATTAATTACTTAAATAAAATTTTATACGTTTATTTAGAAAAACATGATTGAGCTGGTAAAAATATTGCAACGTTCTTTTTAAAATAATAACAAAATGCTGTTTAAATCGTCTATTATTAAAGAAAATATTTACACTTAACACACACTAAATTTAATCTTAACTAACTACAAAACACAATTATAAACTAACTATTAACGAACTATTTATCTTTAATCACAATATTTATTTCGTACTATTTACACACACACACACACACACACACATTTATATTCTATTTAGATATTTATCTATAATAACTTGCGTCTACTAACACGTCTAATTGCTCGCGGTTGACTAATCCCTTCTTCCGTGTAAGCCCGCGTTTATATACAGCATACAATCTTCTAGAAAATGCACTAGATTCTTCTAGATGGTCTATTGTTTGCCACGCCGTCGATGACTCACGCTGATGTTGATGACGTTTAGAGGGCTGATTGCGTTCATTACAATATTAACAAGCAAATTATGCAATCTATAGTAGAATATAAGAATACCAAGGTTATTTGCTTATTTATCTGCGCACTTATTAGTACTTGAAAACTTTGTAATGTACCACCAATTGCACAGATTAACTATAAAAAAAAGTT
The DNA here is from genome assembly GCA_929113105.1 of Agrypnus murinus. Classification (NCBI taxonomy): domain Eukaryota; kingdom Metazoa; phylum Arthropoda; class Insecta; order Coleoptera; family Elateridae; genus Agrypnus; species Agrypnus murinus. The sequence goes on from OV816027.1 coordinate 12,489,236, forward strand.
CAATATTATACAGGTGAGGAAAAACAACTTGGAACCAGTGGCGGATTTAACACTTAAGGGGCCTGAAGCGTTACAAATTCTTGGGGCTCCATAGTATAAATCAATTGCTACAATGTATATACCTCTTTTTTATCAAAAATTAGGTACATATAATGATTAATATCAGGCGCGAATTCACGGTGGGGGGGGGGATGGACGAAATTCCCTCCTCAAGATTTTTTAAATAATCCGACTTCGTCTCAGGCCGTAGTCACACAAGTGTGAAATTGGAGTTTTTACGTGTTACACATTATACTTTATCTATGACCACAAAAACGTAATAAAACACCAAAAGCTAGGAAAGATATTTAACCTAGAATATGATTTGAGATTAAGGTGCTGAATTCGCAAAAGTAGACAATGCCCACAGTTTGTGGAAAACAGGTGTTAGTTGTAAAAATTAAAAAATGCGTATAACTCAATGTAATAATAGTTTATTATTTAAAATTAATACTGAAACTTGAACAATTATTTAAATTATAATAGTAATTTTGTTGGTGTCTTAATTTTTCAAATGTCAGACACAGACACTACATTAAAAATGCTTAAATATAGTTTGGACGTAGTGTTGTTCTGCCGCTGCGTTTTTGTTAATGTGAGTAAATCATAACCTCAATTTTACAAATACATTGAATACCTAATACTTCATTTGAATGTAATTTAAAATAATAAATTTCCAAAACATTTTTAAAATTCCATATAATAGACCGGTTATTCTAAATGTATGGATTAAAGCCATCAGAAGGATATATCGTTAAATCAATTTTACGTTAATTCAATAACAATTTTTATAATAACTTTATATGGTAATAATAACTTTATATGCTGGTAGTCGACACAGCAGCTCAGAGGTAGAGATGTCGCTCAGAAAGTGGAAGGCTCAGGGTTCGATTTCCAGCTGGGGTGATAATTTTTTCTATATGGATTTGCATTCAAAATATAATTTAAAGTAAAACATTAATTAAACAAAATAAATTAACATACATAAAATACAAAATGAACACAAACGTGTTTTAATAAAGTGAGTTTTGTTGATGAACGACTATTATACTTACAATTTTATAGTGATATGTGTCTAAATCACAGACGAGCTGCCCCTAACTGAGGAGAACCAAAATCTCGAAACAGCTGTCTTCAGATCTGTGATTTATACACATAGCACTATAAGATTGTGAGTATAATAGTCGTCCATTAACAATTTTTAACTTTTAAATTTATTAACTCTATTAAAACACGTTTGTGTTCACTTTGTATTTTATTTATATTAATTATACTGTCGGAAGCAGTTTTGACATATGTCATTATGATAGATGCGTTCGTAACAGTTCTACTTTATGTATTATTTCAAAAAACATTTTATTCCATAATCAGTTCATTTATAATGGAACTTTTTTGCTTTTAGAAGCATCAAATTTATCAATAATATTTTCAAAACACATCGTCAAAACATAAATTTTGCGTAATGTCATTTTCAATAAACATTACTGATAAATTTTTTAAATGAATTTGTCCAAGATTATTTCTTAAATAATTTTTTACACGTTTAAGAACGAAGTTGAAACAGATCGAAGAGAAGTACATTTTTGGACGGCGCTCATTGGCGCTATATTAGCGCCGTCGATTGCGTATGGATATATTTAAAATATTTTAAAAGTTGAGACAGGTCAAAGAGAAGTACATTTTTGAACGGCGCTCATTGGCGCTATATTAGCGCCGTCGATTGCGTATGGATATATTTAAAATATTTTAAAAGTTGAGACAGATCGAAGAGAAATACATTTTTGGACGGCGCTCATTGGCGCTATATTAGCGCCGTCTATTGCGTATGGATATATTTAAAATATTTTAAAAGTTGAGACAGGTCAAAGAAAAGTACATTTTTGAACGGCGCTATATTAGCGCCGCCGATGGCGTATGGATATAGGTATTTAAAATATTTAAAATTTGAGACAGATCGAAGAGAAGTACATTTTTTAACGGCGCTATATTAGCGCCGTCGATTTCTTATTGCTATTCCTGTTATAAAGGTTTTAACATTTTAACCTTAAGAGGAGCATTTCTCTATTTGTAAGTGCTAATTGGCGCTAATTCAGCGCTAAATATTGATACTAGGTATAGCAGGTTTCGCAAGAAAAGTGCGGCCAACTTCACGTTTAATTTAATTCTTAATTACATATTCTTTTAAAGGTTTTAACATTTTAAGCTTAAGAAGAGCATTTCTCTTTTGTGGGCGCTAATTGGCGCAAATTCAGCGCTAAATATTGTTATTAGGAATAGAAGGTTTCGGAAGAAAAGTGCGGCCAACATCACGGTAGTAAAATTAAACAATTTTTTTTCTCTCTAAAAATGCAACATTTCTTAAAAACTCTAACGGCATTGGTGGGCGCAAATTCAGAGCAAGATGATAAAAAATTTGAAAAATAAAATTGTGTGGGCCAAGTTCACTTGAACTTGGCCGCATTGTAATTTCTGAGTTCCAGAGAGCGGCGCAAATTCTAATTTCAACGGCGTTAAATGGCGCTAATTGAGTGCTAAAAATTGGTATATTATGAGCCCCAGTTTCAAAAAATGTGCGGCTATCCCCCCGCACCTGGAAAACACTTGTTATAACACTAATAATGCCCTGGTTGTTATGGACTTGTTTATATAGATCGTATCACAGATACAAACGACAAATTATATGTAGCTGAAACATAAATGTTTCAACAATAAAAGAGGTACCATCATTAATATTTTGTAATTCATGCGTGTACTGTAGTGGCAATCCTGTCTAAATTGTTGATGATGAAACTGCACTGTTATCGTAAAAATCCTATATTAGTTTTTAGCAACAAAGTTTTATCGTAGAAAGTTGGTGCATAATAAGTCTTAAGACTTGTTAAACACCAATGAGCTTCCAGTCGACATTAACGTTATTTTTTTATTATGTATCATGTTTATTATTTTTTTATTATACAGACATGTTAAAAATAAAGGCATTTATTATTATTATTTATTTTTTCCACAGTTTTCTAACTGGTTTTCTTTTCTTACTGTAGTGCTCTACGAATTATATGGACGGTTCCCAAAATTGCTACTTTTTGAAGTAGCTAGCTAGTACTTCTTCATGTACACCTGTTATTTGCTTTAAATAATGTGAAAAAGATTTCGATAGACATCCCGTTGCTCCTATAACTAGTGGCAAAACTTTTGTTTTAAGTCCCCACATTCGTTACATTTCTAATGCCAAATCTTTGTACTTTAGGATTTTTTCTGCCTCCTTGTTAATAATATTGTTGTCGCTGGGGACAGAAACATCAATAATATGGCATTCTTTTTTTTATATCCTTTACCACAATATCAGGTCTATTAGCTCTTATGGTTTGGTCAGTTATAATTGGTTGGTTCCGTAAGACTGTTACGTCTCCTTTGGTAATTATCTGTTCTGGCTTATGTTCGTACCTCTCCTTGAGACTTCTATCCCTAATTTTCTACAAATACCGTAACGCAGTAAAGTTCCCACTTGGTCATGCCTTTCCACATAATCTTTTGCTGCTAGTTTTGAGCATTATTATTATTATTATTATTATTATTATTATTATCGAATTATTCACTTCCACAGCTTTTGCGCCGGAATCTTTTACCTAACCCACCTGTGTCAGAAGACACTTATAGACTTGTGGGATTAGGCTCGTAATGCTATGACCCTCAGGTACAACCCTTGTACTTCAGAGAATCACGCTCAATCTATACATATATATATTTTTGTTCTATTCTTTATTATTTGCATTCAGGTTTTATATATTTTTTTCAAGGCTTAAAATTTATGCTACAATATTAGGGATGGTTGTTTATTGCAGGATTTGGTTTATTTTAGGCTACTACAGATTTTTATTTTATTGAAGTACACGTCGTAGGATATGCGCCGTGCCATAAAGGGTTGTTGCTTGTATTGTATATGGACTAATCATTGGGCTTATTTTCTGGATGTAGTTTTTTTGGCAATGAGTGGTGGTCCCTAATGCCGCCCCTGTGATAATCGGAATAATGTCCGTTTTAACTTGCCACATTCTGGATATCTCTATCGCAAGATCTCTATATTTAAGCAGTTTTTCGGCTTCTTTACGTTCTACATTATTGTCCATAGGTATCGCGACGTCAATAATCTCACATACTTTTTCGGAATTATTACGTATGATTACATCCGGTTTGTTGGCTCTAATTGTGCGGTCAGTGTGCACTGGCTGGTTGTATAATATTGTTACCTCCAGGCCTTGAGTGACTTCGTTGGGTTGGTGATTATACCATTTACGAGGGGTTTCAATACCATATGCTTTACATATTTCATAGTGTAAGTAGGTGCAAACTTGGTCGTGGCGTTGGATGTACTCTCGTTGCGTTAGTATATTACACCCAGATACCAGATGGTCAATTGTTTCCCAGGCTTCCTTGCATAATCTGCACTTTCCATCGGAATTGAGTTTCAGGATTGTTTTTTCATAATATCTTGTTCGCAGTGCTTGGTCTTGTGCAGCAATTATTAGTGACTCCGTTTCTCCCTTCATTTGCCCTACTTTGATCCATCGAAATGTTTCCACAGTACTCACGGTGTCGCGCTGAAGTTGCTGAACAGACTGGCCATGAAGAGGTTTTTGTATCCATTGTGTTTTAGTTTGTGTTTGGATGGCTTTTTAATTCTATGTTTGTATTCCGATTTTCCCCATTCTGTGTTCTCGTTCATGGTGGGTTGTTCGACTTGGAGTTTCTTTTCTATTGCAGCTGCGGTTTCGTTAATACCCTTTTTTGACTGTTTTGCCTTTTCTAGTTTGTTGATATGTTGAACTGTCGGGTTTCGGTTATTAGTTCGAAGATACTGTGCAAATCCTATAACCGCTAGCTTGTAAACGCTCTCTATCTGCCTCAAGCCTCTTCCGCCTTGGTTTCGTGGGACGTATAATCGACACACATCGGCGCGTGGGTGAAGCTTCTTGTTCATCTCCTTTAATTCTTTATCGGTCCAATCTAAAATTCCAACGCTATATTCAAATACCGGCACGGCAAGGCTGCCTATCGCTTTTAGTTTATTACTGACCGTAAGTTCTGTTGTTAATATTTTCCTGACGCTTCGGTAGTACTCCTTTCTTACACGGTCTTTCATTGTTTTGTGGTCTACCCCTTCACGTTCTTCAACACCCAGATATTTGTACGTGTCTTCAAGATAGTTTATCTTTATATCGTGCTCGATGATCATACTTTTTGTGTTTTTCAATCTACCTCGTTCAAAGACGGCTTTCGCACATTTATCAAGGCCAAACTTCATGTGGATGTCTATGCTAAGTTAATTCACCACATCTAATAGTTTGTGTAGGCTGTCTTCGTTTTGGGAAAATAGCTTGAGATCATCCATATATATTAGATGGTTGATCTGTTTGTTCCCTGGTATTGTGTACCCTTTCTTCGCTGAGTTTAGTTCTTGAGATAGGGCCATGAGGGCTATACAAAAAAGGAGCGGTGATAACGAGTCCCCCTGGAATATGCCTGTTTTTATGTGTATTGTTTCAGACTTTTTATAGATATTGTCATCTTTAAGAAGAAGTTTCGTTTTCCAGGTTTTCATCGTTTTTTCACAAAAGTTGACTATGTCGGCGTCGAGGTGATACATTTTTAGGCAGTGAATGATCCAAGCGTGTGGTACGCTGTCGAAGGCCTTTCGGTAGTCAATCCATGCCATCGCTAGTCCTCGGTGGTTCGTCTTAGCGTGTTCAGTTATTAGTTTGTTAAGAAGGAGCAGTTCTTTACACCCATAAGATCCCTTCGCACACCCTTTCTGCTCAGGGGGTAGCAATTTCTTCTCTTGCAGGTGATAATATATTTGACGCGACAATATTGATGTTATTAATTTATAAAGGACTGGTAAGCACGTAATTGGTCTATAATCGCCGGGTTGCGTTGCGTTCCTTTTTTTCGGAATTAAGAGAGTATAGCCTTTGGTTAGCCACTCAGGACAGTTTCACACACCTTTTCTAAAGAGATACAAAAAGTTCATAAAAAAATAGTTATTTAGAATCGAAAGTTAAGCCCAGATGCATATAATTGATATTTTAGTTAGGTCAGAGGATTATTAAAACATTAGATTAGTTTTGATAAGTGACGTGTCGCTGATGTATTGCCAGCTAATTGCAGGTATTTTACTAAAATAACAAAATAATACAGGTCTAAAGGTTGATTTAAAAATTGCATTGTATTCTGGGACTGTTTGATTGAAACTGTTCTAATTATTATAGTTACAAAAGCAATCTACCATTATACCTTATTGGAACTCGCATATATTGAAAACATATAAAAAATACTAAGTATTCATAAATTCTAGGTTAAATATTTTTCTTAGCCTTTAGTGGTTTATTACTTTTTTTGTTGTCGTAGATAAAGTATAGTGTGTAACACGTGCAAAAAGGCCAATTCACACTAATGTGATTCTTCAAACTCGTGAGAAATTGGCACTTCTCTGCACTTGTAACAATTTTACAGCGAGTAACGTACGTAGAATCGCACTATAGATAAGATCATGTTACATGAGAATTGCTTAAGATAATAAAACTTACGATATCAAATTACAGTCGACGTTATCTCTATCAGAACTTCTTTAGCATTAATTCTCTCATGACCATGAGAAATGTGTAGGCAGATAAGGTATAAATACCTCTGTTTTAATCTTAAGTCTTTAGTCTTTATTAAATATTCATTCAACACACAAGTCTTTATTAAATATTTATTCAACGCACAAATCTTTATTAAGTATTCAACAAGTGTTTATCCTGAGTGAGTATTAAGACTAGGTGTGGATTTTAAAATTGTCTTGCTAGTAAAAACATAAAGGCTCATTCGAGTTTTAATTAATTATTTTGCTTAATGTCATTTAAATGTGAATTCTAAAATTGTTCTGTTAAGTGTGTTAATTCAAATATAATTATTTAAGCTCGTCTTAAACTCGTTAAATAAATTACTGACAAAGTAATATTAATATATTTGTATTCTAAATATTAAAAGAGATAAAGTTTTCTCTCGATTAAAAATAATAAAATATATTCTACGACTGCAAACGAAATATATAAATGTGTTTTATTATATTCAATAAATAAAGTTTTAAAAAAAGCTTCGGCCACAGAATATAATCAAAACTAGCGATAGTTACCTAACGCCTGCGTACCAGATTGTTTCTGATTAAACCTAATTTTATTTTTAAATTTTAATATACGAAATAGCGTACAGTCGCGGAGTGTGCTATTCTTACTAATTTTACAATTGACGTTATGATTGACAATTTGTAACTAAAAACATATTTTTGTTTAGGGGCTCCAGTAGTATTCTTAAGATAATCTTTAAAAGACCCCGACAAGAGTAGGTAATCAGAGAAAAGAAAACAAAATGTGTTACATATCAAATTATTATTAAATTAATAATAATTATTAAATTATTCTTAAATAAATTAAATTATCCGTTATCTTAGTTATCTGATATTTGTCACTAGAACGCTGACAACATAACCTTTTCGCTTTTTAAAGTTTTATTAGATTTCTATAGCATTATGTTTGAAGACATTATAGATGTCTTTTTAAATATTATGCATTTTTATGTGGAACTATGCTGGATATTTACACATCGCCGTCTGGTTTTGTGGAAAGGAACCCACTAATAAATTTTAACAATGGGGCTCAAGAGGGGTTTGCTAAGAATGCTTTTGTTTATCTCTGCTGGGGTACTTATTGTAAGTATTGTTAGTAATGAATAAAAAAATTAAAACTAATGTTAGTTTTTTTTTCTTATTAAGCTTGCCGGAGTTGTAATCCTCATAATTGATGTAATTGTATTACGTGATTTGCGATATATAAAGGATTTGGCCGATTTAAAAGTAGTGTACATACCTACGGTTGCTTTACTTGCCATTGGTTTAGTGATACTTATTACTGCGATTCTTGGAATTTATGCAGTTATGAAAGATAGTTACATTAAGCTTATAACTGTAAGTATGAAAAATTAACTATGATCTTGAGGTTGTTTAAGGGTGGGGAGCTTTACAAATTACAACCTATCTTGCTCTAACTGCCTCATGTCAAACTCCGACGAATGTACTGATGTTGCAACATCATACCCTGGCTAAGATCTGATACTAAATTCGTTTGGAGATTTTATTTAGTTGATAATATTTAAGTAAATATATTATACTTAAGAGGCCGCAATACAAACGGTGGACAATGAAATGTGTGTATCAAGCCATTTTTACAATAAGAAACGATTTATGGCATCAACTGAGTACTCTAATAGAGCAGCGCGTATGTTCGCATTTGATAACTACACACATCTAGTGTGTGGCACAGAAACTTGGTAACTACTGACAACAGACAGTGAAAATAATGATTTTAGTTTAAGGTTAGAAATTGAAATCAAAATATTAAAATTCGATTCTATGAATTATTCCGGAATTTTGGAACGACGAGGTCGTGACGAATATAAAAGTAACAGATAGAGAACATTACCGTTCGTCTTGTGTACGGTCTTCTGAATTAAATAACTCGCGTGGAATTATGGCCGCTTCAATTTGGAGTTTAACAAATGAATGACAAGACCATAGATAAAATATACTTGGCAAGATAGAGTCACTGCATCTAGTTACTTAGGCCAGCTGGTCGATCAGAGTAACGCAAACCGCCGCCATATTGAGGCAAACGAAGCACGAAATTGTTCATTATTTGTTCTGTATTGAATTTAATCAAGTCCACGTTTACTTTAAAAGGTTTTTTTTATTCTGAAAGATCAAACCTCTAATATGTCAAACACGTAAAACGTGGTTTTAATTTGCCCATTATTAAAAATCACTCTTCTCTGCCCTAATATGGCGGCGGTTTGGGGTACTCTGATCGACCAGCTGCCCTAGGTGACTAGATACAGTGACTCTATGACAAGACGAATAGCAATGCCATCTGCCAAAAACTTTAAAATGTAAAACTATCACTTCTATATAATGTAACATGGTGAACTAAACTACAGACTAATTTTCGATAATATATTATTCAATTTTAATTTTCGATAATTAAATTGGAACGACCATAATAACCCTGTGGAGGTTGTTTGATTCAGAAGTTTCGGTGGATTAGTGGTTTGCATGTTTACTTCATAACCAAAGGGTGCAGGCTTGATCCCCGGACGGGGCTGATAAATCTTCATAGCGGAGAGAAATAAAAACATTCTTCTCGGGTAAGTAAGTAAGCTGTAAACACGTTGCCAATGCGATGTTTGGCACAATCACAGTCCAGATTCAGCAAAATCTTAGTAAGGTTGGCTAAATGAGCATAGCGGTCGATGTCAAGGGATACGAGGGATATTTTTCCAAGCCGATTCCTCACTCAAAAATAAATAACTAAATAGGTTTGATTGTGTGTTATACAGAATGTAAGTAGAAAAGGTATCAATAACACTGTACTGTTATTACAGCTCGATACATATATGTAACTAATAATGCTTTATATTTGTTTCAGTTCGCAGTTTGCTTTTCAATTGTTTTCATAGTGGAAGTGGCTGTAGGTGTTGCAGTAGTGGTATTCCAAGATGATCTTGAAAATATCTTAAAGAAAAGACTACAGATGTCTATGGCAAAGTATGATGAAGATAAGTCAAAATTTAAAGCTTGGAATGATATGCAGATCAATGTAAGTATTCATATGTAATTCAAATTTATCCTCAGTCATGGAATGATAGCAAGAAATTTGTAAACTATCATAGAGTGTCTCTATTCGATTTACTTTTATAACTTGGCAAACTATTTATTAAAAGCCAATATAATAAATATAACCTCACTTTACTATGACTACCCAGCAAACACAGCAACATATTATTTACGTAACTGAGAGTAAAAATGCCTACATTATTATGTAGCAGCTAAGTAAAATTCAAGTCATCTGGAGAGCGTTATGTCCGCCTCATTATGCATCTGTTATTTACATAAATTCGATGTCGGTGTTAATACATATGAGATATAAAATACAATCTGTATTATAAATAAACACAAAGCGCCGTATATTTTACGCTTATTTAATTATGAGCATGTTCTATCATATATAAAATCGCTTTACGTACGACTTTACCTGTAACTACCCTGTAATTGTCTTTGTACTTACCTGTAATTCCTTTGCAACATGATCTTTAAGTTAAAGCAACAATTTTCCACTTTGTGTAGGATAACTTATTTCTTTAAAATAGTAAAGATTTCTTAAGATTCCTGTAATAGTAAAATTATAAGAAAAAGAAAAACTCAGAACATTTTTATTTATTTTGTTTATTAAAAAAGAAAAGGATTACTTATTAATTGATAACTTTTATTATAGAAAAAAAAATCAGTATTATATTATTACATAGCATGCAATATAACAAAATAGAAAAAAATCAAAAGCTATGTATAAACAACATTAATGCCAACATTAACAAAATGCCAACTGACTTAAGATTATTCCTGGTTTTTTAACAAATTATGCCATTCTGTTTTAGGTCAATCAACTTGTCTCGATACCTATTAAATGATATGACGCGTACATTGCTGAAATAATTTGCTGAATCTACCTTTTTACGGTATTAATTTACAGTGGCCTAATATATTTTGCCTTGAAACGTTTTAATAAACAATAAATACGTTTAATCAGTTATCGCCATTTTAAAAATACGTTTCACTTCATAATAAAAATATTAATTGATGTTTATTCCACTTCCGAAATGTTTCCGCCACAGAAATAAAACTGGATATTGTATTTTAATATTTTTATATTCAACATACACATAAAACAAACAATGGGCGACCACGATTTAACACACGTCTGCACGATCAGGTGGTACCCGCGCTACTAATGTTTTCCCCCGCACTTTGCAATCAAATTAGTGGTTAAATAGTTATATATTTAACTAATAAAAAGTGTGACGTAAAATACAAATCACATTATTAATGTCGCATATATGTAAATCTGAAGACACCAGACTCTACATAAAACATTTAATATCGGAAATATATGGCAAATGTTATATCACCAAATTTACATGTGGGGTATGTAAATGTGTTTATATAACTCATTTTACTTGATTTTTATATAGCAGATAAGTAAATGTCACAGTTTTGTTTAGTGGGTATGTTGACCATAGTAATAAAGTTTCCAAACAACCACAATTTTAAAACTGATCGGTAGCGGACGATCCCCGTAATGAAGGAAAAAAGCAGTTGTTGTGCCAGTGTATTATGTTTATATCACTTTAGGGTGATCGTGGATTATCAATATAGACGGGCTGTCTAACTTTTACCTTAATAGCAACCACGATGCCCTAAAATACTATCAATTTCATTTTACTTTTTTAAATTTCGTTTCAGCATAACTGCTGCGGAGTGAATGGAAAAAAAGACTGGAAGGCCAGCCGCAAGAATATTCCACTCAGTTGTTGTAGAATAAAAAATATACTACCATCGTCAACTAAACCACGTTGGACCTTCGCACGGCTACTTTACCGTGCACCTGAGATATGTTTCACTGGTTATAATGAAGACGGATGTTATGATAAGATAAGAGAGATAATCTTCAGTAAATGGAAATCCATAACGATTGTCGGAGCTGTAGTAGCTTGTCTTCAAGTAAGTATTCCTTTTTGAACGCAAAATCATGAAGCCAACTGTAACAATTCCTGATTTTATTGTTATCAAACCTTATTTCGTAAGACTCTTTCATGCAATAATATATTAAGATAATTATTAGTGAAATTTTATTTATTATTATATTTATCTGATACGTGTTTTACAAATTGAAATTTTGACACCCAGAAGAAATAAAATAGCCTGAAAAATTTAATCTAACACACAGATTTTACAGTTGCATTTACAGACAAACAGCTTTTAGAACTACAATCAGGAGCACGTAATGGCATTAAATTGTATACACTTTCGTTATGTACCTACTTATAACGAAAATTAAACACCTTAAAAACTTTTGAGATTTATATACATACAATCGCAGCAAATACAAGGTCCTTTAATGAACGAATAGATTGATCTCTTCTCAGAGCTTTTTCATTATTGCACCTGTACTGATTGTTTTAATTTTATTGCATGATAATAATTATTATTAATCACTTTTTACTTTTTTTTCAGATTCATGCAATTATATTTGCATGTTTATTATTAACTTGTTCGAAAAGACAGGAAAGCGATTATACTGATACTGATACTGATGATAGTTATGATCGTGATTCTGATACATTTCTGGTTACGATTCTGGAAGAGCCTGTTTAGTTATACTATCTTTTACTATTATAATTATTATTAAAATATTTTTATAATTACTTATATTACTATAGCTTTATATCTAACTATATATACGCTTATTATGATATCTTTTTGAAAAAGTTTAGATTTTACCTCTTACTGTTCTGATATATTAGTTAATATTAATACAGGGTGTTTTACCAAACTTTCATATAAGTTTAAAGTGTGAAAGTACTCGTCAATATGAACAAAGAATCCCTATGTGGTTTTTAATTTTACGCACATTGAGGAAATTTGCTAAAACGACAAAGTTTTGGAACTACTGGAACGTATCGAGACTTTCCTCACATATAAAATCAAGTACCTTGTTTAACAAACGAAAGAAAAGGTTTCAAACAATATTTGGACAACTATGTTATACGCATTTACGGTATCACATTTAATTTTGTTTGTGATTTTAGTCTGTGTATTAACTATTAAGTAGCCATAGGCCGCCCAGCCAGCACAATGACGTCATAATGTCGTCGTTTTTTCGGTAGTAACGACGTCAAATTGTTGTAAAACTAACATCATTATGTCACAGCCCAAAGACGTCATTAAAACGTCCTATACTAGGACTACGATAGGAATTATAAATAGTTGAATATTAGACACAACATTTATTATATACTACAATCAAAACATCTCTACATTGTGACCACCAGCTTAATTGATCAGTATTCCTGGGCCCCTGCTAAAATAATATCTTTTCAATGAAACTTGTACGTATTGTATTGTAGGTACGTCCAAAAGACGTCGTTTTGAAGACGTCTACGTACGTCCCATTATATGACGTCTTATGGACATCATTTATTAGTCATATGACGTCGCCGACCAATAATGACTTAAAGATAACGCCATTATAACCTCAATGTGCTGGCTGGGCATGACAGGAAAAAATGGCATATTTACATTAATTTAATACTTTCTTATTATTATTGCATTAGGAGCGAGTTTCTTTACTATAACGTAACTTTGACTTTCTTTTTTACTTTAAAAACTAACTAAATAAATATTAATAATAAACAACACAATTCTCTTTTGTTCGACTTATTATTAAACGTACAATTACAATTTCAATTACATCTTGATTACAGTTTCATTTTCTGAGAAAGTGGTACATTACAAAACAAGCTAAGATTTGTAATTTATTTTTAAATAAAAATAATTTAAATACAAATAACAGTAATTTAATAATTCCCAAAGCTAAAAACAAGGCATTAAAAATCTTCCAGGATCATTGTGCTAGCTCTACTAGAAGTATACAGCGCTATTAAATTGAAATATGTGCAAGTTCCCTATGTTGCATTTGAAAATAATAAAGCACACAGAGGCAATCTATTATACAGAATGCACTTTTATACGCTTTACAAACATACATTGTATGTAATAAATGAACACAATGATCAGTAATAGTTTATATTATATTAGATTGAAATAATGTTTCAGAACTTTATTTGAGAGTTGTAATGCATCTCATATGTATAACATTATATATTATCATATATGTACTTGAAAAGTGCGTTTGTTAAGTGGTGTATTTAGCAAATACACACATGTCGTAATTAAGATATTGGAATGGAAAAAATGTTAGCATTAAACTGAAAGAGCACAATCAAAATTATAATTCGCTTGTTTGCACTGCTAAGAGAATTTCAGAAATTCTTCTTCATACAGAAAAATCATAAAGCATTAACAAAAATCTTTATTATCAACAATAAAACAATATTACAATGTAAAAAAATACGTCTTATTAAATCACAGCTTTCTTATTGTATGAATATAAATAAAAAACTAAACAATATCAATCCAAAGAAAAACATAATTAAAATAAAACTCTCTTAATAAATTATTTCTCTTGCATGTTTCCATCAGCTAGCACCTATCACGCTTATTCAATTTTGATTGAAGAATACTTTTCAGCACAGTGCTCAAGTTCATGCTTATTGACATCGCTCTTCTGTAAAGATTTATAGGTGCATATATTACATTTGAAAGGCATTCTGTTATCATGATTACGTATATGTTTGTTTAGGTAACTCTTTCGTGAGCATTTATAATTACATATTTCACATTGGAAGGGTTTATCGTCGCTATGACTAAGCATATGTTTATTTAAATTACTCTTCATTGAACATCTATACCCACATATTTTACATACAAAAGGCTTTTCACCACTGTGAGCAAGCATGTGTTTGTTGAGGTCACCTTTCTGTGAACACTTATAATCACAGACACTACAGGTAAAAGGCCTTTCACCACTATGAGTTAGCATGTGTGTTTTCAAACGTTCCTTTTGTGTGCATTTATAATCACATCTATTACATTCAAATGGCTTCTCACCACTATGAACAAGCATGTGGATCTTCAGATGCCCTTTTCGTAAACACTTATAATCACATACATGGCACTTATAAGGTTTGTCGCCACTATGAATACGTAGATGTGCTGTCAAGTTTGCTTTACGAGAAAATGTAATACTACATATCTTGCACTGAAAAGGAGTTTTAGGGTTAATCATAATCTGTTTTTTGAATGGTCTTTGAATTAAATCTTTGATGCTTTTAGACAAAGGATTGCAGGTTTGATTAGTAAACGAATCATCGAATTCATTTTTCATATCAATCCTCTCAATTTTTTGTATTTCTCCTTTCGTAGCTATTTCATCTTTCATAGCATCTTCAGTTTTTATAATAGTAGCAAAATCTTGAGCGCCTGTAACGAAACAGTATATTTTTGAGACATGAAAACGAGAACAGTTTTACCGCTCGAAGAGGTAGTTGTATAGGAAGACATCCTAATCTGTTACAATAGTTTGTTTTATAATTATTATTCTTAATTTCTATTAATAATTGCTTTGCTACTATTAGCAATAATAATATACTATCGATCGCTAAAGTTTTTGCTAATTTTTTTGAATAAACGTAGCTCCATCTTGTGAGAAGATAGAGATCTTAAAGCAGCGGTATATTTAAATTATTTACTATACTTTGTTTCAATTCTTTTATCTGCTTGCATCTTATTCTCAGTTCTTAATTTCATCTGCCAATTAAACTTAGAGAAGTGAAGTACCACAATTTCTTAAAATAGTCCATTACTTCCACTCATGATAAGTTGGTCAATCCTGTTGATCAAAAAGATTTATTTTATCAGAATTATTAGTTTATTTTATAAAACATTGTCATATAAACATTTATTAAAAAATAAAGCCTTTTTCTGTCTTAAGGTCATTAAAATTTATGGCTAAAACAATAAATGAAGGTTGATAGTTCGCCTGAAATTATAAACTTTTGTGGTGTATTTACACACAACAAACATTGTTAACTCAATATTGATAAAGCAGCGGATGGTATTTTTTAAAGACTAATCAAAGTGGGTGGAGAAAGTAGTAATAAGATATCACACAGAGATTAGACAAAGACATGGCAAACCTCGGCGAACAGATCGTGGCGTGTGCGATATTTGAAGCTAGCTTAGCAACTTGCCACAACAAGTGCCGACAATCGAGTGAATATGCTGGATATTTTTTGTCACGTGGAATTAAATCACATTAAAGAAAATCTAGGATCAAATAAATTAGTGATCAAAAGAAATGTATATGCAATTTGTAGATCTTAAAAAACTTTTTGAAAGATAGGCAAAACTGTAAAATAGCATATTCTTAGAAATTATGGCTTACCCAACAAACACAGTAACATAGTTATTATTTACGTAACTGAGAGTAATACTGCCTACATTATTATTTAGCAGTTAAGTAAAATTCAAGTCATCTGGAGAGCGTTATGTCCGCCTCATTATGCATTTGTTATTTACGTAAATGCTATGTCACTGTTAATACATACCATATATGTACTAAATACAATCTGTTTTACAAAATATACAACGCGCCGTATATTTTACGTTTATTTAATTATGAGACACTATCACCACGGTTATATAAAATCGGCGATCCACCTTTTCTTGGAGGCTTATTCGAACGAGCTCCAAAGCTTTATCCGCCACCAAAAGCATGTTCAAATAAGCCCAAAAAGGTGGGATCACGGCCAGAACTTACCCGCAATCCCTTTACGACAGGATCTTTAAGTTAAAGCAACAATTTTCAAATTTTCCACTTTATGTAGGATAACTTATTTCTTTAAAATAGTAATAGATTCCTGTAAAAGTAAAATTAGGGGAAAAAGAAAAAGTCAGAAAAAAATTTTTATTTATTTTTTTATTTTAAAAAAAGGAAAAGATAGTTTGCCACGCAAATGGGAATATAAACAAACATAAATCAATAATTAAACACAATATACGAGAACTGATTCTTAGTTGCATTTATTAATTGACTAATAAACCACATAAATTTATAGTACGCTAAAAAAGAGGAAAAAAATAAAACCATACAGTTAATTGAACCCTGGATCTTAAACAAGCTAAATTGTTATGTAATAAATAACTACCCCTAGGCAGCTGCCCTGAAGCTTACACTCCAAAAGTATGTAACTGATCAAGATATTTTCTAAATGGTTTATTCCTCATAAAGGAATTAATTGTATGGCGTTAAATACTGATTTGTGAAATGGTTAAGTACATTAAGATTCGTTAATACTTAAAGAGGTTAAAGAAACAAAAGAAAGAATAAATTAATAAAACAACTACAGTCAATTCACTTAGCTCGATAAACTGTTTAGCTTTTCCCCGATCATGCCGCGTAGCGACGGGTGGGTTTGATGCTCTCGGTACCGCTTTACACGTAGGCGAAAAGATCTTTGTTCCAGCGCCCCAAGGCGATCGAGATTAACCAAGGCTTACGACCCTAAAATTGTAGAAAAACCACAAATAGAAATATTGTAAGGTGAAAGATCGCTGATTAAGACAACACTTACCCTAATAGGGGTGAAGATATGACGTTAAAAAAATGATTGAGTTCTGGTGACTCGCAGGATCCTCCCAGCGGAGTTGTCTATGCGGAAACCATCACCACACAGATACTAATACTTCTTCTATGGGTTACAAAATTAATCCGACTTTTCCAGCTAGTCGAGGGTGGCTAACTCACACACCCCTAAATTTGCACACGAAGAAGAGACGAGTCCCAAAACTATCTCACTTCAAAGCGAGCATTTAAAGCAGAATCATCCTAAAATTCATTCCACCAACAATAGCGCGATAACCGATAAGGCCAGAACTTGATAAAGATACACGCATTTCCAACTAATGCAAATTTATAAACTATTGAAATTTAACAAGGTCGCCATGAGTGCGAAGAGGACAGAAAATTAGACGGTCCATAAATTGAAAACGGGAATAATATTCGTTTTATGAATTCAATTATGCCTAATAAGAATGAAATTGTTTATTAAAAGAAAATAACCGTCACAAGTTATTAATTAATAACTTATTACTATAGAAAAAAAATCATTATTATAGTATTACATAGCATGCAATATAATACAATAGAAAAAAATCAAAAGCTATGTATAAACAACATTAATCAAAATTCTAAAATATCAAGATTCTTCGTGGTATTTTAACAAATGCCATTCGGTTTCGGTATTTAATTTCTCGGTTCCTAGTAAATGATACAGACGCGTGAATTGCTGAAATTTGACGAATCTCTCTTTTTATGATAGTAATTTACAGTCGCCTAATATATTTTGCTTTGAAACGTTTTAATAAACAATAAATAAGTAGGAAAAGAGAGAAAATAACAATTATTAAAAATGTAATAGATTTAGATTTCATTATAATAGATTCTTTGTTAATGTAGTAGATCTGTTACAATTGTAATAGACATAATAACATCCCTGATGCCAACTTTTCGATATGTTTGTTATAAAAAATAGATACGCACTATCATTCACACATTGTTATTTTTATTTCGTTTCATCACTCATCGCCATTTTAAAATACGTTTCACTTGGCGTACTAATAAAATAGCAATTCACTGGAAATTAAATTTGTCACGGCTGTTTATTTTGTTTATCTCACTTCCGAAATGTTACGTCGCAGAAATAAAACTGGTTATTGTATTTTAATATTTATATTCAACATAAATAAAATAAACTAAATGGGCTACCACGATTTAACACGTCTGCACAGTCAGGTATTACGCGCGTTACTGATGTTTTCAACCCCGCAGCCCGCAAATAAATTAAAGGTTAAATAGTTATATGTTTGACTAGTAAAACATGTGATGTAAAATACAAATCACATTATTAATGTCGCATATATGTAAATTTGAAGCCACCAGATTTAGATTAGCATGCTCTTCCCAGTTTATACCTGAAATACATAGCGAATGTTTCATCACCAAATTTACATCTGAGGTATGTAAATGTGTTTATATAGCTCATTTTACTTGATTCTTATATAGCAGACAAGTAAATGATACAGTTTTGTTTACTGGGTACCTACAAAATATGTTTGTTAAAATTCAAATACTGAACCATGGAAAAGGACTAGACGTAGAAAGTAAAGATGGATAGGTACGTGATTCAGTATAAAACCTTTTATGTAGCCTTGTATGTTTTAAATATAACCAGGCAAGTGCTAGAATTTAGCATAAAAAGCTGTAAAGAATTAGGACCTATAAAATTATTTACGTAAATATTAATATAGAGGGTTGTATTTAAGTTTAGAAGAAAAACATCGAACCATACATAATCTAATTAAGCACCTACCTCTGGCATTTTAATGACGATCAAGCGGCTCTTGTTTCTTGAAAGGAAAACACGATCTCATTTTAACGTAGTAATTTTATGTAAATGGATGCTTTGATTAGTTATAGAAAGATTCTTATTAAAGCAAACATTTCCGAAACAACTGAAAAAAGAAAATGTGGAAGTCTCATGAAAGATCAATCTTAATATAAAAGAGAATTACTAACAAATAACATAGAACATAGAATGTAAGTGAGCATAGCCTACAAGAAGTTCTGTCAAAGCTTAAACTTCTTGCCTATCTGGCAACACTGATTCAGGAGTCTCTATAATTCAAAAAGTGGGAAATACACAAAATAAATAATAGTTGGCAATACTACTTGCAGAATGATATGAGAGGTGCTTTCCATTGGGTTAATCTACTGATCCAGTTCTATATGATCAGGTCATCTTAAGATCAGTTCATAATAATTTGCCAATGGAACAACTTTAGATCACAATCTTGACAGATTATAAAACCTAACCTATAGCAACAAAACAAGTGATAAGAGTGAAACTTCGTTGCAGTTATGAATAACGTAAATAAATGAAGGAAAAATACATTAGACACTGTTATATTAAAGGTTTCTTACAGGAAAATATGTTTCTAACATCAGCACTGGCTTCAGATGATAGCAGCAGCAGGAACAAATCTAGCAACAGTGATTTGGAAAATAATTTAATAAAAAACAACCCAATCTATCCCAAAAGTTGAAGGATATATTGTGCTAGTTGTTAAGGAGTATAGCGATATAACTTTTCAGTCATTTTAGAATTACAAGGACTACGGCTGAAATATTAATTGGTTAGTATTACAGCATCTGTAGAATGGTAAATGTTAACCATTTTCATTATTATTCAGGTCGTTTAGCATCAAGTAGTTTCATACCTACTGGTGAGCATGGAGGAAAAGATTTCCGCTGAAGAATCATTGCTTCTCACTATGGTATTTGGTCAATAATGAAACATTCAGGCAAATTTCTGATAGATTTAACGTTTCCTTAAGTTCAGCTCACAGAGTACTGTTAAGGGTTTTAAATTTTATTTTACCTTAAAGACACAATATATTCGATGGTCAACTAATGAACGAGTTGCAACCACTGTTAGTGCATTCTAGAAACGGAAAGCCATAAACAATGTTCTGGGAGTAATTGATGGATGTCATCTTCGAATTGAAAGACCAAATGTTTATAACAATTTTTTATTTGAAATATATATTCTAAAAACAATATTTTTTAACTTCATCCATTCATGCAATGTTATCAATTAAAAAATAATTGTAATCACCAATAAAAAAAATATATATCAGATATAGAATTTATTTATTAAAAACAGGTTAAGTAACAAGTTATTAAAACAGATAAGTAAAAAAATGTTTAACTCATAGTAGTGTAGTACTACAGTACTTTCAGTACTACAATGCCCAAGCAGAGAGAGATGATCATTATATAAACCACTTCTTAGACTGGTTCAAACGTCCTCTAGTTAAATACTACTTATTTAATGCTAAATACTAATAGAGAAATCTAGTGCTTCTTTAGGAATTCTTGATGATCACCAATGGTCTATAAAAAGAAAACAAAATGATTTATTTTGATAATGAGAGCATCTTATCTATATTACCTTAAAGCATTTTTCTGCGCTCTTAAACTCCTAAGTCGAAACTTCTAACATGTTGAGAATTTTTTTGACAAATTCAAGTTGAAAAAATACTGCAATCTCATATCTGAAAATTAAAATAACATTGGTTTAATTTAATTCGTTTAAAGCAGAAAACTGTATAATTTATCAAGCTACTGCACAACTGGATGTGCTTAATAGTAAATTGGTTTTGTATAAGGAAACACATGGAGAAGTAACTCCGATAAAACTCATTACTAAAAATTTTCGTAACGGATATTGCATTCTTTTACACGATATTAAATATCTGAATGTTATTTTAATTAATACTTACCATTCTGAGCTCTGTTGAAATCTTCCTCATTTACAAGAAGCCGATAATGGCAATTAGTTTCTGGTGCAAACAAATCTAACGAGAAACTCATCCTGGTATTGCAATTGGGAACAGCAATCTTTAATTACAACAGTTCTAAATAATACAAAAAAAAAAATCTGAATTAATATAATTTCTTTGTTCAGTTTATTACCTAACTATCTAAGTACCTACCAACC
The DNA here is from genome assembly GCA_929113105.1 of Agrypnus murinus. NCBI lineage: Eukaryota > Metazoa > Arthropoda > Insecta > Coleoptera > Elateridae > Agrypnus > Agrypnus murinus. Next base: position 12,510,437 of record OV816027.1, read on the forward strand.
ATAATAATATGTTTTAAATGAAAATGAGAAATCTTTCAGATTGTTAGAGGTTATTATTTCAAAACCCACAATCAGCTGATATTATTTCCCTCCACAGATCACTATACACACTTCAAAAACTGCGTGCTTGAAGGGCAAGGGGGGAGGTAATACAGATCAGCTTCGATCATCATGAACCAGGGCCAATGGAACAACAAATAAGTGAACAAGATGACTCTAGGGTAACACCAGATCAGTAAATCAGCCCAATGGAAAGCACCTGAGGTTCACAGCCTTGGTAGTGCAATGCCTGGCGTGCCGGACTTTCACCCAAGCGGCCCGGGTTCGTCTCCCGGCGCTGGCAGATCTGGTTAAGGTTTTCTGCAGTTTTCCTTAACTGTAACACAAATGTGGGATTTGCGCTGTTCCATATATAAGTCGGCTGCAGCCGCACATTGGGCCTACATAATAATAATAATCGCCCCCTCCCTCCCGCACAAGCTTATAGCTTCTGGGGCCTTGGTTTAGGTTATGGGTTGTAGTAATTATTATTATTATTATTATATAAAAACGATCAATACGTCAGTAAAAGCTCTTTTTTTTGTTTTGAGAACATATTTACTTCCAATAGAGAAGTTAATCATAAATCTATATCATAATAATGTCAAAATGGAACGTCTCCCCCCTCCCTATAGTTTCCACCCATTTCTTTACCAATTCTGACTTTTAATTTCAACTCGTGCCTTTTTATTAATATAATATAAACTGCATGTTAACCAATAGCAATGCCAATATTATTATAAATTTAAACATAAAAGTAATTGAGTTTTAATTTCATTATCAAAACATTCTTTCATTCCCTAATTCATTCACTAATAATATGCCAATTTAGAAATATAACTATTAATATCATCGCTATGTCTTTATTGTGCGGTAACATATCTTGCCATTTTCATAGCATCCATATTAAAACAAGCTTCTTGTAGATGTTGAAGATTCGTCCAGCATCATAAAAACCGAGGTTCAACAAAATAAAACAATCGTAGCAGGAAGAGAAATGAAAACTGAACACAATCTCGAGGTTAAAAAGGAGCCCAACACATTTACTAATACCATGTTTCAATGGACCGATTGCGTTGAGGATGAAGTGGATATGAAAACAGAATTTCAAGCAATAGAGAATATTGATATCAAAGAAGTAATCAAAGATACTTCCATTAATGTTCCTGTTGGTAACAGTAATAAGCCTTCACTTCAAAGAAAATTACATAGAAATAAGACGATAAAGTTAAAAGATGTGTTTGAGTGTAAAATATGTAATCGTAAATTTTCTCGTGAAGGATACTTTAACAAGCATCTGCAAATCCACACTAGTAAAAACATTGCTGCATGTAATTTATGTAATTATATATGTTCACAAAAGGTTGATCTAGAAAAGCATATGCTTACACACAGTAGTGAAAAGCCCTTTCAATGCAGTGTGTGCCATTACAGGTGTTCCCAAAAAAGATTGCTTAAAATACATGTTAGTTTTCATAATAGTGAAAAACCTTTTATGTGTAATAGGTGTAATTATAAATGTTCACAAAAGGGCGATCTGAAAAAACATAATATGCTAATTCACAGTAATGAGAAACCTTATCAATGTACTATATGTGATTATAAATGTTCAATAAAAAGTAGCTTGACAACACACATGCTTACTCATAGTGACGAAAAACCATTCGAGTGTGATGTATGTCATTATAAAGGTTCACGAAAGTGTTATCTGAAGGTACACATGCTTACTCATAGTGGCTTGAAGCCTTTTGAATGTAAAGTTTGTGATTACAAATGTTCACAAAGGGGAAGTCTGAACGCACATATGCTAACTCATGGTGGTGAAAAGCCTTATGAATGTAATATGTGTGATTACAGATGTTCGCAAAGAGGTGACTTGAAGAAACACATGCATGTTCACAGTGGTGAAAAACCCTTCGAGTGTAAAATTTGTAATTATAAATGTGCCCAGAGGGGTAATCTGAAGAAACATATGCGCAGTCACGGTGATAAGAAATATTTTAAATGTAATATGTGTAGTTATAAATGTTTGTCAAAGCTTGGTTTAAAAGTACACATTCTCAGTCATAATGGTAAAGAACCCGTGGCTTGCAGTCTTTGTGATTATAAGTGTTTGCAAAGAGGTGACTTGAACAAACACATGCGAGCGCACAGTGGTGAAAAGCCTTTTGTATGTAATGTTTGTGGTTATAAATGTGCACAGAAGTGTAATTTGAAGAAGCATATGCACAGTCATGCTGATAAAGCACCTTTCGAATGTAGTATGTGTAATTGTAAATTTTCACAAAAAAGTAATTTCAGTAAGCACATGCTGGTACATTGCGACTCAAAATGTTGAGTTAATATTGGATGTACAGAAAACAGTTTTTCACTTGTATGGTGACTTTGCAAATATGATTTTTCCCTGTAAGATGGACAAACGTAATCTGTATATAAGTTGATGAAAAGTTGAGTATAGATGAACAAAATATGCCTGTTAAAGGTCGTTCACTTAGAAATGGTTTAAAATCAGATCACTATTGTAGAACTATGTTGTTTGCACTTTTGCTAAAAATGTAGAAATAAAAGCTGTATCAGTAAAGTTGCAAAACTCATGAACATTATTGTTATGTATAATATATGTCTATGATCTAATTTAAGAGTCTGGTATACACAAGCAAAAGTACAGATGTACATATCATTATGATTATTAGTTAAGCAGCTAGTTATTGTTGTTAGTCAGTTTTGTTAGTACTTACAAAGTAAGTTAGTTATTAAATTTTTTATATAAAAAGGTATTATCTGTTTTTGTTGCATGCATTGATAAATAATTAATAAAATAATGCAAGATGCATTGATAAATAATTCTTGAAAGAAATACTTTGTATAAAATTATGTTAAAATCGTAATAAAATTTGAGTTTATTGAAAAGGTCTGGACAAATTATTTATAAAGAGTGTTATGAGGATACTGGTTCGTTTTTCTAATCACAAAAATGATGTTGATTGATTTTGATGTTTCCCTTTGTTTGACTTCCAAACTGTTCTAGGAAGAACCGTGTGGGTGCAAATGAGCCATTAGCACGATAAACGGTTCGTATAAGAAATGCATAGCAAACGTGCCCTGATAAAGATGCTATATTTAGCTTGTGCTCCATTTCAAGGGGACCTTGGCACTCTAGAACCTACTTAGTTTAAATAACATTTACATTAAGTGGAATATGATTAGAATAAATTATAATATACTATGGAATATAAGTGGAATAAATTACAATGTAGTAAACTGCATAAAATAGATTTGCAGTTTAAGTATTAAAGTGAATTGATGTATGAAAATAAAAGATATATGTAACTCGCGGAATAATATAAATTAAATACAAGCGAGTGGCGTTAATTTATGTTAATTACTATTATTGAAAAATGTTTCTGCATGTTTTGAAGTTTAATGCTACTTGTACCTACTACATATTGATTTGTTACCTATATATTAATATTAAAAAAATTTAAATTTTTAATTTATAGGTTTTTAAGTAAAATGTAGAACTTATTGTATTCGTATTAAAAAATATGTTTTTTGATAAATACTATACGTATTTTAGAAAATCGGTTTTTTACATATTCTAAGGTAGTCTTTTTTAAAAATATAATTGATGCTGGCTTTCACCTCATAAGGACACCCTAATGCAAAAACGTCTAAAAACGTTGCTGTTATAATTGATACCACTTTGTGAGGGAATCGCAACAGAGCATTAAATTTTTTTTTTCCCTATATTTGACTAATACAGCAAAATTTCGTAGTCTGCAGTATTAACCCACAAGATAAGATCAAACTTTTGGCTATTTTAGTTAATACAACAAAAATTCGGTTTCCGAATTAAAAAGGCCGAACAGTTAGAAAGTGTTGTTTTTCACCCCATTTTACGGTATTTCACAGATGAAACCTAAAATTACTGACATAGTTCGTCTGTAGATTTGCTTAGGCTCATCAAAGATTAAGAATTTTTAAAACTTTTGATCCCGATCCAAAGTTCTAAAATTGAGGTTTATGAAATTGAAACCAACGTTTTGGCTTCACTTTTGAATGTCTTGGAAGTTTCGGGAGCCTTTCAACAGTGGAAGACACAAGTATTACTCTTATTATAATGTCTAATTTTAAGGTTCTAAAATTCATGTCTTCATAAATTAGTATTATGAAACTTTACGTGTCAAATATTAATATTTTGAACCACATATTTGTGAATATGTGAATGTGAAATAATTTTTTTTTCGGAAATATTTTGTTTTTGTTAATTTTTAATTGTTATTTTGCTGTCTAATTTGTCGTTTAACGATTTAGCTGATAAAAAAATTATTTCTGAAAGGCAATTAACTGGTTTGAAACATACTAGTTGAGAAATTCAATATGATACATTGATTCATATTCCAGTGAACCTCAAACCTTTCTAAACTTACAAACATATAGAAAAGTTTGTATTGGTCGGATAATTAAAAAACGCGTTTTGATTGACTAAATTCACATTCCTCGCCATTTAACATCTAAATTAAACATTTTTGCAATCGCTGTGAAATAACAATTAATTAAAGTAAACGCTTTATTATGACTAGTTTTTTCCTCATTCTTTACTTTTTATTGGCGATAGCTATATCTTTTGTGTAACCTCTTGTCTAAGCATATTGAAAGTTGTCCCGATTTGTCAAGCTGTGGTACTTCCTATTAATCTAGTATTTACTGCAACATACTTATTTTCCCAGTAAACAGACACCTAACTGCAAGATGTCTCAGCGCAGACAGCTATCAGACATCTGGGCCCAATAATGTAAGCAAGATTATTCAAGCGCAACTAACTTACTGAGTCGCCTCAGAAGTAAATCGTCACATGTAAAATCTCAGAACTTGTACATCGTTTGATCGAAAACCTTAAAATTGGTCACTTTTATTTTGTATTTATGTACGAAGGACGTTATGATGATTATAATGACCAAAGGTTGATAATGTCCTCCGATTGACGCTCGTCGTGCATACAAGCTTTGATGTCTTGCTAGTGCTCCTTCTTAACCTAAATAATGGAGTAGAAAGTTTTAATAAAATCTAGTAGTAATAAAATTTGAAGTAGTTTATGAATGCGGTATCTGGGTGATACGCCACATTTTTATAAACAAAGTTTACGATATTACCATAGTGACTCATAATGCCCCAAAGCGTATTATGAACTACATGCTGTAGTACCAAGTTGTTAATAAACAATAAATTACAAACTATTGAGACATAATACTATATTGTGTTACAAGTGCAGAAAAGTGCCAATTTCTCAGGAGTGTGAAGAAGTTGCGGCATGAGACGAAGTGGAATGCAGCAATCACAGGCGTCCGAACATGAATGACACTTTAGTTAAACAAAAAGATTATAGGTTAGCTATCAAAAGAATATATCAAAGAATCAACCAGAAGACACACTTTACATGTCTATACCATATTTTGGCAAAATATCAGAAAAAGTTGCACATATAATAAGAAAAACCAACAATTATAAAATAACCTTTAAAACCAACACTAACACTTTTTCATTTTTATTTAATGCTAAAGACAGAACATGATATCATGAAATCGGGCATTTACCGTTTAAATTGTTCTTTTTGTAGTTTGGTATATATTGGACAAACACTTCGAAATTTTGACATAAGATATAAAGAACACGTGCGTTGTTACAGAAACAAACATCCTGAAAAATATAATTATGCCGAACACCTTTTAGAACAAAATCACACAATGACTCCTTAAAATAATATTAAATTTCTTTATTTTTGTAATAACAAACGCAAATTAGACATTTTAGAAGCTTTTGAGATATACAAACGCAAACTCAGGGTACCTTTAATGAATAAACAGATTGACCTCAGTAATTCTTCGTTACTGGAAGTGTTAGATATTTAATTCTGATTATTTTTATCTTTTTAGCTACCTAGTTACCTAATTTTTTGTGTTTACCTTAGCGACGCGTTTGTTTATATTTATATTACCTTTGATAATAATGATAGCTTAGCTGTCGAAAGAATATTGTCAGGTTATAATTTAATAAAAACTGTGAAACTTTTTATGAACCTCTATTTATTTAGTGATTACCTAGATCCCGTTTATTGAATCACCACTATGTATTTAAATGGTTGTAAAGCTGCGCGTCGTCTTTCAATTTTTCATCGCTCTATAGCTATTCAAGATTGGGTGTAAGACAGTTCGATCTCGATACGCCTGTGTGCTCCTAGATATCGTGCTGTGATTCTTTCGACTAGAGTCACTGCATCTAGTTACTTAGGCCAGCTGGTCAACCAGAGTACCGCAAACTGCCGCCATATTGGGGCAAACAAAGCACGAAATTGTTCATTATTTGTTCTGTATTGAATTTAATCAAATCCACGTTTACTTTAAAAGGTTTTTCTTATTCTGAAAGATCAAACTTCTAATATGTCAAACACGTAAAACGTGGTTTTAATTTGTCCATTATTAAAAATCACCCTTCTGTGCCCCAATATGGCGGCGGTTTGCGTTACTCTGATCGACCAGCTGGCCTAGGTGACTAGATGCAGTGACTCTACTTTCGACTATAGCTTTATTTTGAAATAGTAGCTACAACGATTGATCTCGCCGCTGGAGTAAAAGCACCAGAACGATATTAGCGGCACTGAATATAACCAGATTTGACATTCTGTCTTACAATAAATTTTAGGTTTAATAATAATCATGCACAAAGATATTCACAATTCAACATTAGTTTGATATTGGACATTCATGTTCTGAAAAAACGATCATACTAATACATATAATATATACCTACGAAATTTTTTTATTAAATTTCCCTAACAGCTTGCATGTAGTAATTTCTGCTTTATTAAAGTTTGTCAGGTTTGCTCCACGATGTCGTTACTGTTTGAAATAGAGGGGCTATACTTTCGACAAGAAAAACCGATACGAAACCTTTTGAATTCTCCAACACATGTGTTGATAAATAAAATGTAAGAAATTTGATAATTTCCCTTGTATTTTCCGTTACAGATTTTAATTTAATACTACATGGATATAAAGAAACAATAATATTGTAAAACTACAATTTATAGCAACAATAACACGGTTTTTATTGCAATGATTTAAAAAGAAACTACAATGTCATCTACTAGTAAGAATATATTTATTTTTTTCTGTAGTGCTTTTAATAATTAGTTCTATTTCCATACAGATACACGAGAACAAGGTATTGTAACGACTGAAGATATGACAACTGTTTATAAATTTACAGAAAATATCAGTCTGGGAAAGCATATCCTAATTCAAAGTAGTGGAAGACCTTACGAATGTAAATTATGCAATTATAAATCAACACAAAAGGCTGGTTTGAGACTGCATATGCTCACTCATAGCAGTGAAAAATCTTTCGAGTGCTACCTATGCAACCATAAATTTACATTCAAATGCAGCTTGCAAAGGCACATGATCCTTCACAGTGGAGATAAGTCTTTTAAATGTAATACGTGCAACTTTAGCACTTCACGCAAAGATGATCTACAAAGACACATATTCAGCCATACTGGTGAAAAACGATTCAAATGTGATTTATGTAATAAACGATATTCAGAGAGGAGTAGCTTGGCCAAACACATGTTGGATCATAGTGGTGAAAAACCCTTTATATGTAACTTGTGCGACTATAAAACTAAACAGAAGGTTCATCTGCAACGACACATACTTACTCATAGTGGTGAAAAGCCCTTTGAATGTAAAATATGCAGTTATAAATGTGCAGAAAGAGGTAGTTTGAAAGTGCACATGATTACTCATACTGGTGAGAAACATTTTGAATGCAGCTTATGTTATCATAGGTCTGCACTGAAGTCTAGTATGCAACGACATTTGCTAATTCATACTGGCGAGAAACCTTATGAATGTGAGTTATGCGAGTATAAGTCAGCAGATAAACGTTGTTTGAAGCTTCACATGCTAAGTCATAATGGTGAGAAGCCTTTTGAATGTAATGTATGCAACAGAAAATATTCCCAGAAGGGTGTATTTCAACGACACATGTTCATTCATTATGGAGAAAAACTTTTTATATGTAATATATGTGATTATAAGTGCTTATGGAAAAGTACTCTGAGATTGCATATGGTCACTCACACCGATGGAAAGCATTTTGAGTGTGGTATTTGTGGTCGTAAATTTTCATTAAAAGCTAATTTGAAGCGACATATACTTTGCCAAATGCACAGGAAAGGGTAACTTGATTAAACATATACTCTCACTCATAATGGTGAGAAGAAACTTCTTTAGTACACCAAAGAAGAAAAGACATGGGCACATACCTGCCCCTTGCTAAATGCATTGTTTTTAATTTGATATTTATTACGACAGAATCCAGTGATATTATTTTTCTATTTAAGGTATTTTCCAAAGTATATGGGAAAATAGAACAAAATGGGAAAGAAAAGCGTCTTTAGTTTTTTTTATCTTCGACTTTTGTTTTCAGGGTTTTCAAATTTACGAAATTTTATTTTTTATATCGTTATGTTGTTCAATCTTTAATAATGTTAGGTTTATTTATTTCTACTTGTGATAAAGTAAATTAGGATCAAAGATCATTTCTAATCAATGTAAAGTTTTAGTTTTTTTTTAAACAAATAAAATCTTTTGTTATACAAAAATGATTTTATAGAAAAGTAATTTCTAGATTTATCTGATTTGGAGATATTCTTACAAAATGAATTTGTTTATATTTCTTGAGAAAATTTAGAGTGAAATGTATTTGACAACCATCTTAGCAAGAAATCTGTAGCATTGCCTTTTCAGCTTTTCCAAAGATTGTTCACAAACCTTATAGCACTGAGAAAAGAAAAAGCAAAAATTAAATAATCACAATTAAAAAGTACAATAATATGAAACAGCAAAAAAATTATCTTATATTGAGCCTCCTGAGTTTTATGCAATCCACACTATCATTTCTATTTGTTAGTCGCACTTGTGACAAACATTGTAGTAGTGACTGGACTTAAAACATATTTAGTAACTACATATAGTTATACAGTTCCTCATGGCTGAACACAACTCAAGAGTTTGAGCAAGTAATAATAGTGTCAGTAAGTAATAGTCAGGATTATGATTCATATATATATATTAAGCGCATCTACTCTGCAAGTATTGAAGCAACAACTTTTGCTGTATTTTTGAAATTATGAAACTTGGATAAGTCTTCAAGTCTTAAAAACTTGTAACGTTTGAACCTTTAGATTTATAAACTAAAATCTTCACTTAAAACAATCTCTGAAACCGGCAGAAATGTTTTTCCAATCATTGCATCCTACTATAGTAATACTAGAAGACCTAAACAGCTAGGTAATGGTAAAACTTGTGGACACACTCTGTAATCATTAGATATACTAATCACTGCCTATTTTGCTTCTCCTTGTTATGTAAAGTTTTTATAAAATGGTGTAGATTAAAATGTCTTGTTTTGTGTGTTCATTTCTGTCTTCTTAAAGTTGTAACCGTTACCATTTCGTAGCAACAAATTACTGAATCAAAACATATGCGATGGACGTCACTGTAACCTTTAGAAATTCCACTACTAAATACTGTAAAGCTCATAAATACGATGCTTACGTTACTTTAAAATGCTGGAGACATCTTAAAGACAAATTATGGCTCAGGAAGTAGGTACTGATTTTTATAGCTTATTAATTATAAAGAAGAATAAGGTTTTATAGACATAATAAAAATAAATATGGGTGCCATCTGATTGCAAGTCCTTGAAGCTCAATATTCGCAAACAGAAAGGAATATTGCCGTCATTGATTAAATTCAATTAATAATAATATTTAATTACATTAGTATTAAGCTGGTTAAAATATTCACAAGCGAATGGTCTAATATTATCGCAGTAGGGTTTAATTCAAATATTCATTTATTTAAAAATAAATTATTTACTTGTCTTTAATGACAATAGTAAAAAGTTTGATGATATTACCCGTATAAGAATTCTTATTAACGGAAAATATAGATATAAAATCATAAAACATAAGATCTTATAAACATTATAAGATCAACGAACGAAAGTTCACAACAATTGTCACTTAATTGCAATTTCCTTAGCAATCTCATTATGAATAACTACAACCATATAAGTTCGACAACCACTTTGATTAGTTATAAAAGAAAGATTACCAAAAAACACGGTTTATATCTAGCTAATTAGGGAAATTAAACTTGTTAAAGGAAATTAATATTATCAATTGATAATATTAATTTCCTTAATGAGTTTTATTAATCCAACACCCAAATTACGGCACAAACTGAAAAATTTAATTCTTTATTTTCAAAATTAACTAACCAATGCATTCTCTTATAGATTTTAAATTATAAATCCTCGGAATAACTTTATTGGTTGTTAAAACATTTCGTTACACGTTTTAAGGTTAAACTTCTCAAATTTCGATAATCTACTAATTTAATCAACTCAAAGAATTAAAGCTGCATTAATAACTACTAGTTGCATTTAACGGTAAGTTCAGGGGCTGTATTAGATTATTGATTTGAACTCATTTTAAATTTCACACATAGTTTATCAAATTCCTACAAAGTTTTCTTTATCACTTATCTAATTCATTTATTAGATCACGGTACAATATACTGAATTCACATTAACAAAACGCCGTACTGTATTTAAACTAACTTGTTTAACTGGAGAAACGTACTCCAGTCAACTGCCTTCGGCAAAACTGACTCAGTACCGTATTCGAGTGCCTGTCGCTAACTCTGTAATCGACTCACTGAAATTAAGGAAGCAACCCTATGCTAAGCTTGAATTTAAAAGAGGGAAAATGATAGCAACCAATCCAAAGGAAGTTAACATTTCTTTCAACCAATCAGGAAAATAACCGCGTAAAAAGACTTCTAGAATATTCCGTTTAAATAGGGGGGCATTACCGCCTGCAGTCTGCGTCTTTGGGTAGCTTCATTAGACGTTTTTATGCGTCTGTACTTTTAAAAATCTATTCATCCAAGGTTAAAATTGGCACGTACAGGATATATAAATTTAGGGTTTAATGCCTTTTTAGATAAATTATTCCCTTGTTAAAAAGCCGAAATTATTTTTTTACTTTTATAATCTAAATTTTTGTCTGTATTTTCGTTACTAAAAACGGTTTTTAACTGTGGGAAGGCTTTGCAATGAACTTTGGTATTTACAAAGACGTCAGTATGTTTATTCTAGAAGCAATGTTATCAGTCATTTTATTTTAGAAGGAATGTCATCCTATACGACATTTTATGGTGAACCTAGGCATTAAAAGAACACCAGTTAATTCGAAATATCGTCTGCATTTTTAAGCCAACTGTAATATGATAAACTACACAGGACCGTACCAAGATTTTTTACCATTTGTACACGTTACAAAGTGTGTTCTTTTGAATAATATCAATTCTATCACTGTTACTGTACTAGCAAGCTTCAAGTGATGAAGGACAAAGTCGGTTAAAATGTCAACTTCTATCCAAATTTTGTGGTAAATATTTTTCTTCTTTTCTATATCAGTAAAACTGGCACTAGTGTTGGAAGGATTTTCATACGCGTCTAATAAATTTGCTTTTTCTGATGTTGATTGATTGGTCTAAAGATCCCTGCATGCCTCTTATTAAGATATCCATGGGTGCGCATAACTTTCTTTTACTTGTACCCGTTTTTTATTTTTTGTCTCTATCTCTATGATGGAATAACATTAGTAGATATTACTATATCACTACAAATTATTGACCGATCAAAAATCTAGATATTCAACTCGATTTACTAAACGACTAAATCAAACTGCAATCTAAGTGCTACCGCTAATACCTAGATGCATGGTTTCACGACTAGGTATTTCAATTTGAATGTTGTAGTAAATATTGGTATTAAATAATAATTTTAAAGTTTAGTGAATGTTCTGATGAATACGTCTAAACTGTCGGACAAAAGTAGCAGTTGCAATTACCTATTATTTGATAATAATTTGATTTCTAACAACATAATAATTAAATGCAAACTGATAGGCAATCTTTGTACATAAAAGTACTCGCATGACCTACTAATATTAACTGTACACGTACAATATGGTCTACATATTCGGAAGGCTATTTATCGGTGCAGTAATAATTATGGGGTTACCCTCCTTTTGTACACAATACATAAGCAAAGCTTATATAAATCTAGTAGGCCGTGCTTTGCAGTGGCGGATTTACGCACAGGCGGTGGTAGCGATCGCCTCAGGCCTTATAAGCCAGGTGACCCTGCAGAGGACCGCACTGGGCACACGACAAATAAAAATTATTAGCGTGGGAACTAACTTTGTCACGAAGAGTGTCACAAGAAACAGTTCACATCGTGTACAGGCGGGTAAAAAATAGAGGTCAAAAGCAAACAATTAAAATGATACGATTACATGTACATATTAATTTCAAAATATTGTTGTCAAAGTATTGTTACATACAGCATTGGTAAAACTTCGCTTACGGATTGGGTTTTCATGTGTGAGCAAAGAAAAAATAGTGAATAGTAATTCATCTGAGAAAGATAGATATCATCGTATATATGCCAAACTTTACAATTGTAGTAACTTTTTTGTAAGGTTGGTGCTACAGATAAGAATTTTTAAATATAATTGACGTTTTGTCATTTTGACACGATAACCTAAATTGTTTTTGAAACTATCTCAATTATTTTTAATTTTTTTACATATGACCAACTTTACAAAACAGTTACTATAATTTAAGACTTTCCAATAAGTAATTCCATAAACTCCGTTACCGCCAACCTCGGTGGATTAGTGGTTTGCATGTTTGCTTCATAATCCAAGGATCGCAGGTTCGATCCCTGGCCGAGCTGGTAATTTTTCATAGCGGAGAAAAATTAAAAACATGCCTTCTTCTCGGATATGAAGTAAAACTGTAGGTTCCGTGTCAATGCGATGTTTGGCACGTTAAAAATCCCTACTGGGGGAGGAATTCCACCAGATTCGGCTAAATTCTAGTAGGGTCGGCCAAATGATCATAGCAATCGGTGCCATGAGGTACGAAGGATGCTCCGCCATCCTGATTCCTCGCCCAAAAACAAACAAACAAACTCCGTTACCTTATTAGAGATTGGAACACCTCGTCATCATGCGCACAGACGAATTTGTGAATGTGTATTTTCGTTGCCTAGCAACAACATATTTCTGAACATCCGAAACAAATTCAGAGTCGTCGCTTTGTTTGTTGGAGTCGTATTTTTATACCTATGTTTGGTAGGATTCATGCTTTATCGTCAGTGTTTGCTAAATTCTTATTTTTTGCACCACTTTGTAATTAATAAGTAGTTTTAGCGTATTTAATCGTTTATTATTCAGACAAAAACATTCTAAGCTGATATGCCACTAGCAACAGCTAAACTCGTCCGCCATAATCGCGCAGAATTGATGTTGAAGTTTACGTTATTTCTGTTTTGAGGCGGGCGCTTCTACGGAGCATTCAGACTGCGTATTATCAATTTTCCATTTGAACTACTACATTACCGTCCGGTTGCAATTTCTCAAAGTTGTTAAGAAAACATGACCTCTCGTAAAATTCACCCGTTCATCTTCATCCAGTTATGAAAAATAAAAAGCGAAAAGGAAATTTAGCAAAACAAACAAAACTATCTGTTGGATATTAATTCGTTAAATTAAAACAACAATTCAATATATTTGTTTCAAACTTGGGTTAATTTTTCTGGCAAATAAAATGTGACAAAATTAATATTCAAGTTCGATCTGATATTATAAGGAAATGTTAAAATTAAAATATATTAAACTCTCGTCAGTTGATCGGTCAAATATATTATTACTTTAATAGAATAATGTGGCCGTGAAAAGGACTTCTTCTTGTTCAACTGGATGAAGGTTGGACAATGTAGAGTTGGAATGTATTCATAACATTAATTAGAAACTATAAAACTGAAATTACACAGTGCCAAACAAAGTTTTTACATTTATTAAACTTATTATTTATACTTTATTTATATTTTAATAATCTTTTGTTTTTACGTGACTGCCCAACTTAACCTCAAAAGATTGATATTTTACAGAATGATCCCGAAGCGTTTAACAAAAGCATTAATTATCATTGCCAACAAAAGTACGTTTTTCTGCGTGATAGATGTCACAACCATCTACAACTAACCTTAAAGTGTACGAAAACCATCTTTTTTAATAGAACGCTCCCTAAAAGTGGATGGAAATAATAATAATAAATAATAACGCGGTTATAACATGTTCCATTAAATTAATATTTTAATTCATCAACTAGTTGACCTATGTGAATTTTTTTCAATTACACACGTGTACAAATTAAAATTTAAATCATTATTAACCTAACATTAATGCAGTTACAGCAGCTGGTAAAATACCCAGTCAGCACACTGACGTCATAATGTTGCCGTTTTTCGATAGTAGAATGACGTCAAGTTGTCGTAAAACTGACCTCAATATGTCACAGCCCAAGGACGTCAATATAAGACGTCATTAAAACGTTGTTCAATGACGACATTAAAACGTTCTATATACTAGGACTAGGACAGGAATTATAAATAAATAGTTAAATATTTTAAATAACATTTTTATTATATACTAATTCATACATAATTATTAAACAAAAGTAAACATTCAGTAACAGCAAATACATCTCTTCTACGAACTCAACATATCATAATTAATAAACAAACGTAAGCATGTACTAAACTGAAAATGTGCTAAAACAATATGCAAAATAATTGATACCTACTAAAATACAACAAGTAATTATTATACTCACCCATTTTGACAATCGACACAATTATTATACGCAGTAGTTGCACACATACGCTATAAATGTACGTCAACAAGTTTAATAATAATTAGGAACGTTACTAATTAAAGAGCAAAACAAATGCATTCAAGATGTCGCTGCTGTTTGTATTGCGGCATGTGGTGACCTGCTGTTCAGTAGAAAATAAAGTAAAACAGTGTTGCCAGATTTGTCTCTCCACATCAGTGGACTTGACAAATAGTGTATTTCTTATCGTCGTTTTAAAAAGTACGTCTCATACTACGATGTCTTATGGACATCATTTATTAGTCATATGACGTCGCCGACCAATAATTACTTAAAAATAACGTCATTATAACGTCAATGTGCTGGTTGGGTAATGTAAGATAAAAATGACTGATGAGTGAAAGGTGAAATAGCAGTGAAAACATTTTTTTATTAAATCGTTTTATTTCATAATTAATCATTTGGCTGCTCTTCAGATTAGGTTCGCCACCCGCAGCAGCACGTGCTATGTACCATAGTGAAATTTGGGAGGTAGCAGTAGTTTTCGAGATAATCGCCAAAAACTTTATTGGAAGGGGAGCTACAGACTTCCATTTTAATTTCCTCGCCCTACCTGAAAATTCATGTTCTAATGCGCATGCAGTCTAACCTTACCTACTCTACCCTAACCTAACCTAACCAAAATTAAATTAAAGCACGTATGAATTGAAGAACAACGTAAACCTAAATTAAAGCTAACTTAAACCTAAGTTACTTTCTGTTATGTCAGGTTAGGTTATAAATTCAGTTGTAGATTAGATTATAGGTTAGGTTAGGGTGTAGGTTAGGTTATAGATTAGGGTGTAGGTTAGGTTATAGTTTAGGTCGCATCAAAACATGCATTTTCAGGTAGGTTAGGGAAATTAACATGTAAGTCTATAATTCCCCCTCCAAAATAGTTTTTGGCGATTATCACGAAAACTACTGTTAATATCAGTGGATTGATTATCAAAAGATTAATTTTAAGGTGTTTATTTCATTTACAATAATACAAAATTACATTGTGACATTTCTTAATGGAAACTTCTTTGACATTTTATTTGTTTATTATTGTTACTATGTCAACACATTTCCTATCAAGTTTACTAACATAAAAACATAATATTTGAGAATATTTAACAACTACTGCTCTCCTCCCTTTGCTCTGGGCACTATTGCTTAGCTCTATGAGGTGCATCAAATGGTATATAGTATATACGGCTGCGGTGGCAGATCTAATTTAAAGTGTTAATCACAAATATATTTTGAACATTTCACCAAATGTACCTACTGAAAAAGATATTTTTAACTTCAAGCTGTCGACTGATAAGTTTTTTGTAAAGAATCTTCGACAGCATTCTACTAAAATCTTTGCGAATGTATCGCATACATTCACGCAATCAATTTTTAGAAGAACAGCTATTCTGGAGCATGAAGGCAATGCATAAACAGACAAAACTTCATAACTAGTGAATTAAAACTTGTACCTATGTATATACCAAGGTACTATCAAGATCAATCATGCAAAGCTTCAGATCTTCAAGCCCTTTGTGAAGTATTATTCAGTCGAAAACATCGTTGTTTTTATGATATTCTAGAGACGAATAGAAGCGAGGATAAAGATCGAGATGATATTGACGAAGACTACAACAGCAGTGCTTATGAAGATTAAATTTCTTTATGCTACGAATATGAATCTTTTGTTTAAAGAAGTATGCTTTTCATTTTTTTAAATCTGATTATGAGCACCAACGTGAGATCGACAAACCTGATAATTTTTTCCCTGACACAGGCTCGACCTCTCGTTGATCCTGTTGGCTTCGCTCAGTAAACATTATTGTACTCTATAGAGAAAAGAAAAGCGACGTGAATCTTTACTTCTAGGCCAGCCGGGCGAATAAATTTTAATTCTTAATTAAAATGTATTTTACTGTTTAATAAAAAAAATAAATCTGTTTTGCAAATTTCCTTGCAATTTTTTTTGAAATGTCAGTAAAATGAAATTGTCTTTCATTGATTCCTCTGAATAATATATTTACTGTGATTGCAACAGAGCTACCGCATAATTTAACAACTTGCCACGAGAGTGCAGATCATTATTTAGCGCGTCCCAATAGAGTAACTCTAACTACTTACGTACTTATTATTATAGGCCCTCTATTTCAAATAGTAGCGCGTGGGGCAAACCGGACGCAAACATTAATAAAGATAAAATTACTACATGCATATTGTTACTTGAATTTAATAAAAAGTTGTCTACAGATTACAATTTTATAGGTGTGCACTGTATATTATGTTAATATGATCGTTTTTACAGAACATGATCCTCCATTAAAACAGCCTTGGTAGTGTAATGTCTAGAGTGCTGGACTTTCACCCAAGCAGCCCGAGGTCGATTCCTGGTGCCGGCAGATCTGGTTAAGGTTTTCTGCAGTTTTCCTTAGCTGTGACACAAATGTGGGATTTGCGCTGTTCCATCTGTAAGTCGGCTACAGCCGCACTTAGGGCCTACGAAATAATAATAATCGCCCCCTCCCTCCCGCACAAGCTTATAGCTTCCGGGGCCTGGTTTCCAGGTTATGGGTTGTATATTATTATTATTATTATTATTATCAAATTAATGTTAAATTGTGAATGTTTTTGTGCATGATTATTAAACCTAAGAGTTATTGCAAAATGGAATGTCAAATCTGGTAACTTTCAATGTCGTCAACAACGCTATTATCTACTGAAAATAGAGGGGCTATAGTATTTACTAACTTGCTATAGCCCCTCTATTTCAAATAGTAGTGACATCGTGGAGCAAACCAGGTACAAACTTTAATAAAGAAAAAATAACCACATGCATATTCTTTCGTCATTTT
The DNA here is from genome assembly GCA_929113105.1 of Agrypnus murinus. NCBI lineage: Eukaryota > Metazoa > Arthropoda > Insecta > Coleoptera > Elateridae > Agrypnus > Agrypnus murinus. The sequence continues at coordinate 12,528,177 of OV816027.1, forward strand.
AATAAAAATTTGTTTAGAAATTACAATTTCGTAGTTGAATATTACATTAATATGATCGTTTTTACATAACATGAATGTCCATTATCAAATTCATGTTAAATTGTGAATATTTTTGTGCATGATGATTATTAAACCTAAGATTTAGTGTAAAACGAAATCTCAAATCTGGTAACTTTCAATGTCACCAACATACTTTTGCTCCAGCGACGAGATCAATCGTTGTCGCTACTATTTGAAAATAGAGGAGCTATAGTACTTACGAATGGACGCGACACCTATCAGATAATTATTAGAATACAAGTCAGTTGGACAATAAAATCCCCTATTAACATTCATTATATAACTTGGATAATAAGCCCTGGTTGTCACACGATGTCATTAAATGGTAAGTCTCTCATTTTAAAGAACCCTTACAATTTATACATTCATCTTTTATTATATTAGCTGCTGAAGTCATTAATTTTGTGAAAACTGAAGCTGCTGCTAACAATACCATCGTAGATAAAGCAGATGCAAATGAAAAATTACAAATAACAGAAAACATCAATATTAAGGATACAACTGATACATATCCCAAAATTGAAGAAATATTTCTAGTTCAGGAGAGACTCCAGAAAGACGAGGGTGTTAATACTAAAAATCGTTTGGAATGTAAAGTTTTAAAGACACATATAAACACTCCTCAGAGCGGTAACAAGCAACTCATGTGTAGTATATGTGACCATAAATTTCTCAAAAAGGATTATCTTAGAAGGCACATGATTATTCACAATGGTGAGAAACCATTTGAATGTATTACATGCAATAGTAAATTTTCACTCAAGTGTAGTTTAGAAAGGCACATGCTTCTCCACAGTGGTGACAAGCCTTTCAAATGCAGTATCTGTGACTTTACAAGTTCACGAAAGGATGATGTGAGACGGCACATGACCATTCACACAGGCGTAAAACGTTTTGAATGTAGCATATGCAAATGTAAATTTTCAGGAAAGACTGTTTTAAATACACACATGCTCACTCACACTGGTGACAAGCCTTTTAAATGTAACTTGTGTGATCATAAGACCACACAAAAGGTTCATCTCCAACGACACATGCTCACTCACAGTGGTGAAAAAAGTTTTATATGTAAGATATGCGGTCACAAATGTGCAGTAAAGGGTGGTCTGAAAATACATATGATGATTCATACTGGTGTGAAACCTTTTAAATGTAGTATATGTGATTATAGGAGTACACATAAACTTAGCTTTCAAAGGCACATGTTAACTCATAGTAGTGAAAAGCCTTTCGAGTGTAGTATATGTAAACAAAGATTTCTGTATAAAGTCAATTTGAAAAGGCATATGAGTATTCACAGTGATGATAAACAATTTGAATGTAACATTTGTAACAGTAAGTTTTCACGAAAAAGCACTCTGGATAAGCATATACTTATTCATACCGATGAAAAACCATTTGCATGCGAAATATGTGATTATAGATCGTTAAGAAAAACTAGTGTGACTAGACATATGCGCACCCATAACAAGGAAAAGGCATATAAATGTAATGTATGCAGTCATGAGTTTTCAGATAAGAGTTATTTTAATAAACACATGCTTGGCCACAGTAGTGAGAAACCTTTTGAATGAAATATGTAAATGTATTATATTCACTTAAAGCAATTTGAAGAGTGATGAAAAATCATTTTATTATTTGTACTATATTATTGTGATTATTATAAATAATGCAGAAACCAAGATATCCTCAGGAAAAGCCACAGATTAGTACTAACTAAGTTAGCGTATGCTTTTCAAGTTTCTGTTAAAGAAAGTTATTTTCTTTTGCTGATAACTAATGTCTGGTCTTACTCAAGTGTCCCTGTAGTACTGCTAGGTTTGTGTTAAGGGGTTAAGTTGTCAAGCATGTAAGGCTGCCAAGATTTAAACTTGATTAGGAGGAATAAAGTGCAATGTCAGATCTAAGTTTAGAAGTTTTACGTTTGTTGAGAATTTGCAAATGACATTTGTTTATTAGATAATTTATTTGTTACTTTATGAACATAAGGATAATTATAAACATAAACTTCTCTTAGCAAATTAATACTCCTAATTGGTATTAGTAGTATATAAAGTCTGTTAATTGTTATACAAATAAGTGTTTTTCTTTAAAAATTGAAACAGTAGTATAAAATTTAAAATGTCATTTAGTAATTTGAGAACTTCTAATATCAAAATAATCGTTTTGACAATTATTCGAACAAGCAAAGAACAAGAAGAATTTTTTAATGGGCTACATCACATACAAGTACATAGAACCTATTAGTCTTTGAATTGGCATTACAATTAATTGCTAACACATTATGTATTGTGCTGTTGTTATATTGCCTTCTTTTTAAGTACACACCCAAACTTGAGGTATCCAAGAAATTCTGCTGCTACAAGTGAGATTTGAATCCGCAACCTTTAGAATATGAGTCATGCTCAACACCACTTAGTGATTCAATGCCAGAATTTGAATGATTTACCTAAAAAGAACCTATTGTGACTATTAACATTTTTAAGAAATTAATATGAGTTAAACGATTTAAAAATAAACACAGAAAACAAACAACAAAATAATAAAGATATTAAAAAGAATAAATTTTGGATACTCTGAATAAATGAAAATCAATCCTAAGAGAGTAATGCCTTTTATCCGAGGAGTAATATTTCTAGCATCCTCATAATCTTAATTACTAAATTATAATTAAATATCTTAAAATTTTTAAATTAAATCAAAATTTGGTGCCAAACGTTTACCAACTGGTATAGTAACGACGGTTATCCTCTTTTCCATATGGTTTATGAGTAAAATAGTTGAAAGACAAACATTCACCTCTCTTCCAGATAATGTCAAAATAAATGGTAATTGGTATTAATAAAATAAAATTATTAATTAAATTATTATTTAAAATTATTAAAAAACCAACTGCTTGCTCGAGATATGGTAAGACCATTTAATGATTAAATTTATAAATTTCCTTCCAACATCCAAATCATAACGAAGGTTAATAGTTTCATTATCCATATAAATCTTCTTCTTGTAAATGAGTATTATTCCACAAAAAAATTCACAGCACTGATTATTAAATTAAATAAATGTAATTATTATTAAAAGTCATATTCAAAGATCTTCGATGACACTGTGCTTGAAATTGATACTCGAAAATAGTGACAAACGGAGCATCTAGTGAGTGACTTTCTTATGAGTATACTGAGTTCAGATCCAACGGCATTTTGCTGGATTGGTTCTGGTTTAGAAGAAATCCGTCTTTGAATTTTGCTGATTTTGGTCGGATTCGTCGCCAAAGACTTCAGATACTTGCACGTTTATAGGTCCTAAACCTAAAGTGGACACTCGGTATAACTCTACATCATACTTTTAGGAACCCTAAGTAAGCTGTTCTGAACGTTAAATTTACGTTTGGAAAATATTTCTTTGGAGCTTTTGTGTAATAGATATTTTAACTTTAACAACGATTTGGTGATGTAACGAGTGCAGAGGTTTTTGTTTTCAAGGTTTTTCAATCATCTTGTTACGTATAGTTAAAGTTTATACCAGAATTTACATAACTGAAGTTAGTTACATAGAAATACTGGTTACTATCAGCAAGCAGATAAGAACATATTACCTTTCATGATAAGATTGTATTATCTTTCATGGGAACTGCTTAGTATGCAGTATTAACTTTCTCATGAGAATTGCCTATCATGCAGACAAGATTGTATTACCTTTCTCGTGAGAACTGCTTAGTAATATTTTATTTAGATAAGAGAATCATATATATAGTGTTAGACAGTAGATTCATTAAGTTTTGATCAGTTCATAGTTAAGTTTAGATCTAAGCTCTAACGAGCATTTATATTCTTGTGTTTTGTAATTGTCATTACTTCTGCTGGTTTACAATAAAGATCCAGGGAAAACAAAAAATCTTTTTAAAAACTCGTTTCATTTGAACACAAACGAAACTAGTTATTATTCCATAAAGTATTTCGTAACATTAATTTCTGGTAATAATCTAAAATATAAAGTATACTTTTCTTTAAGACGCTGGGAAAACTAATTATAAAAATTTTCAAAAACGCTATTCCACCTTATTTTATTAATTCATGACTTATGCACAACATCTGTTCATTTATTGATTTGATTTTTCCCAAAGTGGGGATTCCATCGTATATTTCTTTGGCTTAACTCAACATGGAGCATTCTACTGTAATGCAAACAAAAATCAATGTAGACAAAGTCATACTTATCTTTCATTATTAGTTTCTTATTGTTTCTTCATTTTCTAATATCGATTAATCAAGAAACAAAAGTCATTTGCTGATTATTTATTTATTTTAATATGCTTTTCTGGTTATTTATATTTGTTATTTTAGTACAAAATTAACTACAAAAATTCTCTGGTTTGAATTTATTTTGGGGGGCTACGTCTATACGGGAAAGACATAATTGCAATGTCAAATCCAAACAAAACTACGTCTGATAGAATTATAAAGAAACCGTTACATTCGCCACATTACATGTAATTTAGCTTTAAGCAATTTCAGTAATAAAAAAAGTAAATTTTATTTAAACTTTTATTTTTAAACAAGATGTTATATAGTTATAATAATAGTACACTAGTATATGTAAAGGCTATTATAAAAACTGTCCACTAAGGAAGCACTCTTGTACAACTGTAGATAACCACAAATAAAGTTCATATCCAAACAACTAATGTTCATGTTCACTTTTAATTAATAGTAGTATAATATAACACCAACATGTATAACACCAATTTTTCATAATTCAGTTAAAATCAACCGGTGAGCAGCACCGGCTTTTCAGCCGCAAGTCTGTTGAATGCGGCCAATAAAGCATGCTACAGGACAAGTTTTATTATTGTTATCAACAGGCAGCCAATCTTTTTATCGATTAAATATCTACCACTTACTGACTTATAAGGAGTAACTCTTCAATACAAATAGTTTCAATTAGCTGAAAAAATAAGGCAGGCTTTCATTACTACAGGAATTATATAATAACCGAAATAAATACATATTTTCTGTAGGCCCTGGCAACTTTCAACGTTGGTAAAATGGATTATACTGGAAGAAGTATGCAAGATAATGCAGAAATGAAGGTAGAATCTCAACCAATAGAACACTATAACACAATCAATGAAAGTGGAAGTTGTTTAACGAAACAGTTTAAATGTAATATATGCAATTATACATGTTTCCAAAAAGGTCACCTTAAAATACACATGTTTACTCACAGTGGTGAAAAATCATTACAATGTAATATATGTGATTATAAATGTTCACAAAGAGGTGATTTAAACAAACACATGTTCAAACATAGTGGTGAAAAACCATTTAAATGTAACATATGCAATTATAAATGTTCACAAAGATGTGATCTTAAAAGACACATGTTCACACATAGTGGTGAAAAACCCTTCAAATGTGATATATGTAATTATGCATGTCGTCAAAAAACATACCTCAAAACCCATATGTTCACTCATAGTGGTGAAAAATCATTACAATGTAATATATGTGATTATAAATGTTCACTAAGACGTGATCTCAAAAGACACACGTTCACACACACTGGTTCGAAACCATTTAAGTGCAATATATGTGGATATATATGCTCCAAGAAAAGTAATCTCAAAAGGCACTTGTTCAGTCACACTAATGAAAAACCATTGCAATGTAATACATGTAACTATAAATGTTCACAAAGAGGTGATTTAAACAAACACATGTTCACTCATAGTGGTGAAAAACCACTCCAATGTAATACATGTGATTATAAATGTTCACAAAGATGTGATCTTAAAAGACACATGTTCACACATAGTGATGAGAAACCATTCAAATGTGACATATGTAATTATGCATGTTGTCAAAAAACACACCTCAAGACCCATATGTTCACTCATAGTGGTGAAAAATTATTTCAATGTATTATATGTAATTATAAATGCTCACGAAGAGGTGATCTCAAAAAACATATGTTTATACATAGCCGTGAAAAATGATTGAAATGTAGTATATGTAATCACAAAGGCAAACAGAGAAATAATCTCAAAATACACACGATCTGTAGTGTTGGAAAGGCAGACCAATGTAATATGTTTTAAAAAAAAGTTTAAATAAAGACAAACTTAAGCATTGACTCATAGTAAGGTGACAAATCGCCTTCCTTTACGGAGGACAGCCCTTCTTTTGTAAGTCCTGTCCTCTCTCGAAAAGTGTCCTAATTTTCGGTGTTAGAAGACTAATCTGTAAATCTCCGTATTCGATCGTTGTCAAGCCAATCCGTAGATTGTGATATGACGTATTTATATTAGACATAACGATTCGTCAAGGCTCGGTACAGTGCGGCAAGACGCCATTATGAGAAGCATGCGCTCTACACGGGAGACCTATATTTTTTTTCAATTTATTTGTGACCTCCTTTTCATTGTAAAAAGTTGGTCACTTATCATAGTAAAAAGAAATCAATGCAATTAAAATTTTCTTTAAAACATCAAGCATCCATACTCATACTGGTAAGAAACCATTATAATGTATATAAACATAGGTTTCCAAATAGTCTCAGTAGAGACATGGTCACTTACAAAATGATCATTTTTAGTGCAATAAGGTGGGACACATTAGGTTTTTTTAGGAAGCGTTATGAAAAAACCAAAAAAGTTTTATTTTATTCCATGGAAAGTAAGGAGTTCAATGGAAAACAAGGCAGACGTTATGATTAAACGGGTATTAAACATGTTTAAAATGTGTCCTCTTAAAACCTATTCTCTTTGTTTTCCGATGTTATACTCAAACTTGTCCTGCATACAGTCCTTCAAGTGCCTGCATTCATACAACGGTGTAAAATATTATAATAAAATCAATATTTGAAAAAATTGAAGCATATCAGCAAAGCCAATACCTTCACAAAGATTAACACAAATTTTTCAAATACAGGAGAAAAAACCAACTTTAAATCCCCTGGAAAATATGAAACAAATAAAGATTATTAAAAGTTTCACAGTTTTATTAAAATACAACCTGACAATATTGCTTCGACAGCTATGCTGTCATTATCAAAGGTAATATAATTATAAACAAACACGTCGCTAAGGTAGATACAAAAATAGGTAACTAGATAAATCTAGTTTTATAAACTAGATTGATAAAACTAGAAAAAACTAGATTTATCTAGTTGCCTATTTTTGTATCTACCTTAGTGACGTGTTTGTTTATACAATAATTATATTACCTTTGATAATGACAGCATAGCTGTCGAAACAATATTGTCAGGTTGTATTTTAATAAAACTGAGAAACTTTTAATAATCTTTATTTATTTCATGATTATGGTGTTCCACAAAGTAAGGCTGGAAACAATAAACAAAACCCTGGAAAATAGATCTCTTTTATGTATATAAATTAATAAATGCTTACGGAATAGTATATTGTACAAGTTATGAAAGTAATACTTTTTCCATGAATTTACAGTTTTGATTAAGAAGGGCGAAGCCCGGGTTTATCAAGCAAATGAGTGGAAAAAGAGACTCTCTAATGTGTTGTACACGATATTTTTTTGCATATGGTAAGTTGAGAAATTTGTCCTAAAAGGATTTATGCAAAATGTTAAAGAAATCAGAAAACCGTAGTATTCTTTTATGGAGTGGTGGTAAATTAACTGCAAGTCACCGCAAACAACCGCGATTTCACTGCGGTTGCAGTGGTTACTTGTGGTTACCGAAAAGAAACCATTTTTTCAGGAACCGTGTTCTATAAATTAACTTTTTTCAGGAATTTGTATATTTTGAAACACGAAACCGAGCTTACGGTTACTGTGGTTAAGTTACGGAATATACTATAAATTGGTGCAAATGCAATAATTGTGTGCTTATGCAAACTATAAAGGAATGCATTTGCTGTAAAGAAAATGCTCTTGAAAATGGAGAAAGTGGAGAAAAACGTGCTTATCTTTTATATCAAAGTATATATAATGAAACATTCTTTAATAAAATCAGATTTTGCATTGTCGAAGAGGTGATTCGTAATTGGGATGAATACTCAATTTTTATTGTAGGGGCCTTACTTACAGGCTATCTATAGAAAATTCTTTGGATTATAGAACTATTATGCATCATAATAAGCAATATGTAGACAATGTGGAGATCGCAGCAACATTAAAAGTTTTTCGTAATTGTCAATTTCGATTTTTTTTCTGAAGATTTACTTAATTTCGTAGCTTTCGGTAATGGCACTCCGATACGTAATTAATGATTCTCGGGGGTAACCGGGACTCGAGTATTCTGAGGTCTTGCTGTTTAACAATCAATCTGATTCAAAAAGTGCTCTTACGAAACTTTTCCGTTCGTTTTTAAATGAAGGCAATTTCCTTAAAGAATTAGGCTTATTTGGTGTAACTGTTCGTTTTTGGACATGGTCTGGCATATAGCCCACTATCTCTTATGAAAATCTAAAGTAAACTCGATTGTAATCACACAGAAAACGTCGTATATACAGCAATGTTGCAGACTTTTGTTTTAAAAGAAAATTTTTATTTGATTGACTAGTCTGCAAACCTTCATAAAATCCCAGGTCGTTTTATTGACTGTAAATTATTCAATAATCTTTTCATTATTTTTACCCTCTTTTACGGGATCTTTATTGAAATTGGGTTCTTTATTGAAGATTCACGGTTTTATAAAAAATTATTTGAATTAATGGTATGATCATCTATTTTTGATTTTATGATAATTTTGTAACGAAGTTACTTAATTTTGGTTGTTTATTCTGTGTATATGAATTAAAATCCGTATCTTCCCGTGCAATCTTATGCCGTTCGGATAAGAGACCGACTCGAGCGAGTGCACGCATCCCTTCCCTAACCGATATTTGGCTTGCGCCGCTCCGTTCCACTCCTGCCATTACCACCACGTTCCGAGAGCGGCTATATAAATAGGTACAGAGCGACGATTTATTCAGTCCGCATCCAGGACTCACACCAGGACCAGCCAGCCAGAGCCGACCAGACTGTTCCTGGGGGAATATAAGAGTAAGATCTTGATTGAAGACGTTGTATTCCTTACCCTTTTTCCGAGACCTCATTGTACGTGTGCCTGGGGGTCTCATCCTGCTTCCACCCACTTTACCATACCCTTGTCCGAGACCTCACTGTGCGTGTGCCTGGGGATCTCATCCTGTTTCCACCCGTTTTACCATACCCTTATCAGAGACCTCACTGTGCGTGTGCCTGGGGGTCTCATCCTGTTTCCACCCGCTTTACTGTAGCTTGTCCTGGACCTCACTGTGCGTGTGCCTCGGGGTCCCATCCTAATTTCCACCCGATACCATAAATTAGGAGCCTCTCCTGTTGTCCGTTATTTTACTTTACGCAACCCGCACGTTTGCTTGATACCGCACGCTGTATTGCACCCTGCTTGCTGTGGCTATTGTAGTTAACTGTACATAACAGATGCTTTTAGTTATAGAGTTTGAAGCTTGTTGGAGGGATAGAGCTTTGGTAGTAATAAGTTTTGTTTGGTTTGATGACTGTGTGTTTTATTTGTTAGCATTAATACCCTCTTGTTTTCTAAGAGCTTTAGTGATAGGAGTGATCCAGACTGGGCCGACCTCAGCAACCCCAGCAGTTCCCTGGATTATCTTTTCTCCACTTGTAGATACCCGGAGCTGTGGAGCATACCACGTAAAAATAACTGGCGCCCGAGAATTACCGCCGATACCGAGATCACCGAAAGAACACAAGCGCCACTTCGTAAGCGGGCCCCTTACAAATACCGAGACAACCCAGGGGCACCCCAATCGCGCTTACAATTTTATTAAACTGGAAATCTCCAATTAGCTTGAAACATCAACTTTGACATTTGGTTCATCACATAATCTCACAACGTGCTTCACAAAACTAATATTGTTCTTTCAAGTAAATTTTTATTTTTTTACTGTATTTGAAAATTATACGTAATTGACTATTATTGTTTTTTAAGTTATATGGCGTATCACTTACAGCCTTACAAAACATCTTATAAGAAATTATGATGACTTATTTGAACCTTAAACAAAACAGATCTTAAAAAAATGATTTCACTTTTCTCTTTGTGGTTAGAATAACTCTCGCTCTGCTTTTATTATCACTCTTTGATTAATCACAAACCTATTGTCTTGATTTACCAATATTCCTCTTTATAGCGTAGTATTCAGGAAAAGCACCACGCAGGAATCTACCTACTGCTAACGGGACATTGAAACTCTTCCTTCCGGATATGATGTACAGCCGTAACTAAAACGTTACGGTAACTTGCACCAAATTAGTTTACCTTTTGAAGATAATTTTTGAATAACGTTCAATAAATTTGTTTCTTCTTTTGTCGAACCAGCTGGATACGTCTTCGGTTCAAGCAGCTGTCATTGTTAAGACTCCTCCTCTACTACACTCTGGACTATTGGTAAATTTTAATTTTCCTTTATTTATTTTCTCTTCTTTTAACTGCTTGAAATATCGTCAGCCTTTTTACACTTGTTATTTGTTAAACTTCTTATTTACTTATCTTGGTTTTTATTAACTTTTTACAGATTATCTAACTAGTTATGTGGAATAAGGTGGTCCTTATTTCGGTAATGTTCGAATACCATGCCCTTAGAATGATACAAACTACTAGCTATTGAATACAAAATGCATTGTTCATAACTTAATTTTCTGTTTATTAATAATACTATTTCCATAAAAAGTAGCTGAGCACTTTGATGTCTTATAACCAGCTCTTAACCAGCGAGTTAGAAAAGAGAATAACGAGCGGTTTAAGAAGTGCAGCCACATTAAGGAAAGTATTAACATCAAAAAATATCTCCCGAGCAGTGAAAGTGAGAGTGTACAAAACCATTATAAGGCCAACGGTTTTATATGGAAGCGAAACGTGGGTGTTAAGACAAAGTGATGTGAATAAACCGAGGAATAAACTATGCTCTATGGAGGATAACAAGATCTATGGAGGTATTAAAGAAGGCGTAAAATTGAGAACAATTTGCTGTTTTTGAAAGTTTATCATTTTTTTCATCGAAAATGGCATCAGATAGAAAAAAAATTATAAGAATAAAAAATGCTTGTTTTTACTCGATGAATGCGGAAAAAAGATTGCAGACCGGTTTAAAGCGATTTTAAAAATTGTCATCATTTTAGGAGGTTTGAATTCTATTATTCAAGCACTTAGTAGGTACCTATAACCGTAATTTTCAAAATTGCTTTAAATCGGTCTGTAATTCATTCATGTAATTTTTTCGTATTCATTGAGTAAAAATAAGCATTTTTTACTCTATCATTTTTTTCTATCTGACACCATTTTCGATGAAAAAAATGATAAACTTTAAAAAATGGCAAATTGTTCTCAATTTTGTTCGAACTTGAAGCACTAGTAGGTATGGCGTGACTTGAGTCCACTCCCACCCTTCCTACTTTTAGCCACGCCCCTTTCCCCTTCTCCCTTCTGTTAGCTCCTCCCCTTCGCTCTGATTGGTCGACGCCATCTTGGATGACACGCCTACTTCTCTCTGATTGGTCGACGCCATCTTGGATGACACGCCTACTGCTCTCTGATTGGTCAACGAAATCCCACCCACTGTGCTCTCAAGGGGGTCAATTAAGTCTCCCCTATGGTCAATTAAGTCACCCCTACTGCTCTCTGATTGGTCAATTAAATCACCCCCTATAGCTCTCTAATTGGTCAATTAAAAATAAGTGCGTTGTCCGGATTATTGATTGAGTTGATCGGCATCGCCCCTATAGCTCTCTGATTGGTCAATTAAAAATAAGGGCGTTGTCCTGATTATTGATTGAGTTGATCGTCCAATAGAAACCTTTTAGCAGATATTGATTAAAAATAATAATTGAATAGGAAGCACTGAGGGGTCCACAATATTGATTTTCGCCTACGGCTTTGTGATTGGACGGTCGTCATTTTTCCTAGCTGCTGTCACGTCCCTAAGATTACGGAATACTGTATTACCGATAACGTACTTACTGCTGATAGATTGCGTCCTTTGTAAAAGGAATCTATATTACCGATTACGTACTGCTGCACTGTTAACAGAGGGCGTATTTGTGCTAATTGTAAAAGGAATCAGTAGTAGCGATAGTAATGGATATTATTGATTAGAAGAAAAGCAAGCAATTAATATTCATAGAGGTAGAAAAACCTCGATTTACATATAAACAACAAACCCTCTATCGAAAAAACGTGGTCACCATCGTCATCATCATCCACTCAATGAAAGATAAAATCTATGTTAACTTATTAACGCAGTTAGATCAAAACATTCGAGCTAAAATGAAAATATATTTTATCATCTATATTATAGTAGTATTTACTTATTACTTTATGCATCTTTGCAACTATAATAATAATAATAAGCGTATATTCAAAGCATGAAATATTCTTGTTTGAAATTGAGATATTGATTTTTGCAAATGAATAAAAGGATGTGAAATGAACCGTGATTGGGGTGTTGATTAAATTACTACAAGAGTACGATTTGTCTGGATATTGATTTTTCGAATGAAAGGGGGAGTTAGGGTAGATATGTATAACGTCAAATTAAATGAAAAATAGTGTTTTATAGAGTGTTAAAGGAAGGAAGTAATAGTAATAGTAATTGATATTATTGATTCGATGAAAAAGCAAGCAATTAATATTCGTAGGGGTAGTGGAATAATAATACTATGAGTGTTTTAGACGGATGAATCATTCGTTCGTTCCTTATAATTCTGTCAGCTCTAAACGAATAAAGAAGTGATAACATGTCATAACCTGTGTTTGGATCACTCTCTAATCTAGTGACTTTTTGTCTCGTTAGGTGGTACGGAACCAGCAGATATTGATTATTCGCTGCTGCTCTCTGATTGGTCAATTAAAAATAAGGGAGTTGTCCGGGTTATTGATTGAGTTGATCGTCCAATAGAAACCTACTAGCCGGTATTGATTAAACATAATAATAATTGGATGGAAGCACTGAGGGGTCCAAAATATTGATTTTCCCTACTTGTAACACCCCTACTATGCGTCCTTTGTAAAAGGAATCTGTATTACCGATTACGTACTATACTGTTAACAGAAGGCGTATTTGTGCCAATTGTAGAAGGAATCAGTAGTAGTAGAAGTAGCAATGAATATTATTGATTCGATGAAAGCAAGCAATTAATATTCATAGCGGTAGCAAATCCTCGATTTACATATCAACAGCAATAGCAATACTAAATAAAGATGTAAGACAATATTAATACTTATCTGAATTATTTTTTCTCCTCACATGTTTTATGACCTAATAATAATAATAATGATAATAATAATAATAATAATAAAACTCGATAAATAATTTTTTATTGGTTTTATTTCATACTTTTACTTAATATAAATTACATATGCATGAGATTATATGAGTATATCATTTTATAAACTAACTTAAATCAACTTATATGCTAACAGTTTTTCTTTTACTTAAAATAAACTACACACACAGAGACACATACACATTAAACTATATGAGTATACCATTGTCTAAATTACTTAGATTAACTTTAACTTAGTAATATAGAAGTATAATCCTTTTACTAAATATAACTTACATATGCATGAAACTATATGAGAGTATATCATTTATAAATGAACTTAGATGTTATGTGAGAACATCTTCAGCCATTATCCAGGACTTTTCGTTTAAACCAAGCCATTTGACGTAAATGTCACCATTGCTGCGGTGTTTAAGTACTTTTTCAACTAAGTAAACGTCTGGCTGTTTGGTTTTCTGCAACTCGAACTCGTAGAAAGCTCCTCGAACAGCAACCCCATGAAGATCTTCCAGCAGATATGTGACAGGTTTTGTAAATTGAACTTTAACTATTTTGAATAATTCAGTTGACCAGTTGGGCGTGTATCCCTTAGAAAAGGCCCCTTTGAACTTACTAATACGTACGAGGTCATTCAAGTCTAGTTTACGTTTACTTCCTGCCGCGACATCAGCTTTTACATTAGTGTCATAAACGGCTAGTTGGGTCGTAGGTGTAACAGTAGCAGGAGCTCGGCCTATCGTTCTATGTCTGGTGTTGTTATAGCTGTCAACTACCCTCTGTAATATATCTATCCATTTAAATGATCCACGGTAGCTAAACTCTTTATACAGTTTTTGCTTAATTGTACGGATAACGCGTTCAACTATTGAAGCCTTAATTACGGAATATGTAGAGTAATGATTTATACTGTGTTCTTTCATTAATCGTTTAAAATGTTTATTGTAAAACTCTTTCCCGAGATCCGTCTGAAGATTCTTAGGTATGACTGCATTAGCACTCTTGAAGATGCTGCGGACCTGCTTTGTCACCTCTTCTCCGGATTTAGTTTTCAACGGTCGTGCATACAGATATTTCGAAAAACAGTTTATCATCAGCAGTATGTAACGATACCCCTTATTTACTTTAGCATAGGGAATAAACTCGGCTAAGTCAGCCTGGAACAAATCCTGGAAATTTTTTATTATAGTGCGACGTCTTTGAAAGTTTTTTCTAGCAGCCCTATGTATTTCATCAACAACGGTTTGTTTAGCACTCATCATCATCATAGAGTAATACAATTAATCTCAACGACGCTGAGAGAGCAACGTCTCAAATAATTATATTAGCGGCTGCCGTGTTTGATGAATACTGAATACTGTTAAAAGCAATATATCATTATATACTCGAAATATTTTATTCTATGATGCCTTCCTCCTTAAGTTCACTTATAATTGATATTATTTCGTTTTCATTCTGCGGGCTACTGTTGCCGGCACTCTTTACAGCATATAACAAACGAAGCCTGTCGACTAGCTCGTTAGCCTTATTCCAGTAGACGTATTCGACTTTGCAATCGCTTAATTTTTTAAAATTAGACGACGATGATGATGATAGTCTAATACCTAAACCTTTGATTCTGGATAAGTTGGGCTTAATTATATAATCATACTTCCAATGTTTAACAGCTGTTAGTTTACCATGTGGTCTATAGGATTTCTTATGCGCGTTAGTAAGGGCTATTATCTGCATATAATTATTGATATCAGCTTGCGATGGTATAGACTCTAATTCTCTAAACGTGAGTAAGTCAAACAGACCGGGTGTTGCTTCGAAAACGTTGTTTTTAATTATGATGTTTGTATCACGCATAGTCACAGGGGAAGATGCAAATGTCCAAGCGTCTCGATCAATTTTATATCTAATACCGAATCTAGTTCTATCGATATTTTTGTTTCCGACAGCGTTAGCTATTAACATACCGTAACGAGTAGAGACATCGTGAGTTTTATTAGATTCTTCTTCTTCTTCTTCTTCTTCATCTGCTTCCGATGATGATGATGATGATGATGCTGATGCAGCAGATTGTTTTTTAACTTTCAACAGGGGAGTGTAACTAGCAGTAGTAGTAGTAGTAGCAGCAGATGGTTGTGTTTTGACTTTCAATAGAGGTACGTTAGAGATGTTTACTGATTTAGCAATGGTTTCCAACGGCGATATAACTGGATTGTGCGTGACGCGATACATACGTTCTGCTTCTGCTCTATCACGACGAAAGTATGCAAATTTCTTACGTATAGCGTTACGAGCGTGTATTATTTTACGCTTTAAACTCAGATCATACGTGTTGGACATGTCGGCGATGCAGAGACTACTAAACGACTCGACTCTAATTATAAACTTATATATGAATCAAAACCCTTCCGATATCTGCCCCTGTCTAGAGAGCAGTCTTTATTAATTACCAGGAAATCATGCGGCTCCTTCCAACACAGAAAGCAAATGTTTTTAAACTGATCATAGCTAATACCGTCTCCGACAACATGATCGCTAAACACGTGTTTTAAGTTCAACTCGTCTTGTCTAAAGAGAATAATTAGGTTTGCATTGTCCCTAATCAGATGTTTCGGTATCTTGGCGTACGTTTGACCTAGATAAAAACAGTCGACGCCGTTATGCCTACCCATGCTAAAATATTCTCTAATCTTTTCCTGCTTGCTGCAAATTATATCATCAAAAATGAACACAGAATTAGGTTTAACATCACCGGGGTTGATTACGTCATCGTTTTCGCTAAATTCATGATATCCCATACCTGTAAGCGGTTTCATAACACGTCTTAAGAATTCATATTTAGGCTGAAATAAAGACTTGGCGTATAGGTAGATATTTTCAAATTTTAATCCGTTTTCGCTAATAAGTAAACCTAACATAGCATTAGTTTTACCGCAGCAAGATGGACCGCTCAATATTGCTCTACATGATACAGGTAACAGGTCGCCATGTTTCCTAACATCCTCGCCTGATCGTCGTCGTAAAGATGTATCATCGCAGTCGTCTAGGTTACATATGTTTAGTGACTTATTTTGTTTAACAACCTTCATCATTACGGTATGCGTACGTGTCTAGTCACGGTCTCGTTAAACGGATTATACTCGATTAATGCGTCGTGAAGGATCAAACAATACGCCTTAGTTGTGTTCGTAAATGCGGCTGAAGACTCGAGCTCTAGTCTAATATCGACAGTGGAATCCTTAAAACTCTCTAACTGTCTTGAACAGTCAATAACAAAAATGGGATACGTTTCAAACGATTTGTAGCTGAGTAAACAGCTCTCAGCCGCACCTCTACCTATACCGTCATAGTAGTTCTCGCGAAAACGAGTATAATTCAGATACGCAGGAATGTAGTCCTTACGGTCGAAATCGAGATTTAAACGCTGATGCGGGAACACTTGCGAATTTAAATACAACTTAACGTCGACCAAGTTCGAATGAGTAAATGTAGTCGGGTTACCCGTTCTTATACCCAGCTGGCGCTCGTCTTGTAAAACTACAAAGACCCAGCGCGGTTTCTCTAGATCATTGGAGTTCTTTACACGCCAAACCTGGTTTTTAGTAGTTCCCAACGAGGGTAACTCATGTAATTCCCAACGTCTAAACGGAGCGATAATAGAAGAATTATCTCTTAAACTCTCCACCAGGTTCACTTTGCTTTCATCTGATAACAGTATATGTGGAACCTCCCACGAGAGCTTATCAATCTTGATATCTATATCAGTACCTGCATCACCTGCGTCGCTTTTATAACAATTAAAATCGTTCTTGGAGCGAATTAAAACTAGCTGACAACTCATATGAGGTATTATTTTTTTATAATCGTCTGCAAATCCAAAGATATCTTTTAATGGTATTCTACACGTGAAATGAAAGACGTTATTACCCTGGTTATGTAACAAATTATCGCTAGTAATCCCTAAGTTCCATGCTGAGCTGGTTAAAGCTCTATCCTCGGCGCCATGTGAAACGAGACCTTTTATAGTGCTTGTAATGCCGGGCTGTTTACAGACATCTATGAGCTGGTTTGTGCCTAATATTAGTTGAATTTCATCAAACAGAAAGTGGGCAAAATTGTTTACCAGAAGGAATTGCTTGTTTTCTGCACGCGTTATGCTACCTTTAACAAGTACATAGCTGTCATACAAAGCTAAAACGTTATCGGAATTTTGTATGCTGATTCTAATGGTGTCGGAATGATTGGCATTTAGCGTAAACGGCAGATAGGTATAAAAATCCTCTTTTATTATATCTGTATCGACGCGAGGCTTCCCAAATATGTTTAATTTATCAATGGTAAAGGTGTCGGTGTTAATATGCATTTTACTTCGTTTTGACATGCTGCTGTTATCGTACTTTAAAGCCTAAAGATTCAAGAAAAAGGCGACGAGCTTTAGTTAGTTTTAATCGAAGGTCTGCACGTGCTGACGTTCGACGGTGAATGACCTTTGATGGACATATGCTGATGTTTTTATAGCTAAAGTTTATTCCCATTTTTCACGTTTAAGTTCTAGCCTGATGCTCGTGAAAGTGTCTTCAGACAAATTTATCAACTCTCCTCTCGCGTCTACCAGTCTAATGGTAATGTTGTCGATCTCGGTGACAGTGATGGGAAAGTAAATCACATGCGATGGCTCCTTTTCAATCAGATAACCGGGTGGTACGCAAACACCAAATTCGAAGATTGTATGACCTGCTTGATTGTTTCTATATGAGCCGCCTGTAATATTCGTGTCTACAAAGATGTTTGGAGTTGAAAGTATATCGACAACTCGATCTGATACGTGTCTACTACCGGGTTCTAGCACGCGCTTCTTAAATCCTAGTAGTGATCCTATGTTATCGGGTTTGGTAAAATCAATCAACTCGGTAGCTGATTCAATCTCACACTTTCCCGTATTAGTGTTAGCTTTGATTTGTAGTAGTAGATCTCCCTCTTCGGGATCGCCACTAATTTGATTCTTTATATAGTTAACGATTTCAGACAACTCGTAGCTACCCGGTTCAATAGTTATAGCCTTTTCTCCGTAATAAAATTTATTTTTGCCTGGGTATATATTCCGTATCGTGTGACTTGTATATAAGCCGACTAAACCTAGTGAGTATTCGTAACGCACGTGATCTAGTGTTATAGGTGGATAAATACGATCCGTAGAAAGCCTGTTTCCTGTACCGTACACCGTGATGGTCCTAGCCATACTTAACCGATTTACACTTTCACCTCTCTTTTATACAAAAATCGTAGACACAGATGTCCGCAGTTGTATGTATTGAACTTTTGTTCTTGGGCTACGTTGTAGTATACGGCGCAGCGAGGCCCTAAATATTTCACAAGTTCAGATGGTGGTCTCAGGTCACCGAAGGGGTCATAGTACAAAACCACGTTTCGATCCTTTCTATAGGCAACCCAATGAGTACCCGGTCCTCCAGCGTAGTCAAGATTAACAATAGCTCTTTCGAATTGCAAAGGTTTCGTTGCAGGTAGACTTGTTCTCATATAGACACCTCTAAAATAGGGAATGTCTTTAGCATGTTTTATTATATCTAGGTCTGTAAGTGGTCTCCGAGGCAAGTTATTCAGTTTTTGACCGCCTGACATATGGTTTTAAGTACAATGCAGCTCCGCCAGCTCTATACGGCTTCAGGTAAAGGGCGTTCCCGTTCTTACCGCCTAAAGCGATAGCTTCCATACTTTTATTATGCCGTGTAGTTTCTTCTAGCTGTCTCTTATTACTATTAGCAGTGTTAACAGCTTTTGCTACCCCTGAGGCGCCTCCTATAATTGCACCGAGAGCCGAGAGGCCAGCAAAAATTGGTATGAGTGGTAAAATACCCCCTGTAGCTGTAGGCACTGGAATTATTCGGGGTACTTTAACGTTTTTTCGACCGCCTACGTTTTGAATGATTCTTCTGGCAGCGCTCAGGGCATGATGTATTAAATCTTTACCCGTGAGTCTCTTGCTTGCACGATTCACTACACCAACAAGCTTCTTTAAAACGCCACCTTTGAAAGTGACAGTTTTCTTCATCATCTTTTTAGCGAGACCCTTTTTCGCCGACAGTTTGTTTGTCTTTACGCCCATTCCCAACTTTCTTTTAGCCTTCATTATACCGGTTACAAACAGAGCTGATGCTTTTTCCCCTAATTTAGAGTCTTTAGCCTTAACACGCTTCCAAGCGGCTTCTTCTAATACACGATCTGCCTGGTGTCTACTGTTCAAATCGGAGCTTTGAGCGTACGAGATGTCGTGCTGCATACACGCCTGGTCCAAAGGATTTATACCTTTATCGCCACGTTGTAATCTTTTAGATAATTTAGTACCAGGTCCACAGTACTGATATGAAGGAAGATGTAGTTCAATAGGCAGCTTGTCTATGAGCTTGTTAACAAAGCCGTTACCTTCGTGAACTAACATCTGGTACTGAGAGAAGAGACTGCTTGTACCTGTATTTATACTCGGTCACCACTGCAGCCGGACTAATCTGTGTTCTGAAATCTCTGCGTATAGATAAAGTCTCTATGATCAGCTTGTAGAATTTCACACAGATGCTTTTCAACATTATGTATTCTTGTTTGAAAACGGTATCTGTCCAGAGCTAATGTTTGCCAGTTTCCCTTTCTTGCCTGTCTGTATGCATACTCCCATACTATCATATGATGTATATTATTCATGCTTGCGTCGGCGAAACTTACTTTCTTTACCATATCGATGTGTTGCTGCTGCTGCTGTTGCTACAAATCGCTATGTTTGGAGAGTTATTGACATTAGTAAAACTAAAAACTTTGTTTAAATACATTTTTATTTCTTCAACGATACATTTAGGCTAAGATAGAAAAAAATAACTGATTAGCGTAGATATAAGCAAACTAAGCATTTGCGCAGCATTCCCGTAAGGCTCACCACGTTTCCTATCTGCTCTAATCAGGCATTTGATATAATACACTTAAAACTAGAATAAAAAATGGTGTCAATATGATTAGGTCAACCGATAGTAGTAGTAAATTCCGTTATTAGTCGGTATTGTACACTCTCTTTATGTTGTAAGAGTTCGTACGTGTTGCAGATTCGGCTATTAGGGCATCAAACGATGATCGCATAACTTTTTGAGTATCCTCGAGCACTTGTACTTTATCTAATAATTTTTTATAATTACTATCTAGGGTATTATTCGTTTCTTCTATCTTTGTCAGCACACTCGAATGATTAGTTTCCATCTCATCATTCGCTATTAGGTGATTTCTCTTTGTTTCTTTTTCCAACGTTGTTAGCAAACTGTTAAGTTTGCTAGTTTCAATGTCAACCTTTGTTACCTTTTGCTTTAGATCTTTAATAGTGTTCTGAGTGTCGGTAGTCATTGTAATGAAGGTTTGTACAGCAGAGTCGAATTGAGCATCTACATAAGCTTTAGAAGTGACATCCGTGCCATCTATAGGGTAACTTACTGAAACAATACGTTTACCATCTGCATTAAACTGCATTTGATCGTTTGTATGCATAGCCCGATTGTTAAAATACTGCCTAGAAATTACATCTTTATCCTCTAGAGGCTCCCCTATATTACAAATTCTTCCATCTTTAGCATCATAGTACGACCCCTGTCCTTTATCCTCTCGTCGTCGTCTCAAACAATTAGAGAGTAATTTTCTTTCAACATCGTCCACCAGCTCGTCGGTATACTTTTTCGTACAAACATCGTGGTTGTCAAGCGGTTCTTTAACGTGTACTAACCTTCTTTTCTTAACATCAATTACACCTTCATCGTTATCTGATAACATTAGTACAGAACGCTTCGTGACAAGATCGTTATCGTTGATAGGAGCGCCTACATTAGTTATACGACGGTTCTCAGCATCGAAATTACCCTCTGGTGTTAATTTGAAACCATAACCTCTCGGTCCACGTTTTGTTGCAGCCATTGCTTCATCTGTCATACTCATCATAGCTCTACCGAAGAGATCTATTGTGTTCATGATGACGTATGACAAATAACTGTCACGCATGAACAGAATACACAGTATTTATAGCTGAGATCTTCATAGCGCAATGATGTACATATTTCAATACGTCATGAGATTTATACAGTTCGTCGGATGTTCTCGGACATAATCGTAGACGGTACTGAGACTTCTCGTAATCAGCCCGCATTTAATTTAGTAAACATCGTATGCTTTTACGCTTTTTGAATAATTATCGTCCGAACCAATCCCAGAACAGTAGACCTAACGGTTACCTCTATCCAATACTGTTTCATTTACTAGCATTAGGATGAAGGGAGAGAGAGTGAGAGAGCGTGAGAGTGAGAGAGGGAGAGAAGGTTCTTTAATGCGTCCTCTCTAATAGATGATAAGGAGAGAGTGAGAAGGAGAGAGTGAGAAGGAGAGAGCGAGAGAGAGAGAGAGAGAGAGAGAGAGAGAGAGAGAGAGAGAGAGAGAGAGAGGGTAAATAAATGTTCCATTGTTACCGGCCCTGATATGTATCTAAGTTATTATATGGGGACTATAATATGCTGTAATGCCAAAAGTGTGGCTTTCTATTTTTACAGGTTAAGTTTAACAACACTGATTCTAGAATTTCTATTTTACTGACATTAGCGTCTACTTTATTATTTATATAAAATGTGCATATATGTAGCTTAAGTCATTAGCAATCGAACCCAATTTGTAAAATTCGATTGCGTTTATTTTTGCAATTTTGGTGACGTTTTACATCTCTTCATAGTTTTGCTACTTGTTTTCTTTACATTTAGTAATAATAATCTAATACAATATAAACACCTAAGGATTTGAAAGACTTGATATCTAGGATAATACATTTCTAAGTATTTTGCATACGTTTTTATGGTAAATATGCTCATTCGCCTTCAAAACATAAAGATAAATAAATATCGTATACCTATAAGCATGTACAGTGACACCCGACAAGAGAAAGCAATAACATAATTGTTAATAAAAATGAATTATTATTAATAATAATAAAAACAATGGTAGCTATGTATTATTACGTAAGTAATTGACGTTTCAATCACGGATACATCATAATATAACCTATGCATTTACCCCTTGTTACGGTTCATTTCACACCCTTTATTATAACTAATCAATATCTTTACACTTTGTATTTACATTTAAAATATATCTCGTTTATAGTTAGTTAGTACTAGTGATCTTTCCATATGTTAACCCTTTCAACTGGTATTTCGGTAATTTCAAACAAGAATTTTTTCATGCTTTTGAATATACTCTTATTATTATTATTATAATAGTTGAAAACATGCATAAAGTACGTAACTATCCTTTTTACAATTGGCATGAATACGTTTTCTGTAATATCGATTCCTTTTACAAATGGCTCCGTCTGTCGGTAGTTCAGTACGTTGTCGGTAATACAGATTTCCGTAATCGTAGGGACGTGACAACAGTTAGGGAAAATCAATATTGTGAATCCCTGCTTCCTATTGGGCTAATCTACAAATCAATACTCAGGGTAACGCGCGCGCACAACCCTTCAATTATTATTATGTTTAATTAATACCTTCTAGAGGTTTCTATTGGACAATCAACTCAATCAATAATCAGGACAACGCCTTTATTTTTAATTGACCAATCAGAGAGCTATAGGGGCGAAGCCGATCAACTCAATCAATAATCCGGACAACTCTCTTATTTTAATTGACCAATCAGAGAGCTATAGGGGTGATTTAATTGACCAATCAGAGAGCAGTAAGGGTGACTTAATTGACCAATGAGAGAGCAGTAAGGGTGACTTAATTGACCAATCAGAGAGCAGTAGGCGTGTCATCCAAGATGGCGTCGACCAATCAGAGAGAAGTAGGCGTGTCATCCAAGATGGCGTCGACCAATCAGAGCGAAGGGGAGGAGCTAACAGAAGGGAGAAGGGGAAAGGGGCGTGGCTAAAAGTAGGAAGGGTGGGAGTGGACTCAAGTCACGCCATACCTACTAGCACTCTAGGAAAGAAAATGTAGTGGACAAAATTAATGTATTCTTTGACGAAGAATGCGATGCCATTAAACAAAATTTAAAAAAGTATTTCTTTTTCTAATTTTTTCAACTTTTAAAATTTTGTTTGGAACTGGATACATGTTTACCGTGTTTTAGGGGTCAAAAATCAATTTTTTCATATAGGAGACATGTGACATTCGAAAGTAGAGGTTTCAATCTTTAAAATAAGCCCCAGCTGGCTTTTCTAAGTTGCACCAATTTCTGGACCTAGCGGGTGGTTGAGTTCAGAAAGAATAACCCATATTATATTATTATTCCACTTAAATGTCTTTGTATCCCTATGGGATCTATCGAGAATATGGGTTTCTAGATTACCATTCACTGAACATTTGTATTCACATAAATTTCAGTCAAATGGTTCCTCATCAGTATGAGTGAGCATGTGTACTTTGAGACTACTCTTCAACAATGAACATTTACAATTACATTTAAATGATTACACACCCCTGTGATAATAGTATAAACGTGGGTGTTTAGAAAATTATTTATTGTAGGTTACTTTTATACAACATAATCCATTCTCCATTTAAGTCATTTACAGTGTTGAGGTTCCACACAAGCTGTTACGGGAGTGCAAAAGACTACAACTAATTACACTTAAATCGTTTCTCGCCCCTATTATTGAACATATAGATTTTTAAACTACTCTTTACTGAACATTTATATTCACATAAATGACACTCAAATGGTTATTCACCACAATGCGTGAGGATGTGTATTTACTCTTTACTGAACATTTATAATCACATAAATTATACTAAAGTGGTTTCTCGCCGCTATGAGTAAGCATATGTCTTTTAGGACTACTCTTCAATGAATATTTATAATCACATAAATTACACTCAAATGGCTTTTTGTCTATATGATTATCATATTTTTTCTTTTTTGCGCATATGCGCTTGTTATTGAAACTGGTCTAATAGACCAACCATCAATTTATCTTTAAACTCTTAAAACTAAATAAAACTTAAGCCACATCCACTGATGTCCTATATTTTAGTCTGACTTTGCTTCTTGAAGCACTTGCACTCGTTACACTATCGCGCACTATGCTCTGCTATTAACACGTTACACAGTATTTAGACTAGTTCAAATGGCTTAGTCCTCTTCAGTCGTCTTATGATATTTTGGTTGTCGAGTAGTTGTAATGCCTCGACGTTGACATGCTGATGTAGTCTGGCTTCGTGTTTAGTGGCGAATCTCTTGATTTCGCTTGTCAAGTATGAAATCCCTAAATCACGATGTAGATCTTTGTTTCTGAGGTACCATGGAGCATTTACCATATTCCGTAGTACTTTATTTTGGAACGTTTGGATTCTTTTGACATTGCTTTCTTTAGCACATCCCCATAATTGTATGCCATATTGGTTTTAAGACTTGATTGTATATAAGTATTTTGTTATTTATTGACAATTGCGAGTTGCGTCTCAGTAGCCAGTATAATTGTCGATACTTGAGTCCAAGCTCTATTCTCTTCTTTTTTATATGCTCTTTCCACCGCAATTTCGTATCTAAGGTCATTCCTAAGTATTTGGCTGTGTTTTCATATGGAACTATGATGCCATTTAAATTAATTGAAGGTGTATTTATAAGCCTTTTATTAGTAAAATTTACATGACCCGATTTTAACTCATTAAGCTTTGTTTTCCACTTTCTAGTCCACTGGTGTATTTCGTCACTGGCTTCTTGAAGCTTATCAGTTGGTTCTTGTATGGTTGTTCCAGTAACCATCAGCACTGTGTCGTCTGCAAATGTTGCAACAGTTACATTCTGCGGTTGTGGAAGGTCGTTTGTATACAACAGAGGATGGGCCCCCAATACGCTTCCTTGGGGCACGCCAGCTCTAGCCTGCTTTAACTCTGAATATTCATTTTCTTGCTTAATGAGGAATAATCGGTCTGATATATAACTCGTGAGTAATTTAACGTAATGCTTTGGTAACATTCTTTTTAGTTTGTAGATCAATCCTTTGTGCCAAACTTTGTCAAAGGCTTGAGCCACATCTAGAAAAATCGTTGAGCAGATTAATTTTTCTTCTAATGCCATTTCAATGATATTTGTTATTCTATGAACTTGGTCAATTGTAGAATGTAGTTGTCTAAATCCAAACTGATGGTTTGGTATTAGATTTTTTCTTTCTATAGATAGGTTAAGTCTTTTTAATAAGAGCTTTTCGAAGAGCTTCGATATAATCGGTAGTAGTGATATGGGTCTGTATGATTTGGCCTCGTTAGGTGGTTTACCTGGTTTTGGTAGCATGATAACTTCTGCTACCTTCCAGACACTAGGCACATGTTTTAATCGAAATGCTGCATTGAACAAGTACGTCAGCATAACGATGGCTTTTCTGGGAAGTTGTTTCAATATTTCACCTGTGATAAGGTCGAATCCAGGCGCTTTTTTGGGGTTAAGATTAGTTTTAATTTCTGTTGCTATTTCCTTTGGAGTGACCTGTTTGATGTCTTCTTCTTCTTCTTCTTCCAAGATTACGTCTTCATCAGTTTCTACATTTGATTGAATCTCGTTTGGTTGAAAAGTTTCAGCAAGGTGTTCTGCGAAAGTTTCAGCCTTCTGTTTGTTACTTCTAGCCCATGTACCATCCCTTTGCCTGATGGGTGGAATGTGGGTGAGGGGTGGTTTGACTTTTCTTTGTGGCTTTCCACAGCGAATAATCAGTATCTGTTGTTAGTTTTTGGAGATACCTACCTTTCAATTGAGGCTTCTTTTAACTTTTGAATTTCTCTCTTTAGTTGCTGAGTTTTATTATTAAGAATATTTTTGTCAGCCGGATCACGTGTTTGTTGCCACTTTCCTCTGATTCGTCTCTTTTCCTTGACTAATTCTCTGATTTCCATAGGATAGTTAACTCGAGCAGTTTTGTGAGAGATTTTTCTAGTGTTAATCCAAGCTACTTTTTGGATAATTTTGATAAAAGCTTTCAGCTTCTGTTTCCAATTGTGGAATAGTTCTTAATTGCACATTGAGTCTTATTTCATTTTCAAGCTCTATTCTGAAGCTTTTCCAATCCGTGGTTCTATTAACTAATGTTGGTTTTTGTTCTTTTTTTTATTATTTTCTCACTTAGAGTGAGGATAACTGCTGAGTAATCAGAGTTTAAGTCTAAAGTTTTCTTCTATATCAATAAAGTTTGGAGAAACTTTTCTAGATATAAAGAAATCTAAACGATCTGGTATTTTGTTCGGGTCTGTGGGCCAATAGGTTGGTTTACCTGTGGTGTGGAAGTTGCATCCTGTTTCCCTAAAATAGCATTACCACCTTTTGCTTGATTATAAGGGTGAATTGCCTGATAGATCTGATAACCTTTTATCGTTATGTAAGTTTGTTTAGTTAAATGTGTCTCTGAAATCAGACACACGTCTATATTTTGTTCACACATACATTACACTCAAATCGTTTCTCACCACTATGAGTGAGCATGTGTATTTTGAAATTACTTCCTACTGAACATTTGTAATCACATAAATTACACTCAAATGGTTTCTCGCCTCTATGATTCAGCATATGTATTTTTAGACTACTCTTTACTAAACATTTATAATCGCATTAATTACACTCAAATGGCTTTTCGTCCCTATGATTAAACATATGGATTTTTAGATGACTCTTTAATGAACATTTATAATAGCATAAACTACACTCAAATGATATCTCAGCACTATGCGTGAGCATGTGTATTTTAAAAGTACTCTTAAATGAAGATTTATAATGGCATAAGTTACACTCAAATGATTTGTCACCGCTATGAGTAAGCATGTTGCTAACTAGTTGCTCCTAGAAACTCTAAGAGTAACTTAGATAGTGTGAATTGCGAGGGAATAATATACAACAATAATCTTCCAGATATACTGAATCGTTATTTTATAAGCAGTATTCAAGACATTACAATAAGTATAAGTTTAGAAAATATCAATGTTGAGGAAGTACTTCAAACTGTTTCTACAACAAATTCAGTAATATCTGAATTTGCTCCTTTAACTTTACGAGCTTTACATGACATACTAAAAACCCAAACAAAAAAGAATAGTACTGATGGAATAGGTCTTGATCTTATAAATAATTTGTTTAACGTTGTTGGTTACCCATTACTTAATATAATTAACTTAAGTTTGGAAAAAGGAGTTGTGCCTGAATGCTTTAAAACTTCAACTATCATTCCTGTACCGAAAGTCCCTAATACTAATTTAGCGGAACAACTAAGGGCAATAAATATGTTACCATTCTGTGAAAAGCTGCTTGAAATAGCTGTGTATAACCAAATAATTAAATACTTAAATGTAAATAACATATTATGTTCTTATCAGTCAGGTTTTAGGAATTCCCACTCTTGTGAATCAGCTTTACAATTAGTAATTTCAGATATGAAACATATTTTAGATGAACCTGGTATTGGCATTGGTGCAGTGTTTATTGATCTCAAAAGAGCCTTTGAGACTATTGATAGGAAGATTCTTATTCTTAAATTAAGAAAATATGGGTTTTCTGGTGTTGTTTTAAGCTGGATTGAAAGCTATTTATCTAACCGTTCCCAAAAAACGAAAGTGAATAATATAACATCTGATTCTGCTATCAACAACCTTGGCGTGCCTCAAGGAAGTGTGCTGGGACTCCTCTTATTTATATTGTACATAAACGACCTTGGAAATGTGTTGTCTAAGTGTAAGATTCATCTCTTTGCAGATGATACTTTAGTCTATTTCTATAGCTCTGATTTTGTCAACATAGTACAAACTTTAAATACTGAATTAGACTTGATTTGCAATTGGTTTAAAAACAATAAATTAAAAGTAAATGAATCGAAATCCAAGTACATGTTTATTGGAAATAATTATTTGTATAATAAATTTACAGCATTAGGTATGAATATTGTATTAAATGGTCAGATTGTTGACATGGTACAGGAAATAAAATACTTAGGGTTTGTTATTGACAGGGAACTAAAATTTAATAAACATATTATATTTCTAAAAAGATCGGGAAAAAAATAGGTTTCTTAAGGCGAATATCTTCGTTTTTATCTATATACAGCAAACTTACAATTTTTAATACATTAATCTTACCACATTTTCTCTATTGTTCTACTCTGATGTATACATGTTGCTCAAACTTAAATCGATTGCAAATACTTCAAAATAAGTCTGTGCGGGTAATATTGACATGCAATAGACATACTAGTATAACTTACATGCTTACTACTTTAAATTGGTTAAACATAAAAAGTTTGCTGTACTTCCAAGCAATGATATTTATTTATAAAATTATTAATCGTTTATTACCTGATTACTTGCATATACAGTTGATACCGGTAAATTATGTTCATAATTTAATAACGAGAACTGCTACAACCTTAAATTTCTATATTAAAACAACTAATAAAGCTAGTTCTATGAAAAGTTTATTTCTTAAAGGTTTGTCTGAATTTAATTTTCTTCCTCAGGAGTTAAAATGCAGCCCTAGTCTTGCTGTTTTTAAATCTAAATTAAAAAATCAAATTAAAGATGATCAGATATTATAGTTTAAATTTGTGATTTTTATTTTATGTCTAAATGTTATTAGTTTTATTATGTTATTACTATCAAGATGTCTTTTTTCCTTTGTATCTTATTATTAGTGTTATTTAATTATCCTTGTGATAAATAAACCATTCATTATTATGTCTTTTGAGATTACTCTTCAATGAAAATTTATAATCACATAAATTTCACTTAAATGGCTTCTCGCCGCTATGATTAAGCATATGGAGTTTTAAACTACACTTTACTGAACATATATAATCACATAAATTACACTCAAATTTCTTGCTGCTATGTGTGAGCATGTGTATTTTGAGATTACTCTTTATTGAGCATTTATACTCACATAAATTACACTTAAATGGTTTCTCACCACTATGAGTGAGCATGTGTCTTTTGAGATTACTCTTCAATGAACATTTATAATCACATAAATTACACTTAAATGGCTTCTCGCCGCTATGATTAAGCATATGGAGTTTTAAACTAGGCTTTACTGAACATATATAATCACATAAATTACACTCAAATTTCTTGCTGCTATGTGTGAGCATGTGTATTTTGAGATTACCCTTTATTGAGCATTTATACTCACATAAATTACACTTTAATGGTTTCTCACCACTATGGGTGAGCATGTGTACATTGAGATTACTCTTTACTGAGCATTTATAATCACATAAATTACACTTAAATGGTTTCTCACCACTATGAGTGAGCATGTGTATTTTGAGACTACTCTTAAATGAACATTTATAATAACATAAATTACACTCAAATGGCTTCTCGCCGCTATGATTAAGCATATGGAGTTTTAAATTACGCTCTACTGAACATTTATAATCACATAAATTACACTCAAATTTCTCGCTGCTATGTGTGAGCATGTGTATTTTGAGACTACCCCTCACTGAACATTTATACTCACATAAATTACACTTAAATGGTTTCTCACCACTATGGCTGAGCATGTGTACTTTTAAATTTCTCTTTACTGAGCATTTATACTCACATAAATTACACTTAAATGGTTTCTCAGCACTATGCCTGAGCATGTGTACTTTGAGATTACTCTTTACTGAGCATTTATACACACATAAATTACACTTAAATGGTTTCTCACCACTATGAGTGAGCATGTGTATTTTGAGACTACTCTTAAATGAACATTTATAATCACACAAATTACATTCAAATGGACCAATATGTATGGCCATATCATTTGTGTTTGAATATTTATAATCACATACATTACTTAAATAAGTTCTTTCTGACGATTTATATTGTGGTATGTTACATTTGTTACTATTAATTTGAGAACTACAGATGTTACTAAAAAATGGTTGCTCTTCACTCCCAATACTTATTTTAATCTCATTTTTGGTCTTATAGCCTTCCATTAAATGCAATTCTATTTTGATATTCTGATCTGTTTCAGTTTTTATCGCAGTTGCTACACTATCGACGTCCATTGTACCAATATTTTATCAAATTACAACCTGAAAAAGCAAAGGTTAACTTCAAAAGATCTAAAGAGCAAATGTGTTTATCATTTAAATATTTTCAGGGTTATAGTACATAGATATAAATTACAGCTGATCCATCCAGAGTAAAAAGATTAGCGTTGGCCATTGGCGTTTGGCAGAGGTCACTCTGGATAGAGTTTGACACCACAAGTTCTGAAGTTAGAAATATAAAATGTTGGTTTAATTTAAATAACTACATAACACTAAACTAGCAACATTTAGGAGCTATTTTATGAGGTGTAAAACAGGATTAGAAAATCTATGTAACTAATAATAATAATAATTATAATATTGTAATAAGTCAACCTGACGAATCTATTTGGAAAATTATTGACTACTGGTGTGTGCCAATCTGGCCAACAGCAAAACATTTAACTGAACTAAATGGAAAATTTGTTTGTATTATAGAATAATAACACTAAACCAATGTAGACATTCAGGTGTATTCTGTAAGCAAATTGTTGAGATTGTTACGCTAGTTATACTTGATATGCAACAAGCATAACAATTCATGTGTCAAAAACGGTATTCTATAAGGATTTATTTTGTTCAACTAATTGATATGGCTTAACAATTTATTGAAATCTATATTAATTGATAACAATTCACCACTTCGAGATTTTGATGTTAGTTTTTACTTTTAAAACGCATCGTATATGAACGAAAATACTTGGAAATTATTTAAAATATAAGTAATTTTAAAATAAACGCCCTAGCAATTGTCGTCGAAGAAATAATTTGCCTCTTCTAAAAACGTTCAGTGCATTTCGACTTTGTAGGTTGCGGTCAGCGGAACTGTTTGTTGTTATTAGTAGTATTGCTACTAAACGTAAGTTTTTTAATAATTGCCGTTGATTCTTATTACAATAATAATGGATTTGGAAGGAAACGTGTTCCTGGGTAGAGTAGAAGAAGTGGAAGCAGCAAATGAACGGTAAAAATAAATAAATAGTATAGTGTAAAAAGTTAACCTAACATTCTACACAGAAATCGTGTTTGTATATCGCAAGGCAAGTATGGGATAGTAATGACCCTTTCTCTTTGCCTGAACTTTGTCAGATGCATTCGAGGTAGCAAAGACTGATTGATCAAGCGATGTTGATTGCAGAAGACAAATAAGAAACAACATATTACAAACAACACTTCTTTTAGAACGTGGTAATATTTATTTTATGTGATAAAGTATCGAAATTGTTACTACATTATTTCCTATTGTCACAAACGGAAATATTTACACTTAAATATCCAATACTACTAAAGTTGATTTGTATGTGTGTCCGAGCCCCATTCTCGCGTTCTATAAGGGCTGGAGAGATGGGCTTGGGCTCATTCGACGCGTAATTTGTCGAGGATAATGCACGACCGAAAATTTTTTAAAGTAGGTCATGTTAGAAATGGGTTGGGCTCATTCGACTCCAATATTAATAAAGTTGAATTGTATTTGATTGTTTATTTCCCCCGCAGGGGAAATAAAACGAAAATACGGAAGAGTTATCCGGAAAGAGTAAGGCCTCCACCACAAGTGGAGTGGTTAAAAAAAATACGTAGGTAGTGCAAAGAGGGTGCGAGAGGGTACCCCGGAACAGAAGCACGCGCCTCCATCACAATGTCACGTGGGGTTATCGTGACTGGAGGACGTAGTCAGAGGTAGAAAGAAATCAAACACAAGTTGTAAAAAACAACTATATACTAAAGACAATAAACAGAGTACAAAAGGTTAACATACATGTTGACATATTGTGAGGACGTATATGTCCTCCTAACTAATACAATACAGGGGAGGTTGGAACCAACCCTGTTATAGCACTAGGTCTACAGACTAAGCGTTACATAATTAAAAGAGTACTCACCAGCTTGCTTGTTGTGTTGAGCCATGGACACTGACTGGTTTGAATAGCTCAAGCAAGCTGGTTATATACTACTGAACGAGGAAGTAATTAGTATCAGTAGGCGGAAGTTCTCAGTAAGCAGGCTTGTGGGTAGATTGCATGCGCGCTGCTGGTGTCTGGCACGAATCTGCAGCTGTGCGGAAGTGTTAGTAAATTCTCGTGAAGGAATGTGCACCTGCATGCACATCGCGTAGGTTGCCTCGCACATACGGAGTAAGTAGGCGTAGATATTGCATGCCAACGGATGCAATGGTGGGCGAAGCGAGCGCGCTTCGGAGAAGACCTCGCAGGTGTCCGCGCACATGTCGGTCGCGAAACGGCAGCTGCTAACCTAGCGTGGGCAATTGAATGTGGCCTTGCACGCTAGGCCCGGCGATCCAAAAACGGGCAGTCCTTTTAAGGTCAATTCTGGTTGTCATATATCAAGCACAAATTGAGTAGTTCCATTTATAACTACAATTTCATTTCTAAAAATGATTCTGAAAATTTTTTCTCTTTCTAAAGACCGTCCCAAATATGCAGTGCAGCAGCTGTGCGCGCACTAAGGACGTTGAAATGTTTTCCATTGAAATTTACTTGTATCACGACCTGCCTAATCTAATCTAAAGTGCATTCCTTCGTTCAGTTGCATAATCAGCCCAAGTAATATAAAGTTCCTCAACTATTTGATTAATTTTAACTTTTCTATTATGATGTTCACGATCGTATCTCTTTCTTTTTATTATTAATGTTTTCTACTGTAGTCTAAAATATTTTTCCAAATATATTTTTATTCTTTTTTTTTATTTAATGCCTTTCGCATTCTTCTTACTGAATCTTATCGTCATTTGACGCGTTCTCTGTCAACGTAAATAAATTCCGAACTAAAATTTATTATTTCTGTTGTGTAATAACTAGTAAGTGCAAGCGTTTAAATTCAACAACTATTCCAATCATTTTTAATTTTTTCTTTTATAATGAATATTTGTCCTGGTTTCTTTATTATTCCCAATTTTTCCTACTTTAATTTTCTTAAATTTTTTTTTAATACGCGTTGTTTTACTTAGATTTTCCTTGTTACTAATAAATAGTTAATTTCTTTCGTATCCTTGATGTTATTTGACCATAACGGTGAAACCCAGTCCGGTGACTACATAGATCCAACAGATCCAACATACATATTACAATATTTGAATCATTTTTAAATTTTCTTTTTATTGTTCATGATTGTCTATCTTTTTTATTTTGTTCTACTGTAGTTTATGGAAATTGAATATTTCCTCATTATTTTGTTTCAACTAGTTTCTTTCGCATTTCTTTGTATTATCTGACCTTACCTTACCATGAACTGTTTCCATTTGTTCTTTGACGTAATCTTTGTTGCCTACCC
Source organism: Agrypnus murinus (assembly GCA_929113105.1). Classification (NCBI taxonomy): domain Eukaryota; kingdom Metazoa; phylum Arthropoda; class Insecta; order Coleoptera; family Elateridae; genus Agrypnus; species Agrypnus murinus. The sequence goes on from OV816027.1 coordinate 12,561,924, forward strand.
ACTTAGGATCAGCTTTTTCTCCATTTCTCTGGAATATATTAATTTTGAAACGCATTTGTACTTTCATAAGTCCCAGTGCACCTCATAAAAGCATAGTCGCCCTAAAAAACTCTTCTCTTTTTTTTCTCTCTTCTTTTATGCCAGAAACCCTGGTTAACAACGATGGTTGTCGTTTTTCTTTATACCTTTTAAGAACGTTCCCAACTGAATTTCTAGTAATTTAAAGTTAGTAAAGTACTTAATGCTACTTTTCATTGAAGTTATTTCTTCCCTCTTTTGTATATAATGAATTTTTATTATGAATTTCTTCGAACTAAACATTGTTCGCTCACACATTTTTAAGTAATGCTCTGTCTTTCTACACACAAGTTTTATATATCGCCGTTTTCTTTTGTCTACGTACCCTTTTGAACGTTTATACCGCCTACACTGCTCTTCCTTCGAAGAGGGGGAAAGTGTCACAAACGGAAATATTTACACTTAAATATTTTATACATAACGCAACTTCTCTTCCGTTTGTACAATATAGCGTGCAAGGCCACATTCAATTGCCCACGCTAGGTTAGCAGCTGCCGTTTCGCGACCGACATGTCCGCGGACACCTGCGAGGTCTTCTCCGAAGCGCGCTCGCTTCGCCCACCATTGCATCCGTTGGCATGTAATATCTACGCCTACTTACTCGGTATATGCGAGGCAACCTACGCGATGTGCATGCAGGTGCACATTCCTTCACGAGAATTTACCAACACTTCCGCACAGCTGCAGATTCGTGCCAGACACCAGCAGCGCGCATGCAATCTACCCACAAGCCTGCTTACTGAGAACTTCCGCCTACTGATACTAATTACTTCCTCGTTCAGTAGTATATAACCAGCTTGCTTGAGCTATTCAAACCAGTCAGTGTCCATGGCTCAACACAACAAGCAAGCTGGTGAGTACTCTTTTAATTATGTAACGCTTAGTCTGTAGACCTAGTGCTATAACAGGGTTGGTTCCAACCTCCCCTGTATTGTATTAGTTAGGAGGACATATACGTCCTCACAATATGTCAACATGTATGTTAACCTTTTGTACTCTGTTTATTGTCTTTAGTATATAGTTGTTTTTTACAACTTGTGTTTGATTTCTTTCTACCTTTGACTACGTCCTCCAGTCACGAAAACCCCACGTGACACTATTATTGTTTTTTAGAAATTGTAGCAAATTGGCTACAGCATCAATAACAGCAGCCCTTTAATCTCTTTATGGCAGTAGTATTCTTTATTTTGCAGTTGTAGTCCTCTTTGCAGCAGAGAGTAGTGCAGCAATACGACGAATGGTTCTTCGTCGCACCCCTGGATCTTTTAGTAACCTAGAAAGTCTAACTGGTTACTTGAACATCCTCTACTTTGACTTTCATCGTGGGAGATTGTACAAGTATGATTTCATTACCATCTTGTAAATTGTAATGTCTGTTACAGTAATCACTTCTGCTGATATGTTGACGGAATTGGTGGTTCTAAGAAAAATGGCAAGTTCCACCCTTAAGGTTCGAGCTCTGTTTCTAGTGTTGCATTTATATACATTTTGTAAATTATTATAAATAAACTGTGAAAACGTTGATATAGTTTTTTTAAATGAAGTGTTTAATTTTAATATCTTGGAAGTATTATTTGCTGTCGTCGCTTGATATGTGTATATTTTTAGAAATTGTTGCTAGCCAATATTTTCTCTAGATTATAAATTCGGTAAATGAAAGTTTTTATCCCCAATTTATTAATGCAATAGTAATACTTAGGCATGTATATTTCAAAGTCAATGTTTTAGATAAAAACAAATCACTTATTCAACTTACTACCTAAAGAACTAATTGTGACTTCAGATTCCCAAGAAATTGCATTATATTTTTATAGCCATTGAAGTTCTTTCACACGATTTTGCAAAATTTAAGTATGGATAATAATAGGATTTCTTTCTTACTATTATTTACATTATAAAACTGTAGGTAATATTGTTTATTACTTTAGAAAGAAAAGACTGTTGCGACTTGCTACACACACAGTAATTTTTTAACGTTCATCCAGTCATCACCAGTTGTTGCTCTTGCTGGTCCATTTGCGACAATTTAGTATACTAGTAAGCTCTTTCTACAGTTTTTTAAAACATTCAGGCCCTTTTCACGGGCTCAATCTTTCCGTAAGCAATATTATCCGTCCCAGGAAAGATGAGATTTGCGTCACCTTTACACGAAGTTATCACAGAAAGCTTTTTGTTATGCTTTACTCTCGTTATTTACGAGTATGACGAGGATAGCGTTATATTAGCACTTCTCTGAGTTGTTGGAAGTTGATTTGACTAGTTCTGTAGAATACGGCGTGGCCAACCTTATACAAATAAATTAATCATCATCAATAGATCAAACTAAGATATTGCCAGATTGCCACAAAATAGTAAAAATAACTACATATATTGGCAAAATTATTGTGGAAGAATTTAATATCGTCACTACAGATAAAGTAGATCAATTTTAGGGATTCTATAAAGTATTTCACAGATTTCTGGAAGAAAATGCCAAAATTATAGAACATCTGAATCTGACTTTATTGTAAAACATGCCACAGGTATCCTGATACCTGTAGATTTGATTGACGCAGGTGACATTTGCTAGTTATTTCTTATTTAAATACTGTTCGAGAGTGATTTAGTATTTCAATAATAATAAGCAACAGTTCTTCTTAGAACTTGTAAAAAATCGCGATTTTATCTACATAATATTAATATTAAGTCAGTACCAGGGAAGACACTGCATTCGCAATCTCAGCAGTTATTGCTGAATGTATTAAACTACTTCGAGAGGGAAAAAGAACACTGTGGACATTTACTTCCTTCATCTTGTGTACAAGAGGTAAGACACGTTAATTATTTATGATCTTATTGTACAGTTATTTGTTTATTGCAGCGGACAGCTGATGCTTTAGGAATTAGTGTTTGAACTGTTGGAAGGGTCCAAGGCCCGTAGTAGAAACCAACCAGTTTTGTCTAGTCCTGGTAAAAAAGAACGGAAAAAGTTGAGAACTGCAGACCTATCAGATTATTCTAAAATAGTCGTCAGAGAAACTGTATATGAAGATGTACCTATAGTGAAAGTAAGGCGTAGTATAATATTTTTGATTTTATAAAGTCTGTATTTTGTATTGTTTCAGAAAAACATGTTACTCTCAATTTTCTAAATAATGAACTTCAAGAGTGCCATATTTTAATAGCCAGAAGTAGTTTAAACACTGTTCTATATGACATTAAGTTTAAATTTGTGAAAGACAACAATCGTAGTGCTGTAACAACCCGCCGATAATCATTTATTAATTGTCGTACTCAAATATTAGGACACCAGGTATATTTAATTAAATTGGTTAAATTTTATTACTTCATAAATTACTTTTATAAAATGGATGTATAGCTGACTCGGTGTTTCACAGGAATTATATCTTTTGAACTTTGTTAAACTTCAGACAGGAAACACTAAGCTGCATCAACTTAATTTAATAATATGTGAGAATGTCAAGTGGACACTTCACACGAAATACAATAAGTTGAGTTATCATAAGACAGGAAATGGTCTTGCAAGTTTCACTCAGCATTTTGATAAACAAAATAATGTTCAGGTGCAGTTTTGCTAGCTGGCAGAAACTGCTGGAAAACTACGAGTTTTGAAACATCAGCTTTTCCGTCGAGCTATTCGAAAAAGCTTGACTTAGAGAGTAGTTCCCGGGTAGATCTTCAACGGAACGGTTTCGGCACTAAATTTGCTCCAACAAAGAGAGCAAACATTCGGGACTCATTTATTTAATTGTGAACTTAAGAAATTTAATAAAGTTTAAAATTTAAATAAAATTATAAATAATATAAAATTAACGAAAATAATAACGGATACCTTTAAACCGGGCGTTTAACACGAGCACCTATTAATCAAAGTGAAATTAACAAGGTCCAGACGGAAAATTGGATTATTTTATTAAATACGCAAAGAGTAAGAAACTTGCACAATCATATCTTGTATTTGTTTAAAGCTTAAAGCTGAATTGACTAGTTGAATTAACTTTTATGTAAAAGATTCACATTGATGTTAATTGGAATCATCAGGGAGTTCATTCATAGTTCTCTCTTTCACTTATTAATTACCTAAGAACTAATTGGAATGTTTTGTTAATTATACTTTCATTTTCATTTTTATATAATTTTTAATATATTGGTTGTTTCTTTAAAACTGTAGTATCATTGTGTCTTTACCCTAATATTCCCCCATTAACACAAGGACGGAATGTTATAGAGCATTAGTCGAAAAGTCAAATATTGCCAGTAGGCGTATTCAGTTTGTTAAACGTTATATGGCAAACCTAAACTTATCGTCACCAATGCAAGTAGTTTATATGGATGAAACTTGGATCTATTCTAAAGATAATCCACCTAAATCATGGCAAGACACAAACATACGAAGTGTTAAGAAACCTGAAGGTTATGAAGGAAATATACTAGTAATATATGTGTATATAATAAATAAAGAAGAGAAGAGATAGATAAGCACTATTAACATTAATTATATTTTAATTAAGTACTTGGTAGCATTTAAGTTGATTAAAATACTAAATAGTTTTATTATTTTGAATGTAAAAATGTATTTGAAAAGTAAGAATATACATAATACTTCTCTATATTGAAGGTACCACTATTACAACGGTTAGAAATGAGTTAATTTCTAAATTATAAGTAAAAGTCATTTCTTGTTTAATAGTATTTGGTAATAATTCTATAGAACTAGAGAACGTACAGAATTAGAAAAAATAACAAGTATTAATGTTAAAAACTAAAAGAATGCTTCAAATGTTCAACATTACTTATCCCTAACCTCAAAAAATTACCGGCTATGACATTTTCGTAAACATCAATAATTGTCAAACTATGGATCTGATTTGACTAGGAATTTTTTAATCTTATACCACACAGACAGCATCGATGACGAGAGCTCATATTTAGCTGGACGGATAGTATATCTTTGGTGGACATAAACTCCAACATTACATAAAATTGCTTTTCGGTGTGTCGGGTATTCTTCTCCATGTTTCAAATTCGCGCGTCTAACTATTCTAAACTGTCAAATGCAAATGTCACTGCTCGAACGCACAGTCCGTAATATAGTTCACAATTAAATAGTATATTCCAAAACTTAACCGAAAGTAACCGCATTTTTGGTTCTGGTTAGTCTTTGGTAACAAATGGTTGCTGAAAAACTTACATAGATTTGAAACAGCTTAAACAGCATATACAGCTTAATATATTGTTTTTTATGGAAAACATACTATCTGATGATAGCAGTAGTAGTGATGAAGATGGTCAAAGAAGGTGTAAGTATGCAACCTTTTATACAGTTAGTTAAAATAACAGCAAATAAATTGTTTACTACACAATATTCCTTTTTCTAAGTTTTATTTATAAATATTTATCGGAATTATTTAAATAAATTTTGAAGAAATCATAACGACCCTAAGTGTTTTCTT